>KK114107.1:134448-189876 GCA_000611955.2 Stegodyphus mimosarum | reverse complement strand
TGTTGGAGAGTGAAGATATTGAACACATGGATTGGTCGGCAAGGTCTCTGGATCTAAATCCCGTCAAGCATGTACGGAACTTACTAGGGAGACCCGTGGCAGCACGTAACTTATCGCCAGTAACGATTCCGAAACTGCGATTGGTGCTACAAGAGGAACGAGCAGCAGTGTCTCAACAGCTCATTAACAACCACATATCCAGCATGCGCAAATGATGTGAAACCTGCCTAGCAGTCAGGGGAGATCATATCCCCTATTAAAGACCGGATGTTTCTTGCTGGACACCCATCACAGGGATGTTTCGGCCTTCAGTCGCATTGCGCTCCATGCTACTTTTTCAACAAAGCTTCTTTTTATCCCTCTGATTTCTCTTTTAGTCAGTGTTGCTTACATTACTCATGTCCTTACGTATTGGGGATCTTACGGTATTAAATGTGTTGATTTGGAAAGCTTTTGTACAAAGTTATATTGAAAAAAACCGTCTCGTCCTTAATTTCTGCACACCAGTGTATATATATATGCCAATAAGTCATAATAATTTATAATAGGAGAACTTTCCATATATCATCTCCAAGGAACAGAAAGTCAATTAAAAACCATCAATGAAAAAAAAAATTTTTTTAGTCACATATGGAAAGTTTTCTTATCATAAATTATTTTTTGAATTATTGGTTTATATAATGCTTCTAGATCACTTCATTCAGATACTTTCACTAACTTTATATTGGGAGATAATATACTCTTTATTAATTAGTTAATAAATTATATAATTACTTTGCAGGTATTGCGCAAGTTTTAGGAAATTTATTAAGATTGGAATGAATTTTAATTAATTCAATCTTCGATTATATGTATATATATATATTTGTATACATCTGGTGCCCCCGGGGGGTGGCTAGGATTTGTACCTAGGCAGTCTCGGCCACGGGGCATAAAATTCATGAACTTGGCGGTTCCCGATGGTCCGTGGGGTGGGGTTCATCTCCAGCTTTCACGGTCCGGGCGACATAAGCCCCCGTAACTAGGGTATCAGTAGCCGAATAGCGCACGACCATTAAGCGTCCGGTCCACGCCGTCCTCGCTATTCTGCGTAAAGCTTCAAGGAAAAAGCTGCTTGCGTAGTACTAGCAGGTAGTATCTTTCTACGGCCAGTCAAAGCTCCAAGTTTATATACCCATCCCACCGTGGTCTCTGACTTCTGGGACGGTGGTCTTGGCTGGCCAGTTTAGCGGTAGGTTTTAAAAGCCTAAAAAGTTTAGGATATCGGAGGTGTGGGACTCGACAGCGTGTTATCTATCCTATAAGGGTGGCTTCTGACTGGTACTGTGTATCAATCCCTGTAGTGTAATTAAGTTAACGGAGCAGGTACACATATTAGTTAGTTATACATCTAGTGCGGCTGATTACAATTAAAAAGGGAGGTGCATAACTACATGTTATAGCAGTCCCATATACAAAATTTCAACCTTCTAACCTTTCCATTTTTGTGTTATGCGAGTTACATACACGCACGCTCGTGTGTATGTATCTCGTACGTATGTGACGTACAAACGTCACGAAAAACATCTCTTTGGAGTCTATTTTAAATTCATTTTACAATACTTTTTGGAAAAAAGAGTTCTTTATTCTATGCATACATGCAGATGTCTCGCAAAAACTCCGTTCAAATGGATTCAAGAGGGCGGTCAAAATGGATTTCTCATTCATTGAATTCAGTTCTCAGTTCGTTGCAATACATAAAACCCCAAAATATCTTTATTAAAATTTGAAAATTGGAGAAAAATATAAAACACCAAATACAGTTAAAATAATGAAAAAACTGTTTTTACAATTAAAATTAGAGTTTCTACGGAAAAAAAAGTAATTCCACCACCGGGTAAGAAGGCAGATTTTTCGGTGCACAAAACTGAAAGTTTACTTTTGGTCTCACTCGGCAAAAAGGCACTGAAGGTGCAGAAACTAACTTAATTCACTATTCTTCTAAGTTTCAAACGCAAACAAATATGGCTGCTATGTTAAAAACATTAGGCTTAGCCGCATTTAAACAACTTTTAAATTGTTGATAATTCTAAACCCATTGCATGCAGATTAACTAAAGGCAAAAAAAAAAAAAAACCTTAACCGAAAGCTAAGAACAGCATAATTCAATCATTTCGAAAACAAAAAATGAACATTTTACCAAATATATATATTGATATACGTTTGGTGCGTCCGATTGCAACCAAAGAAGGGAGGTGCACAACTACATGTTATAACAGTCCGATATACCAAATTTGAACTTTCTGAGGCTACTCGTTTTTGAGTTATGCGAGATACATACGTACAGACGTACATACAGACTTCACGAAAAAATCTATTCTGAATCCATTTTAAATCACTTTTGTAATCCGTTTGGGGAAAAAGAGTTTTTTATTCTGTTCTTACGTACAGATGTCACGCAAAAACATCGTTAAAATACGTTCGATAAGGGGTCAGAATGGATATTCTCGTTGAAATATGATACCCGGAATTTTTCGTGATTACAATATTTCCCTAACTTCGTACAAGAAGATAAAAAAGCTACTCGTGAAGCTATCTAATTTTCTGGCAAATACGATGTTGTAAATTTAAAGACAGAAATTTCGCAAATATCATTCAAATCCTTTGAGTTATTTTTAGAGTAACCTTTAAGCCCATCATTAAGTATGTAAATATAAGGCAAGTGCATATACTTTAATTTTTTATACAGTCTAATTTGTTTGGGTCTGAAAGGATGAAATGAATATCGGTTATTCTCTTTAATGCTAATTAAGAACTTTGTAGTTGTTAAGAGAATGGTAATTAACTTGTCTGTTAATGGCCAAAAAAATTAAGCTTGCGAAGTTCTGATTCGTTTATAATGATAATTAATTCTGCATTGGGCTCTTTACTACACAAAAAACAATTTTTATTCTCGCTCTTAACCTGAAATAATTAGGTTATGTAAAAGTGCAATGTCCCTCGTTAACGTTTCATTCTGAAAAACTTCAGAAAGAACAGGAAAAGGCAGAATTTTCTATCATTGTAACTTTTTCTCTTTACTAGTAAAATAACGAGAATCCATGAAAATATTTAACATTTCTAATTTGAGCAATGAAATTCTACTTTCTCTTCATTTTTGATACAAACGGTAATGTAAGCATTTTATAGGTTATAATTCAAAAATTTTTTTAACGAAAAATTTATAAAAATTTTTTAAAAAGTAAACACTAAATCATAAAAAATGGGCTACTTTTATTTGAAATGAAACTAAATTTCGAAGTGTGAAAGGAATAACCAAATAAGTTTAATAAAAAAAGAGATATTAGTAAATATATATCAAATTGAATTAACATTTGGGAGCTAAAATTTTGAGAGCTAATGTTTTAAAAACAACTGTACAAAACCTGGCAGTTTGGCATAATTTGAGTCGTAGAATCGAAATATGGAAAAAAATTGGCATGACATTTCAGAAAAAGTCCGATTTTGTGTCAAAATACTTATATTAGAACAATGCTATATACAAATCTAATACATCTCCTAAGTCGCGTTTTCGAAGCATGAAAAACGCAATTTGAATTTCGTCAATCGGTCCAGTAGAGCGGGAGATATAGAGCTGTCCTTTTTCTTTCTTTCCTCCCCCGCAGTTTAAAGTATCGGCGGCGAGAGAACGCAGAGCCGAGATAGTTACAACTAGTTAGAACTAGCAGAATCTAACCGCGCGACGCGCATGTCAGAAACACTCTCTCTCTCAAGATCCAGGCTAGCTATCGTAGGCTATATCTGTGTCTTACGTTTAACTATCCTACAAATGAATTTGGATTCTGCTGAGAAATACGGAAAGGAGAAGCTAAAAATAAGGATCCAAATCATAATAACTGGTTAGTTTAAAATAACAACCTCACCAGTGACTTACGAGTTGAATATATGACTTGTGTTTCCTAATGAAACAGGTGATGCAGTGGATTGTTGAAAAGTGAAAGACACCTCTTCTTAATAAAATTCGAATGAATAAGGATTAGAATTTCTTTCGTGATCTTTTCTCCAAAGAGCTTCCTTTCTTCTAATATTAGTGTGTCATAAATAAATATTGTAAAGTGCCATAAATGAAACATAGGTAACTTCACGAAATACTTTCAAAATGATTCCTTTTACTTACAACTCCTATAAGCTACTAGAAGGGGGCACAACCCGATCCACCTAACTAAACAAGTAACACCTATAAGGTATTTTCTTCTTTCTTTCTGCTTGCCTTCGTGGTGTAATGGTAGCACACTTGGCGCGTATTCGAGAGGTCCAGGTTCGAATCCCGGCAAGGGCATTGCTTATTTTCCTTGTTTTTTAAAAAAAACCTAATGTCTCTACACATCTAGATGTAGAAATTGGATCTCCGGAAGCGACCATTTTATGGGAGGAGACCCGCGGTTTGAGCTAGACCTTCTGAGAGTGGGTGACGCTGCCGGGGCAGTAATGCGCTACCTTATAGTCTCTCCTGTCTCAATCCAGCATCGGCCTCCTCGTGGCCTCTGCTGGTAACCAGGTTCGCCTTGGCTGATGATGTTGGACACCCATCGCTGGGGTTCGAATGGGATGGAATTTCCGGAACCGACTATATATGGGAGGAGACCCGGGTTCTATCCGGACAACTGGCTAGACCTATGTCTAGACAGCTTCAATCTCTGGAGTAAATAATCAGTCATCATTGGACTAGAGCCATCGTTTATTCTGTGGTTGGTTCAGGCTTGGCAGAGACTATACTGGTACTGTCTTGTCTGTCCCTTGGATGTGGGGGCGTTACATGGTCAGTTTTCGAAAGTTGTCCCTCGAAAGTGGCACCCCTCGGTCAGCACTTGGGGACGGACGATGTCTGACACGTGATATAGCCCTGGGCTGGCCGAGGGAAGTGATGCCCTCTCGGATGGCTCCTGGAGGTTGGGGTGATTAACTTTGTAAGGCTTGCCTTGTGTTCGCCAGATCTGGGAGCCCCTTCCTCTGGTGTAATGTCTATCCAATATCCCATGAATACTGGAAGTATCATTCTGGCAATATCTCAATAAAACTGAAAGGATCAACCTAGCGATAAGCATTGGCATATTTTGTTTTTCTTTCTGAAACTACAGATTAATATTCTTTTCAAGGTAAACAAGTTCACACGTAAAAAAAAATGAGGTTATATCAAATATGGGTTTCGTTAGGAACCTCTCAGCATTTTGGGCAACTTGTCAAAACCCCGAATGGATCCCTGTCGTGCTTGATTTACATGAACACAAACTTTCATAGTAGCATAATGGAATTCAAGAAATGATCCTTACTGGCTAGTTATCGTAAGGATCAATGTATATTTGCTGTTTTGAACAGGTCAGTTTCAGCGCCTCCAAATCCGTTATGACAATCTTTTCAGCATTTAAGGTGGGACCAAGAACAGTCATAATGGATGACTAGAAAAGTTAACTAACGTCTTCGGTGGGAACTGAAATCGAGTGTTTCTATTTCCCTGCTGAGTATACAGACCCCAAAGCACATGGGAAGAAATAAATCACTACAATCGATTGAAATTCTTTTAACTGTACGTTCCCTTGAAGCATTGTCCAGAACGTCATGCTCCGATAATTTTATCATAAGTTGTACATGAAGTAGTTGAATTGTGTTTCTTTATTTTAAGATATAATTTGTGGACGAGAAGTATACGATTTTTTCTAAGCTCTCTCTCTCTATATATATATAAAGAAGAATGTCTGTTTGTGTGTTTGTTCGCGATTAACTCAGTCACTACTACAGCTCTCGTCACCAAACTTTCTACCGTTCTTTTCTGGGTCTTGGAAAATGTCGACATCACTTTTTTCCAAAAAAATGTAGCCAAAATCAGAGATATTAATTAAAAATTCTGAAAACGCTAATTTTCACTCTCATTTTTCCAAGTGGCAACAGTATCGCACGCTGGAGATAAAAATCTGCTTTATTTGGAAAACTGTTGCCACTGTTCGCTTTCAAATCATAGTGTTTCTTTATAAAAAAATTTCTAATGAAATAGAAGTAGCATTTCCTAACATTAAATACATTGTTCCCGATTCCAAAAATTTACGGGAAGCCATTTCGACTGTTCCCATCTTCGCACGACTTTATTCAGCTGAGATTCTAATTAAAAACTCTAAAAACACTAATTTTCACACTCATTTTTCCCAGTGGCAACAGTCTCGCGCGTTGGAGATAAAAATGCTTTACTTCGAAAAGTGTTGCCACTGCTTGCTTTCAAATTGTAGAGTCAGTCTGTTAATTAAATTTCGAAGTTTAGAATTTGTAAGTTTTACGAAATCTCTCTATATATATCAAGAAGAATGTGTGTTTGTTTGTTTGCGTGATTGATTTCTGATCAATTATGATCGATTTGTTGCCACATTTAATCGACTATATTTGAATATAGATGAAATATTGAATGGAATTGAGCGTTTGCGACCATTTGATTAGAAAGACGAAAATGATTAAAAACTGCGTGCCATTGTTGCTTATATAATGAGAGAGAATTAGTTCATGTTTTTATCGAATTTTTTGATGTGGGTTCCATATCGCATCACACTGAAAAATGTATGACTATGAATCGTATTTTTTGCAACGTTATTAGAGAAGGATTGCAGCGGTATCGTTCTCTCTGTTTGTTAGGTATGTTACTCTCAATCTAACTTTACTGGCATCGGGTACTTCCGCTAGTTTAGTAGATAATAAATTATAGAAAGAGAATGCTCGGCTTTTGTTCCCTAAATTTTAAAAACTCCCATTATCGTGTAAAGTCTTGCTTAGTTTCAATTAAATTATTCGTTTATTAAAATTAAAGCATTTAATCCAACATTTATTTAAATTAAAGAGCAACGCATTCCTTTAAATTAAAACCGAAGTCTTCGGAAAAAATTTGTCTTCGATATCAAATGTTATTATTTTCCGCATTTAAAATCCTTCAAGTTAAAAACTTTTAAGAGGAATGAGAATAATCCACTCACTTAAACCTTTTAAATGGTGTACATTCTTTTCTCAACAATGAAAACTGAAAGACATGGCGAATTATTTCTTCAAGACCACATTGACGTATTTGTTATTACTTTGTAATCTGATATAAAAATATGCCAACATTTTCAAAAATAAATGCATGAAATATACTTTAAGTGTTAGTTTTTTTATTTTTGTGTGGTATTTTTTTTCCAGTTGTTCTCAAGAAAATATTCGAAGTACTCTATACAAAGCCTCTTAAACCTTTCGATCAAGGATATTTATAGCATTCTAAATTTTCGAAGGTCAAGCAAATAAATTCTTCAGAACTGCTGCTGAAAAACAAGTAACTTACGAATATTTGTCCGTGGCACTGATGCAGACTATCTGATTCCCTCCGAATATGATCTTCTGAACAGTTCTTTTAATAAACCGTTGACCTGTAAGAAGAGATAGAGAGTATTGAATAGTTTCCTGCTTAAACAAAAGATGGGCATTAAAAACTGAATTTTTTTATGTGCAGAAAATGTATTTTTCTTGATTGTTGCACAGGAATAGGAAGGAGTTCGAAATCTTCATAACGAAGATTCGAGGTCAGCGGCGTAAATAGAATTATGGCACCTTTATGCGATAATTTTGGGGGGGGGCCCTTTTGATTTTTAATGCTCCAAGAAAACAGATTACTGCAAAAAAATTCAAGGGTCTAAGGAGCTAGCTTTTCATTTTAAGGCCATTAAAATGGAATTCTACTTATTAAAGTTTAATGCAATAAAATTCAAGGGTCTCAAGAGCTAACTTTCCCTTTTAAGGTCATTAAAATTGAATTCCATTTATTAAAGTTTAGTGCAACAAAATTCAAGGGTCTGAAGACCTAGCTATTAAAACGGAATTCCATTTATTAAAGTTTAATGCAACAAAATTCAAAGATCTCAAGAGCTAACTTTCCATTTAATGACGGCATTTTTTAGGAGTGGATTAACTTATTTATTGCCGCGCACTTACTTAACTGCGATCATTAACCGTTCACTTATCCAACCAAGGCAGAAGAAGCAGAAGACAGAAAGACTTAGCGAACAGAAAGATTTAGCGGGTGCAAAACAAGACATCTGTCTACTTTGTCTCTCTTTGGTCCAGATGAAAGCTTTTGCTCGACAAATTGTGAGCACATCTTGAATGTGGTATGTCAATTTCAATTAACATATAAAATCCTACGCTGGGAAAAATGTGAAGACACGGTCATACTTCGAAATTGTGAACGAGAAGAAATTAAAAGAACTAGAAAGATTTCGTAGCAAATGCCCACCATGCGAAGTCCTTTAATTTATCATCCACCGGCCTTTCGTATAACTGATTCTTAATTTAGTAAAGTACAACATCTTTAAGATCGCTTTAGTATTAAGCCATCCAATTCATACGAAAGTCAGCCGAAGTGGTTCCTAACTTTGGCTAACTGAATTCAGGATAAATTGTAGATGTTTCTAGCTGTTAAGTATAGAGTACATACTTAAAATTATATTCGGAGAGACTGGCGAAAATAGAAGATGGACGTAAAACGCTGGGATTCCATCCCGTTGGAATGGTCTGGGACAAAAGTGGTTTGTCATTTGTCAGAGTTTTATAATGTCCAATTGCGGTCAACAGGCATTGTGATGCATCCGTGAATAATGTATAAACACATTAAAAATTTCATACAGACTCAAAATTAGTAAATGTTACTATTATGCGTTTATAATCCCACCTAAAATCCGCTATTTAAAATAACCAAATGTTTTTAGAATATTTAGTGATCTAGGCATGATTCACTGGGCAAATATCTTAAAAAAAAAAAAAAGAAATGTAATAATAATAATAATAAATCTGAAAGCTTTCGGATTTTATATTACGCCCAATACACATTTCGAGAGCATTTGGGCTAACGCCCCTTTTTGCTAAAAATATTTCAAAACAGCATATCTTTAGAATTTCCGATAGACAGCCTCGCGGGCTAGAGATAAAAAAAAGTATTCCTTACAGTATTGCCACTGCTGCCTTTGAAATCGTTGAGTTTTTTAATCAAAAACTCGTTAAAGTTTAAAAAATATGAAACAGATTTTAAAACTAACTCGAAATTCAAGATTTGGGCTTCCAGGTTCCCATTTTCGGGTGGAGGACTACGTCATTCAGAATCTGATGTCTCTAGGTATCGCTGTTTTTTCACAATGCAAGAAACATACATACATTCATGCGGATTCTTCATCATTTATTAAGTATAATACAGTACGATAATATTTGGTGGCAACAATTTGAAAAGTAATACTGCCCTTTATACGGGTTCGATTCAAAATGCCATTTCGAGACTAATAGTCCCCTCTGGGCTAATACCCCTTTGGGCTAAATAATAATAAAAATAATTGGATACATATTCTCTTACACAAATTTTGCGAAATGCCTAATTCAAACCGTATTTCTTCGATTCTGAAGCATTTATTCATTATACTACTTTTTTCTTGCATAAATAAAGTTACAAAGGGATTGAGCCTTATAATTGATGTCGTTTTAAAGCAGTCTATTTTTACAAATGACTAATTTTTTCTAATTAATTAATTGTTCTGAAATACTTATTAAAATAGACATTCTATTTCTATAAATGATAGTCTGTTATTGAAAAATGTTTGTTACATATTTTAGAACAATCTGTTGTATTTAATGCATATGGCTAGAAAATTATCCCCTGTCATTAATAGTATTGAAACTAAGGAGTACGCTTCAGAATTGATGGCGTTTTAAAATTTGAGAAATAAATACCTAATCACTAAATTTCGTAGTTTTGGATACGAGAGAGGTGAAAGATAATACAAAATACAAACGAGATAATAAATTACCCAGCTTTTAGCAAATTTGATTACCACCGCAACAAGATTATGCGAAATATAAGTTTCAATAAAACGGCATTAGTTCCATCCACTGCGTCAATCTCATTGGGGTGACAATCAAATCGAAAATAATCACTTTGTCAGTGACAAACAGGTCCTAAATAATTAGATTTATCAGTTCTTATCTTTCATTCTCTTCGATTAATAACGTCAGAAACATAAAGCCTTATCCGGATTATCATTCACTTTGATTAAAACTAACCCCGGAATTATCATCGGTTATAATCTTATTGAGAAATGAGGGCTTTATTTCCTCCGGATAAGTTCTCGCCCAAGAACAGTCCACAATTTCCATGGAAAAGTAACCGAATAAGAAAACTTACTGTAGCCTCCAGATGTTCTCAGTTCGGAGGTTACAAGGATTGGAAGCTTTCATCTCGTACTACGTTGCGTTATTACAATAGCAGTGTTTTAAAAAACACTCGAGTTCCGATTGGGAGATAATAACGTGACGTCAAAAACGATATGTTGCCATAACGGGTGAACATACGTCTTTAAATCGGAGCACGGATGACTAAGTTCCGAACTCATTCAGTAGTAAATGTTTCTGTAACTTCTCATGGGTTGAAATTTATGATAAAATAATAGGCAATGTCGTTTTTTCTCGCTCGGTTTTTGAAGGACGATGGGATGATGAAAGTTTTACAGGGTGCTTTGGAAAAGATAAATTAAAAGAAAAAAAGAGTAATTAGCTTAATCCGCGCTAATTAACTTAAGGGTTAATTTTTTCCAACTGTATACAGTTCTACTTATTGCTCCTTGCTCGTTATAATAAAGATGGTACAAACAGATTTAAACCCGTGCTGTACTGAAAACAGAGAACACCTTCGTGGGAGATAGAATTTTTGCATAGTTTAAGAAAAACGGATCAGTTCATTTATTAACTTGTGGGGTTCCACCCTTTTATTTAATAGTTAAATGTAGGAACCCTTTTACACCGATAAGCGAATAACTGCTTGAGTGTGTGAACACAGACGTAAGCCTAAGACGGGTTAATTAGCCTTTATTTCTCAAAATAAGGATAAACACAGTCGGCTTCTATCTCAGGAGCGTACAGCAAAGCCTCCACTTGGGTTTGAACTCAGATTAATAAGACTTAACTAATGTTTAATTAAAAGATATAGCCGAAGCTATCAGGATTCTAAGTAGTTGGCCCCTAAATCTGAATTAGGTGTGCGAAGCTATCAAGGGCCTGAAGTATGGCCGAGCGTAGTAATAGCTTAGAGAGAGACGTAGCCAAAAGGCAAACTCTGGCTCTCTAACGAAGTCAGTGAAACATCTACTTAAATACTGCTCATTTGCATTAAACGCATTTCTGAAAATACATTCTGGTAGGAAATTGTAAGCTAGAAGAGATAGGAAAGGTGCATAAATTTAAAATAACTGTTATAAAATTACGATAAACCTTACAAACTAGTTTTCGACATATCGGTTCATTTCTCAGTGTTGGTCAAACCGACCTTTTCAAGAATTATTTGTCTAATGATAAATTTCTAGTATCGATTATCCTCTCCAAGCAAACGATGAGTTTGCTTCGAATACTTATACGAGAAGCTGTTTTAGAAGATGAATTTTAAAAAGCAATAATCGAAATCGCCTTCATGATGAATGATCAAAATACTGCATTAGAATGACTGTTCCAAACACGCCTTCCAATATCGAAAACCTCATGCTTGTAAAACAAAATTAAACGTTTGATTGATTAAATTTCACGGAAGCCATTTACGTTGATTTGAATAGAAAATACTCGGTTATTAAAAATAACATTACCAACGAAAATTCAGTCCTGTTAAAAAACGTTCCGCTTTCGTAGAGGCCAGTATAAAATTTTAATTATCAACCAACAGTACAACGAACATTGTTATTGTTATTGTGTTCGATCTCATCAGAACAAACCCACAAAATTCATCGTAGGAAGAAGTGAACAAGATTACGCCTATCGTTCGCAAGAAGAGCCTTGGACACTATATAGGTGATAATACGATTTTGCCCAGTTCCACTCCAATTTTGAGAAAAAGGGCAGTAGAAATGGGGGTCCGAAAGTCTTCCAACACTCTTCCCCTGGCACAAAACCACATGAGAGGATTGTTGACTCGTCATATATTTAGAGTACTCCCATGCGCAAAGATACTAGCGTTTACAAACATCCATGCCTTCTCCGGTCGTTCATTCTCTCCGGGACTTTCGTCCGAATGTCCACTCTTCTTCAGGAGTCGGACTCTGACTACCATACTAAAAGGCCTTAGCCTTTTGGTATGGTAGTACAACCTCCAAATAGAGTCCCAGCTCTAGCCTTTTGGTACGGTAGTACAACCTCCAAATAGAGGCCCTAGCCCTAACCTTTTGGTACGGTAGGTCAGAGTTACTAATCACTACCCCAGTTGGACGGCATAACAAACATTGCTTCACCATGGTCTAACAAGTAAACAGTCTGTCACGGGAATGCTCTGATCATTCGAAGAAGTGAATCAGAAGAACATCTATATGTAACATAAATTACATGTTTGGCGAACTTGCTTTAAGAAACATCCAAACCAATAAAGAATGCCCAAAATCACGCAGACGATAGTCTAAAGCCTCCTCCTTTACTAACTACGTATGCACCTAGGCACATGACTTCATTTTGAAGCTCGGCACAAAATCATAACACATTAATTAAAGCTCCATCTCGGATGAATGAAAATTTGGAGGTTGTACTGTAGAGTCATTAGGTTATTTGGAAGCAGGAGATATGAAAAATGAGCAATGCCTTCGCCGGAACTCGAACCACGGACCTCTGGAATACGCGCCCAGCGTGCTGACCACTACACTACGAAGGCATGCGAAGAAGGCGGAAGAAATACCTTATAGTACTAACACAGCATTCATGAAAAACACCTTCCGCCTTAGAAAGGACATTTGTATATACATTAGACTTTTGGAATCGTCAGTTGTTGAACTTTTCAAGGACAGTCTCTTCTCCGTAGGATTTATGTATACTAATATTACCAGAAATTAGTGATACCAGAAAGTCCTCTCGAGTGGTTGATGGTAGGAGAGAGAGGTGGGAGACTCTCGGACCGCTCCTTACCCCCGGGGTGTTCTCCTTAAAAATTGGTGAGGAAACTTAACAGTTAACTAGGTTCAGCAACACCTCAATTACCTGTGGTACTACAGAGGTGCTGGCCTAGCTTCTTCGTGTACCCCTGCCTGTTTAGAAATGCTGTTGGGCCATTTTCTTTCGTTAATGGATTGCAATGCTTGTCCATATGCTAGTGATGTCAGAACTTTCCACAAAAATACTCGTACAGCTCTTCTGAATATCACAGAGTACAATCAGTAGTTACACGTTAAACTACTAAGAATGTTAAACATAGCGAAATGCAAAGTACAACTGAAAAGCGAAGCTCAGAGGGAGAAATCCGAAGACTCCGAACTCACGCTGAACTAAACAGCTAAGAAAAACTGATGCTGTCTCCGGTCTTACATAGTCTGCTCCCGGCCGCCGAGAAATCTCTAGTGCCTTCCACTAGTCGAAATTACTAGAAGCCGTATGACAGCCGAATACGGTTACAATTACACATTAGTTATCCGATTACAATACACATTACAGTTGTACAGGGACCGGACCCAAATGTCGCCAAGTTTGGAGAATTTTGGCGACTAATCGCCAAATAAGGTGACAAAAATTAGTCGCCAAAGCCATCTCCAGCTTGGCGATATCTCGCCAATTTTACGAGATAGCCATTTACTCAATGTTAAACAGACTTGCTCCTGTATTCTTATTTTTCCAGCAGAGAATCTTCTAAGCATTTTATGTGATATTATACAAAAAATACTACAATTTTACATATAGTTTCACTAAAATTATTTACATATATACAAAATTCGTTCTATTATACAAAATTTCATGTGATATTAAACAAAAAATACTACAATTTCAGATGTAGTTTCACTAAAATTATTTATTAATAATAAATAATAATGTAACAAAAAATAGTGTTACAAAATTCGTAACACTATTTTTTGTATCCAGGAGAAAAAAACAAAATAGACCAGGTCGAACAGTAAAAGTATTTAGAGGTTTATTACGTGTGAAAACCTGTATTTCTTTCATTGCACCTATAATTTCCTTTTAATCCCTGTTTCCTTCATATACATTTATCAAAATATAGTAACACGAGTCATTAAATTGAAATAAAATTTAAAACACTACCTAATATAAATTTCGGGAGCAGAATTAATATTTGTCTTAAGTTACATTCATTCTTTTTTAATAATCTCAGATTCAGAAATTTGCTTTTGTTTCCCCTTCCTTTTTTGTTTTATTTTTTAATTCGTGAAGAAGCTTGGGGATCTTTCTTCACTTCCCTTTTCATTATACAGTATGCGAAAACAAGCCAAATGTTCTACAGATTGCTACGGTCCCAATCCTAATCTCGAAATGTAGTTCTTCACAACGAGCAATTATGTGATTCAATAATCTGAAACGTTCTACCATTTTCTGCTGTCGATGACTGAGACATCTATTGTTGATCTTCCCTTCTACTGCATTGGGTTGCCATTTGCTAATTCTTCGTTACAAGCTTTAAAGTGCTTCCAAGAATTTCCCTGCCTGTAGATTTTATTTTAAAACATAATTCACCTGACTTCAGTTTGTGAGAATTAGAACAAAATAGAAGTTCTAAACAAATTGTGAACTCGAATTCTTCCATTTAAAACTCTTATTCGTATTTATGATTTAAAATGTCAGTTTTTATATTAATATTATACCTCAAAATTATCTATGAAGATTATCATTACCGTGAAATAACTTCAAAATTGTTTCAGGGAGGTTTTCTTTTCTTTTGCAGCCTTCTTTCTTAATGACGATTTGATAGAGTATTTTTAAAAATTCCTTAAAAAATTATGTATTTTACAATATTTTAAACTGAGAATTCTTTGCAACAAATCTAAATTTTGAAACATATGCTTTATAAAATTTTGCATTTATTTTATAAAAATGGAGTAAATGTAAAGTTTCTTAACAGCGATTTGTATGTTAGCACACGTTTATTCAGTATTTTGAAATTTGTATCTTAATGTAATACACTGTTTTTGATTTTAGTGTTCATGTTTATCGATCTAAGATGTAAAAATTTAAAAATAAATAAATAAATAAAAAAGCATAATCTATTTCATAAAGGGAATTTAAATCCTCGTCATTTGATACCACATATTTTGATTACTATATTTATTTGAGAAAATGCATCGTATCAAATAAGAGCAATACATTAAAAAAAAGTAAAATAATAATAAAAAAAAAAAATCTGAAAGCTGTCAAATTTTATCTTATGCCCAAAGAGGAGTTTTTTAACTTTTTGTGTGTTCCTTTATTTATTAAATATCATGTTCTTCGCACTTAAGCCATAAAATTCAATTCAACAGCAATATCACAAAATAATTATAAAGAACATATCTTTAGAATTTCCGATACACAATCTCGTGCGCTGGAGATAATTTTTTTCCCCGTACAGTGTTGCCATTGCTCGTTTTGACAGCACCGAATTTGTTAATCAAAAATTCGTTAAATTTTACAAAATATGAAATAGATAATAAAACAAATCCGAAATTCACATTTCGGGCTTCCAGGTGCCCCTGTTCGGGTGGAGGATTACGTTATTCAAAATTTGATGGCTCTAGGTACCATCAGTTCTTCACAATGCGAGAAATATACCTACATTCATGCACATTTTCCATTATCTAATTTATTTTAAAATAATACAGACGATAATATTTGGTGGCAACAATCTGAAAAGTGTTTCTTGCTTTTACAGAGATTCAACACAAAATCCCATTCAGCCTTTCTAAAACTATCACACGATTGTTTTGCAAATGTGATTGATTCGTGCTTAACAGAAGCAGGACAGCATATATTTCAGTATTTTGACATCGTAATATATTCAGCTAAACTTTCCAAGCAAAGGGACATTAGCATCGAAGAAGCTCCACTATAGGTTAAATTTTCCTGCGTAATCGTAGAATGTTAAAAATAAGAGAACTAACTTGTTAAAATAATCCCCCCTTCCCCCAAAAGAAAAGGCTTCAGCTAGAGTTAAAGAAATAACAAAGTCTTCAACTATAAGTTGTTCTAGCAGCATTAGAGTATATTAAAAGCTATGATACTTTTCTTACTTACTCATATTTCTATTTTCGAGCATTTTATATTCAATCCATTTATCCTTCGCAATCGTTCAAACTAAGTTTTAAATCAACTAGTAATTTATTTGCTTCATAAATATTAACTCATTAATTCTTCAACTTTGTCAAGTGCTACGAAATCTTCTTGTACATATAAATAAGCTCTACATAAATACGCCTCTAGATATTTGAATTAAAACTACAAAAGTATACAGCTATAGTTAAATTACGTGTCCTTGGCAACTAGAACTAGAAAAGAATATAACGACTATTCGCTGTTCTTCTTACAACTGCAAAAACAAAGTAAAAAGAAGGGCTAAAATACCCTTTTACTTAACTCAAAGAATTATTTGACTGTTGACCCCTCTCGGGATTACAGTAAAGACTTCACTTAAGCTTTAAGTTAACATAGAAAATAAGAATTTAAACTAATTCTAACTAACTACAGTTCAGCAGAAGCTATACAGAAATAACTAATCGAGGTGGCTCTTAATTAAACCTCACCTGCGAATACTAACAGGCACGTAAGACTACGGCCGAACTTTGTAAGACAGGCTTATAGCAACGACGTGGCCAGAAAGCAGAGCACTCTCTACTGAGAACTTCTGACTCTTCTACGGAAGTGACTGAACTTCCCATTAAATACTGGCTTTACTTCATTTACATAAAACGCGATATTGAGAACTCATTCTGGCAGGGATTTGTAGGTGGGAAACAAGATAATAAAGGTTTAGATTAATTCAAAATTAAAAATAACTATTCGAAAATTGAAATAATTCCTAAAAAGGTTTCTTGTCACTAGTATCAGGGGTAAACTGGGTATAATGGAAAACTATGGGGTTATTGAGACCAGTTCTCTATATCATTTCAAGCAGCTAAAACTAATAATATGTTATATAATATTTCGAAATACTATACAATCAAAATTTATAACATTTCAACATATTATAAATATTGAATGAATTCTAATTAATACTGTACTAATATCTAAAAATGAAATCTAATTAATAAACAACAATATTAATTATATAATACTTTTGTGTACTTTTGTGTTTTGTGATTCGTAACGGACTGAACGCACACGGAATCAATGATAGCTTGGTAAAACTTATTTTCACAAAGCGAACACTGTACAGTTCTGAAACGTTCCGCAGAAGTACTGGAACAGCTCTTCTCAGTATGACATAGTCAGAAGTTACCACTTCAAACTACTAAGAACGTTAAACATAACACAATGCAAAGAGAGAAGCTCACGAAGAGCTCTGAATACGCTGCTCAGCTTCGAACTAGTACTTGGGAACTAACACTTTGATGCTTAGATGCTTATCTTTAGACTGGTGTCCACAGGAATTTTAACATGCTGTTACCAGCAACCTCAGGTAACCCGGCTTGGGGATTTCAAGATGAGGATGACTCCTGCAAAAAGCCTTGCCCAGCTCTTTGTTTCCAAAACTTCTTCAACGAGATGTGGCAGTACTCTTTCAGGGAACAAAAACCCTCCGAGTTAGACTTCCAGTTAATTTTGCGCCTGAGTGACACTTTGTTTTTTTTCTAACATTTTTCAGAGCTGCATAACTCATAAGTTTTCTAAAATCGTTATAGCAGAGGGAACTGCGTATCGATGTAGCACTGTCTGTCTACAACAAGAAGAGCTCCCGACACAGTGTCTGGCTGGTGACGGTCGCTATAGCAACAGGGCTGGTATATTTCAAATACGGCCGAATCAAGAGTTGCCAAATCATGTTTAAATGCGCCAAAATGGCAAACTGAAAAGTAAATCTTCAAGACACCCCTGCGAAAAATGTGTCAAGGCTCGTTTCTACGGCAACAGACAACTTCACACTAACTGGCGAGAGCTTTTCTTATGACAGAGAGACTGTAATAGCAACGGAGCACCATACCTATACCATTACGGTTAATCGGTTCTGCCCACGTCTGCCTTTGTCTAGTATTTATTATTAATTATTGCACTTTTACATGCCTATATTGTGGATGTTTTAAAGATAAATTCTATACAATAACTGCATTCACCTTAACATAACTTATTACATAAGAATTTTGGTTGGAGAATATTCTCTAATGAATTTCTGTCGTTTGTAATTTCTCTTTATTTTTAAGCAGTCTGTATATGATTTCTTTATCATGAAGTTTGTGTGTGAATGTAGGCGAGAGGAGAAATTTAAAGACGAAAGCAATTTATTTAGTTAAGTTTCAAAATGATTTTTTTTAATCCTTCTCTATAGGTGGCCTGTCATCGCGCCAGATGTATTGCTCATGTATTTTCAATTGTGTTTGTGACAACAGATTGGGGGGGGGGTCTAAAAGATTTCAGACTAAAGGGGCGTTTTTTAAACATTTTCTGTGTTACCTTTATTTATTACACATCCTGTTCTTCGCACTTCAACCATAAAATTCAGTTAAAGAACAATATCGCAATATAGTTTTAAATTGAGCATATCTTTAGAATTTCCGATACACAGTCTCGCACGCTGTAGATAAAAATGATTTTTCTATGTAACGTTGCCATTGTTCGCTTTGAAATCCTTCAGTTTGTTAACCAAAAATTTGTTAAAGTTTTACAAAATATGAAATCGATAATAAGACAAATTTCAAATTTCAAATTTGGACTTCGAGATGCCCATATTCGTAGTAGGATTACGTCATTCTTCAAAATTCGATGGCTCTAGGTACCGTCGTTTTATCACAATGCGAGAAACATATATACATTTATGAAGATTCTACATTATTTAATTTCTTCCCATAAAGATGTCAGCATCTAAAAAATTCTCATAGTACATAAAATCTAAATTTTATTTAATTTTGAGTCCTTATTTATCCTGTCAAAAGTCGTTTCCAGGTAATTGTAAGTCTATGAAAATTCAAGGTAAGGTTTTTATTCATTATTGAACTTACCACCAGCCAACGGGTATTTAGAGCATTTTATTTCCACCGTGGAGAAGAAGAATGGATGAAATAAAATATTTGCGTCTATCTATATGAATACATATTGATTCTTTCATACTGACTTTTAGTAAAAGTTTGGCCAAATTAATTTTTTGACTCAGATCGAACTAGGCGGTTCAGTAAACGTAGAGCCTCGGGCAACTACATGTATTGCCTGCTTTTATAATCCGGAAATGTAATCTTGTTTACACGCACTGTTTTCAAACCAAACTGCTGAAGAAAACTGTTTTGGGCAATTTTTTCTTATTACATTAATAATGCCATTGCACTTTTTGATGGTTTGATAGTTTCAAACGTTGAATATTACCTAAATGTTAAACTAATCTTCTTCTCTTACAACCACTTTTAGCCTGAAAATATCTGATGTGTACACTACATGGCTTCCTTGTGCGGAATATTAAATTATACTCATTTTTCCCTGCATATCGTTTAAACTTATTTCCTCGAATTTCATTAGAGATATATTTCTTATTCAATATATTCAGTTCTCACTTCGCGGCAAGGCATCTTCATTAAAAATTGCAAAATGTAGAAAAACCTAAAACACCAAATACAGTTAAAAAATAGTTAAAGAAAAATATTTTTTCCATTAAAATTAAAGTTTCTACGCAAAAACAAACAATTCGGCCATCGAGTAGGAACACAGATTCTTCGTTGTCCAAAATTCAAAATATACTTTTGGTCCCACTCGGCGAAACGACACTGAAGTTGGTGTACAAACTGATTTAATTCACCCTTCTACTAAGAGTTTCAAACGTAAACAAATGGCAGCCTCGTTAGGCTTAGTACCACTTCAACTTTTAAACTGCTGATAATCCTACAATTATTACATGTAAACTAACTAAAGGCATGAAAACCTTAACTGGAACGTAAGAACAACATAATTCAATCACTGTTAAAATAAAAAAATTGCACAATTTATCAACATATATATATATATAAACAGAGCTCACTAAGCCGGGTAAGAGAGTGGAAATACATATATATATATATAATTTTCTTTAAAAAGTTAAAACTTGAACGATGGCGTTTTATTGTTTTGTAAAAACTGCGCATCTAGCTGCAATTTTATAATTCTATTATAAACAAGTAAGAATGCAAAAGCTATAGTACACCCTAAACCCTCTGAATCCTATTCGAAAAAGCACGTTAGTGCCAAAATTACACATTAAATGCAATTAAAACTTTAAAATCATAAGCAAAAATTCACAAGAAAATATAACTCAAATAATGCCTTGAAAATTGTAATTTTTTGGCAAAATGGGAAAAGCTGAAGTTGCAATAAAAACAAGGTATACAAAAAACAAAAATGGTAATATTTCATTGAGAGTTGCATAGTTGTCTCGTCAGGGGAAAAGGAAACAGTGCCCCTTCCATTGAAATATTACCTCCACGCGTTTCAACTGACGACCAATTGAGACAATAACGCGTAAAATAATTGGTTTTTTATTTTACAATCTGTTTTGGAAAAAAAAAAAACAGTCCTTTATTCTGTCTGTAGGTACAGATGTCACTTAAAAACATAGTTCAAATGGACCCGAGAATGGTCAAAATGGATATTTTCGTTGAAATGTATACCCTAAATTTTTCGTGATTATAATACTTCCTACTATATACAAGGAAGTGAAAAGGCACATCTCATATTAAAAATGAAGAACTGGCTACTTATAGTTTAGGGTTAATCCTGTTTTTAGGGTTAATATTGTAAATAGAACGTTCACTACATCTCTGCTACCAAATTATAAAGGAAACAACAACAACAACAACAAAAATCTGAAAGCTTTCAGATTTTATATTACGCTCGAAAAGGCATTTTTTTAATTATTTACTAAATATCGTTTTTTTCGCACTTAAACCATATAAAATTCAATTCAACAACAATATCACAAAATATTTAAAAACAGCATATCTTTAGAACTTCCGATACATAGTCTCTCGTAAAGTAAAAATATATTTTTCCGTACAGAGTTGCCATTGTTCGCTTTGAAATCGTTGAGTTTGTTAGTCAAAAATTCTTTAAAGTTTTGCAAAATTTGAAACAGATAATAAAACAAATTCGAAATTCAGCATTCGGGCTTCCAAGTGCCCATGTTCGGTTCTTTCCTTAAAATTTGGTGTGGCTCTAGGTACCATATTTTTTTACTATGCTAGAAACATTCATGCAGATTTTTCATTATGTAGTTTCTTTAAATGTAATACATGGCAATAATATTTGGTGACAACAGTTTGAAAAGTCAACCAACGCAGAAAGTGAAACGACGCAAAATACCGTTTTGAGACTAATAGTTGTTTGGGGTCTAACGCCCTCTCCTCTTAAAAAAAAAAAAAAAAAGAAAGAAAGAAAGAAAGAAAAAGTTCTCATAGTAGTCTAAATTCCCTCAATCCCCTTACTTTTTTTTTTTAAGTTGGTGCTTGAATTAACCAGAATAAGAGTCTTAGATCATCATTACGTACTTCGTAAAGATAGGCCTCATTAAGTAGAACAGCCTGGAATTAGGCTTTGGAGATAAGAAGCCTGTGAAAATAGAAGTAAAGCTTAAGAAAAGTCATGGATAGGGAGGTGGACGGAAGCAGTGCGAAAGAAACTATCCAAGAGAAGAGGAAAAGTCGCCATTGCGTGATCTCAGCTGTCTTCCAAGTCACGGAGACTGCCCTGCTATTTCATTTCAAGAGAAAGTTCGGCCACTCGTGGATATGCAGTTCTTGAAGCGTCTCTTCCTTTTTAGACTCGATATAGTCTTATTTTATTAAAGGAAAACTTTTGACACAAGTCTCAAAGAGATTACAGCTTTCGAGGAATTGGGTGTTAGTTTAATGTCTTTAAAACAATATTTATTTATTTATTTAATCGATGATTGAAGAAAGAGGAAAGAAATGTAATTTTTTATGACACAGGAATTTCCTATTTTCTCATAATAATTATTATTTTTCCTTCTTTTTGAGTGTGAAGGGGAGGGGATTTAATAATAAATTTCCTTTGCCGCTTTAAAGAAATTTAATAACCAGTTTTGTTAACACATATGATTTATCATCATTTAGATGATCTTTCCTTAATCTTCCTGCCTTGGAGAAG
Organism: Stegodyphus mimosarum; assembly: GCA_000611955.2. Taxonomy (NCBI): domain Eukaryota; kingdom Metazoa; phylum Arthropoda; class Arachnida; order Araneae; family Eresidae; genus Stegodyphus; species Stegodyphus mimosarum. The sequence continues at coordinate 167,793 of KK114107.1, read as the reverse complement.
GATTAAATAGTTTTCACCTGACTGGTAATCTTTACATAAAAATCATTCGATAGTTTAGCGTGATGGTTAAATCGAGAATTATTTTTGAATTAGTAACTCTAGAGAGCTCTAGATAAATATTTATATCAAAATTATTAGGCAAAGATCAAATTTAAATAATTTCAGATAATTAATCAAAGTAATCTGTCTTAATCAGTCCAATCTCTACTATCCGTAGCAAGAAATACACAAATTTGCAAAATTATAGCATCAAAATCATAAACAAGCTTAAAAAATGTTTTTTAAATCCTTTACAGGAGACCAAATCCCAAAAACATAACAAAACATGTAAATGCAAGGAAACCAAAATATGAATAAGTAATAACAAATGAAAATTTAAAACTATACAGGGCGGAGTAAATATTTCAGGAATTACAGCAAGAAAACCATAAATAAGTTTAGAAAAGCTTAAAAATCTGATAAATATTATTTTCTTTTTGAGCAGACTTAGTCCAAAAAACAAATCATGCAAACACAAGAAATTTGAAAAATTAATAACAAATGAAAATTTGACATAAAAATATGACACTCTGGCGCTAGCTTCCTTTAACAGCGTTACATCTCATTCATTTTATAACTCAGAATGCACAAAAATTATGTATATCATCTGAAGAATTACCTAATCGTTGCGACCATGTTCTATTCAAATACTATAATAAATCTAAAATGATGCGTAAAAGAAATTAAACAAACAAACAAAAAGAAAAAGTTTTTCACAGACGATTCAGTATTTCTCATTCAATTAATTCAGTTTTCACTTCGCGACAAGGCAAAAATACATAAAAGTATATCTATATTAAAAATTACGATGTAAATCTTAAACACTTATTTCCTGGACTAAATTCCTGAATCGATTAAGCATGATCTAATTCGCTATAATAAAAGAAGGCGTTGTCTTTGTTGTTGCGAAGCTTACTTTCTCTAAATTGGCAACAAATCCACTATTCTCCTAAGTTTTAAATGTAAACAAATATGGCTTCCATGGGAAACATGATTAGGCTTAGCCGCACTTAAGACATAAAAACCTTAACCGGAAGATAAGAACATCATAATTCAGTCATTTTTAAAGCAAAAAATACACAATTTAGCAACATATAAGAATAAAAATACTAAGCTCACTGAGCCGAGTAACAGAGTGGATATATATATGCATATATTTATATACTTTTGGGGTTGCCGATTGCAGCCAAAATAGGAGTTACACATCCACATGTTATAGCAGTCCTATATACAAAATTTCAACGTTCTGAGGCTACTCGTTTTTCAGTTATGCGAGACACATACATACGTACGTGCGTACGTACGTACAGACGCCACGAAACAATCTCTTCAGAATTCATTTTAAACCAGTTTTATAATTTTTTTGGGGGAAAAAAGTCCTTTATTCTGCCCTTACGTACGGATGTCACGCGAAAACATCGTTAAATTGCATTCGATAGTGGTCAAAATGGATATTTTCGTTGAAATATAATATCCGAAATTTTTCTCGATTACAATACTTCGTACAAGGAAGTAAAAATTAGAAAAATATTTCTAGTGGAACATTAAAAATGGTGTAGTAAAAATGAATGATTAACAAAAGGAAAAAACATCGAATTCCTGGATTATAAATCCGAAATGGAATTGCAATTGCTACCGGCCAAACAATTAAGCTTTTGTGATGTTTTAGTTCGCTTCAGTTCAACAAACACAAAAAGTTATAGTGCTTAGCATCCAAATTAATTAAATTTCTAATTTGAGCGACAGAAAAAAGTTGCAGTTTTTAGGGTAAAATAATTTTCGAAAGAAGTTGTAATAAATTTTGAAGAATAAATAAATAAATTCGAAGACGTTATGCAAATAATTGAAGTGATTAAATGAAGCGTGTGGTATTAAAAATGTGAAGGAAACAGGGAAGTGTATTGTAACCGCAAGCAAAGTTGTGAGCAATCTTAGTGAATGCAAATGAGGAATTTAGCAAAAACGTTACAAATGATAGGTAACCAGAAGGAGAAAAAAGGTAGAAAATGAAAAAAGTTGTCAAATGTTGCAGAATATAAAATTCACTGAAAAAGACTTTCTTGAGACTTGGAAACTGAAGTAGGCCGATTTTGTTAATAAAAGAGACAGATATTTATCAGACAGTCTACTCATTCTCGTCAAAATTTTTACATTAGTTTTAGTTTTCATTAAACTGTTTAATTTAGGAGATGGTGTTGATATTTTTTATACAATGAAGGTATTGTCGTAACCGAATAATAGATTGCAAAAAGTAAATATTATGAAGCACTATAAGTGCCTCTATTGACGCATCCCCTCAATTTCAAGTGTGCATTTGCAAAAAAGTGATAGTGAGAGGTGGCAAACTACATATTAACTGGACAAAGGTGGGGGTAAGAAAAGTAAAAATTGCTGTACTCATTTTAGATTAAGAACGATCAAGTTATATTTTGTTTCTCAGAATCTCTGTTATCAGAACCTGTGGGATTGCACTGGGATGCCAAAGTCTAGTACCGGCTGTGTTTCTCAATAGCGAGAAGAATATCGCCTTAATATAATACTATTGGTTTATAAAAATTTGAATTTTAATATTATTGTATGGAAAACTTCAGTTTCACTGCAGTGACGCGCTATCTTATAGCCTCTCCTGTTCCAGTCCAGCATCGGCTTCTAAGTGACCCCCCGCCGGTAACCAGGTTTGACTGGATTGGAATTTCCGGAACCAACCATTTATGGGAGGAGACCCGGGTTTCTATCCAGACAACTGGCTAGACTTATGTCTAGATAGCTTTGACCTCTGAGGTAAATAATCAGTCTTCACAGTACTAGAGCCATCGTTTATTCGGTGGTATGTTCAGGCTTGGCAGAGACTGTTGCTGGTAGTGTTATGTCTGTCCCTTGTATGTGGGGGCGTTATATGGTCAGATATCGAAGGTTGCTCGGGAGGTGGCGCCCCTCGGTCAACACTTAGGGACGGTCGATGTCTGATATATTAAGTCCCCCTGGGTTGGGCGAGTGGAGTGGTGCCTTGTCGGATGGCTTCTGGAGGTTGGGGTTAATTATTAACTTTGTAAGGCTTGCCTTGTGCTTTCCAGGTCTGGAAGCCCCTTCCTCTGGCGTAATGTATCTTAGTTGTACTCCCTTGAAGTTGGAAAGGACTGTATTTCCAGAACTGACCCTTTTATGGTAGGAGACCTGGGGTTCGATCTGGACTTTCTGAGAGTGGGTACAGCTGCCAGGATAATGATGCGAACCATACAGCCACTTCTGTCCCCGTCCGACATAGGCCTCCTCGTGGCCCCCGCTGGTAACCAGGTTCGCCTGAGCTGATTATGTCGGACACCAGCCCTGGGGTTCAAATGGGTTGAAATATCCGGAACCGACCCGAGGTTCTGTTCATCAAACTGGCTAGACCGATGTCTAGACTGCCTCGACCTCTGGAGTAAATAAAAACAGGACTAGAGCCATCAGACATTTGGTGGTAGGTTTAGGCTTGGCAGGGAGAGTACTGGTACTGTCTTGTCTGCCCCTTCGATGTGGAGACGTTACATTGTCAGATATCGCATATTGTCCCTCAGTCAACACTTGGAGACGAAGCGTCTGACTTTGTGAAGTCCCCCTGGGTTGACCAAGGGGAGTAGCGCCCTCTGGGATAGCCTCTGGAGGTTGGGACATTTATAAACCGTGTAAGGCGGCCTCTGATGATGATTGCCCATACGGAATACCAGACTGCCCATTGTACAGAATACAAGAGGAAGGGGCTCCCAGACCTGATAGCTCGAATCTTGATATGACTTACAAGAGGACAAATGTGATAGTTATTGATTTTAGAATAAAGCCCTTCAAAAATATTTTATTATTTTTTGAACAGAAAGGGAAAATAGCCATACTTCAGAAAACTTCAGGGACGTCATGAATAAAATTTTTTAAATTTTATTTTACATATATGTTCTTAATATTTTATTTCACTCATTTTTTTTAAATAAAAGAATTTTAGTCATTTTTATTGCCCGAAAATACGAAATCACATAATTAGGAATCTCTGGATACATTTCCAAGTTGCAAACACAAATTTTATAAATTAATAATACTAAAATTTAAACTTCTAAGAATTTACTGCGGTATTTGAGTGTGTGTGTGTGTGTGTAGGGAGGAGGGGATAAATTCCTTCTACATGACGATCTCAAGGAATTCAGTACTGAATTCAACAGAATTATTCTTTAAAATGATTGAATGCATAATTTATTGATAACAGCTCATGCTATAGTTTTCTAACATTTCTAGCAGATTTTTAATTAAACAAATAATTTTTTATTGTCTGCTGCAGTAAAGGTCGTTCCAAAATCAATTTCGTTTTATTTTATATGCTAAATCTTTGACTTTTGTTCAAAAAATGTGTTTAATAATCTGAAACTGAAAGATAAATTCCATTAAAATTTTCTCCGGGAAGCATTTAGTGAAACAATTAATCAAGATCTTTCTTTAAAAAGTAGACTAATAGGATTCTAATAGAATGTTTTTTTTTTTTTTTTTTTTTTTTGTTTTTTACATCAATAAATATATCAAGAACCTTCTAATTATTTAATCCCTTATCCTATAATTTATTTTAAAAAAATCACTAATAAAAGGTAAAATACATTATTAATACTGAATTTTTATTCAGTAATAATTTAAGGCTTATAAAGCGTTCCTACATGTCAAAAGTAAGCAATATATTATTATTACGTGCGAAGCCGATTTTATTTATAGAAACGTCACTGTTAAAATGTGCTTCTGCCACATGAAAATTGAAAATGTGGAGAACATATTACTGAGTATCTTTACTGGTCTGAGTGATGAAACTTCACGAATATTTAAAAATCTCACTAGAGTGGTGAAGCCAAAGAATAATGTAATGTGATTTAAATGGTAAGTAAATTCAAATGAAACCGTCCGAATGTAAAATCTAGGGACGAAAACCTGCAATGAAAAAATAACTGAGCAGAGCAAAACTTGTAATATCAGCTCAACTGAAATCACTCCCAAAAAGGCTGAAGAAGTTGATATGAGCACAATGTAAAGGCTACTCTTAACTAAAAAAAAATTAACCACAAATACTGTAAAACCAATAAAAGTCTACTTTCGTAATATTACCAGTTTTTCTGAATTACGTGGCTTTCTTCTCGTCATATCCTGCACTTCCTGCGAGGTTTTATCGCGGACGTGAACAAGTTGTCTACTTCACTTCCTTATTATTTATACTGAAAAATCGGTAGAGGTTTTTTTTTTCTTTTTCTTTTTAAATTTATTTCCTATCACTCAATAAAATAGTATTTTATTAAATTAAAGTATCAAACCGTCGTACTTACACCCCAACTCATCTCTCAGTTGGGGATTGTAAATTTGAAACGATTATAGATTTCAGTTATCTGGGATCGATGTTTAACACAACAATGATTTCCTACCTGAAATAAAGACACATATTGTTGCGACTAATAAAGCTTTTTATGTATTATTTAGATCTGGCCTTTTTATCTGGAAAGACAAAGTACTGCTCTACAGCACCCTAGTCCGTCCTGTACTGACTTACGCTTCGGAGATCTGGAGTATGACATTGAAGGAGAAAGAGATCTTTGGTATAGTTCGACCGCCTCATCCGCGACCATGAGCGCCAACACGCATGCGCAATTCGCAGGGAAAGAAAGTCTCCATCCTTCCACCCTGTTTTAAGAATAATTCGGGCCGAATTATTATTGAAAAAGGGTGGAAGGATGGAGACTTTCTTTCCCTGAAGTATATAAATTTTCTCTTTAGGCAGGTCTTCATGTGACCTTTCACGTCGCAGCAAGTAACAACGCCCCTTTCGGAGAAGTCTGTGTGTTTTGGCAGAATGCCAGCCAAGGTTGCGTTTGGCAAGGTCGAACTATACTTCTGAACCCAAGGGCTTGAGAAGTGTTTTCAGAGGGATTCGGGAAAATGGTATATGGCACAGAAGAGGCAACACCAAATTATATCGAATGTTCAAAGAGCCAAATATTGTTCATTACACTAAAAAAAACCGCCTCAATTGGGCTTGGCATGTTATCCGTATGAATGACTGTAACATATTAGAAGAAATATTTTCAGCTAGACCAAATAACATAAGAAGAAAAAGAAGACCTAAACTTCAATAGATAGATGCTGTAGAGGAAGATTGTTTAGCCCTTAAAACTAAGAACTGGAGGAGTTTGATTACTAGTAGAGGTGGGTGGAAACGTCTAGTTCAGAAGGCCTTGGCCCACCGTGGATGTCACGCCATGAATAACAATGATCAGCTCGTCGAGAAAGTGTGACATTTATTTATTTATTAAAGTAAAATCTAATCTGCGCATCAATTTTTGTGCGCTTGCCAGTAGTTCATAAACCCTGGTCTAAATGTTCCATATGTCGTATTTACTCACGTATTTCCCCTCTTCTTTCGTTAATTTTATCGTACGAAAATTAAGAAAGGAAAATTTTGCGAATAATTTTAATTTCCGCAAGACGCGGTTACTATAAGAACATAACGAATGAAAAGCATTCATTGAGAAACTACCAGTAACTATCAAAACATTATTTATTAAAAAAAACAAATATTTTAATCAGACCACAACATAATAATATTAACATTATTAATATTGCTACGAAATGTCCAGCTGCGGTAAGATAGCTTCCCTGCAAAGCGAGTTTAGGGTTGCCAGAAAATGACAAGGGAAGGCAGGGTTGCCATATTTTCACCCATTTGCCGTAGATGGATGGAGAACATTCTACAACGAATTCTTACCGTTTTGGGCCAGAATGTTCTCGAAGGCAGGCTAAAAGCTATATAAACTCTGCCTGTACACAGAACAACAGTCTAGTGTCTCGTCAGTGGATTTGAAGTGCATCGCTGAGTCTAGTGTCGAATGTCTCAACAGTGTATCGTCTAGTGTCGAGATGGTCGTCGAGTGTATCGCGAGTTGCTGCATCGAGAGTATGCATCGTTGAGGCTATGAGTGCATCGCGAGTTGTAACGTGAAGAGTCTCGAGAGTATGTTGAGTTCCGAAACCGACCGAACCGAGTCGGGAGCAATGCTCTAGTGCTTTGCCGTGAGGCTATCTTCACCGTTATAGCATGATAGCTTGAAGGCTGTGTTGCTGATTGTTTCATCGTGTTTGTCGTAGCTTTTCAATGACTGTAAACTCGTTTTTTTTACCGTCCTGAGTAATTCTGGCTAATAAATTGTGTTTTCATTCTTCATCAAGTGTTGTCGTCAATCACTCCAAATCCAAGAGCCCGTAAGAACGCAACACTATCTAGCGAGCTAGCTTCATTTTTAATTCCAATATCTTTAATCTCGCTTATTGTAATTGTTCACTGTTATTCTCTGGGCTTGAAAGTATTTAATACTGCTGGAACTGCTGCTTATGTCGTCTGCTTCAGCTCGCAAGAAATCAGTAAATATATCAATGAAATGTAACCATCATTACTGCTGTTATTGTCTTCGTGACCATTCAATCTTCTTCCCACGTCAGAACCATCATAAGCAATAAACTCCCAGACGGTGGTATAAGTGTCATAGAAGCATAATCATAAGGCATAAAATGCGCGAGTTCCGTTCACACATGCCAGACAGGGTGTAAGCCGTAGCTAATTAGAGAAGCTAAATTTGCGTATGTGTGGATGTGTCTACAGCTTTTCCGCTCAACAGGTTTCGCGTGTTCACTGTGATTGGTCGACTCGTATACCAAGTTGGCATAAAGTTGAAAACTTGGAACTTTATGCCAAAACCTCTAAACCAGTTTGGGCGACGTAGCAAGATCTGGTTACCTAGCAACGAAGCTCGGCTTAAACAAGTTATGACATTTACACCACCGTCTGAACGAAGACTTAGATGTCCCCGTCTCTTTGAAACTCTTTACTATAATTCAGTGGTTCTCAACCAGACGAAATTCCCTCCGTAGAGGGGGGCAGGGATTTCGTAGGTTCAGAAGGGACGATGAGATCAATCTTTTATTTAGTTGATAAATATTTTATGAATATAAAAAGCTGCTTTTATTCAAGTTTTGGTATTTCTCAGCATTTTCTATAATTTTTGTTGCTTAATTTACAAAACATGATAAAAAATAATCTAAATCTAAATAAATATATATATATATATATATACACATGTAATTTTCGAGTTTGAGAAAGAAAGGGGCGGGCTGATCTTCTAGCGCTAGTGAAAGGGGTGGTCGAGGAAAAATAGGATGAGAACCTCTTCTGCAATTACTTCATCAATCAGAGCCCGTGCACCCAAAATCCACAAGGAAATCATTTAGTAAGACGTAAATAATCCCTAAGTAGACGATTCCATTTTAAAATTTAGGGAAGCTCGTTTTTCGGAAGCCCCAAGGAATGGGTAAACTGCATGAACACTTAAAAATTTTTCAAAGCCTTACGCTAAAAAAGATGAGAGGGAAAACGAGGTATTAAATATGATATTTACTCAGTTGTTCTTGAAATTATAAGTTTCTGCGAAGGTTCTTTTTTGACATTATAGCTTTCAAATATCATTGAAAAGGAATTAAAAATTATTTTACAGAAACTTGAAATCTTATCAACCACAAACAGTATAGCGCACAACTACAATCGACAACGGCAGTCAAAACAGGAGATTGTTTACTTTGGTCCCTCTTGATACAGAGGAACCATAGTCAACAACAATTGTTGCTGGGCAAAATGGTATCCATCGACATAAGTGTGTGAACGTATGGAATGTACCATTAAAATGTTAAAAACAGAATGAAATTCTTTCCAACGACTATATCTGAAAATAACTAATACATCTAAGAACGTATTTAGAACTCTACAATAGTAAAAGAGTCTGACCTCCAAACCCCAACGTTCTTTCAAGACCATGAGCAGCAATAAATAAATTTAAATTTAAAAAATGCTTCTGCTACCTATTACTTGAAGCCAGTGTACTTACTGCCTTGATGATCTGGATGCGTTTCAAGATCCACATATATGTAGTGACGTATTTAATACAGAGTGTCCCTCTCAAGAAGGCGTCTGGAAAAGTGCGATAAAAGTCTTATAACAAGAGGAAATGAAACCAAATTGTTACAGGACATACCTTTATGTTTGAGAAGTGCATTACAAGAGGTGCTGGAACTATTCTCCTCCCACCTGTACACACATGTCAACACGGCACTACATGTGACGCCCAATACTCTGGCACTGTACATAAGACGCCCAATACTCTGGCTGTAACATACACGGCGTACCTTGCTGCCAGAGTATTGGGCGTACCTGCATGGATTTCACGGCGGATGTTCTGACGTAACTCATCGATGCTGCGTGGCTTGTGCTTGTGGCATAACCTTTAAGGCAACCCCTTAGAAAAAAATCAAGGAGGTGTCAAGTCTGAGAAAATGATTCCAACGCAGTCATATCCGCTGTAGACGTAGGACATATTGCTCCATCTTTCTGGTACCAGCCTAGAGTCAACTCCTCATCAGCCAACTGGTTCCCAAATTCGTGAAACAGTGCCTGGTACACTCCAAAGGTGACAGTAATACAAAAATTTCTCAGAACATCATAAGTTTGTATGGTTTGTTAGACTATGTAATGACACTCTGCAAAGCAGATGCGCAACACTAAGCTTCATTACACAAAGTATCATTAGTAGTATAACTACCTACTTCAATTGTACCTGCATACATGTTGGGTGTGTTTTTTTGTTTGTTTGTTTGTTCAATTGTAATTGCATTTATGTATACTCTGCATCTACGTGTAACCCTTGCTTCGTTTTGCTGCTCATTGTTACAACGGAATTCAGTCTTCGCTTCAGTTGTATTATAATTACGTATTACCTTGTTCAATTCTATTATCGTAATTTCTTCATTCAATAAAGTAAGTAATATTAATAGCCCCTTCAATGCATTGTTCAATAGTGGTTTGTGAAGTTGGCCTAAAAGTGGTATAATATATGATAAGTATTCTATTTTTTTTTCCTCCAAATGGCGGGCTCTCAGCCGACTTCGGCTTGGCCACTACTAAGGCCAGAAGTGGTGGTCACTTTATTATGGAGGCACCTAATAGGTGGGTCACCTTTGCCTTCTGTGAAGGGACGAACAGTTACAACCATGCCTTCTCCGGGATTCGAATCCAGGCCCTTTGGTATCGCAGTCGGCTACCCTAACCACTATACCGTCTGAGCGGCATATTCTAAATGTTAAGTCATACATCTGTAATTCAGTCTCATGTATCTTAGATTTGTAGTACTGTAACTGTACTTGTTAAGTCCTAAACTTACAACCAGTAATCTCTATCTGAACGCAGGTAGTTGATGATTACCACAAGGCTATGTAGCCCATGAGGACTTACGCATCGCTGTAAATAGCCTTGTGAATTTCTTATTCGTGACGTGTTTGTAGCAATCAGATCGGTTCTGCAAGGAGGACAGTAAGGCTGTGAGGCTAATTTTATAGCCGTAGGGTCAGCAGTCATCTTCTGCAGCGTAAAAGTAGCATAAAAAAATTGGCCTGATGATTGACCGCTGTGATAATACACAGAACACGCCCATCTTCTACGAATGAAAGGGTTTCTTGAAGACTACATGCTGGTTGTCACTATTCCATAATCGTTTGTTTTGTTTGTTCCCGTATCTTTACAAATGGGACCACGCTTCATCACTATACCATGTGTACTCTGGCAACAACATATACCAAAATGCAGCGCCGTGCTGAACTGTGTGTACAGGTGGGGGGGGAAGGTCATTCCAACACCTCTTGTAATGTACTTTCATTTCTAAAACATAAAGGCATGTCAAATAAAAATTTAGTTTCGTTGCCTCTTGCTATAACATTTTTATCATACTTTTCCCAAGGCCTCTTTCAAGCAGGACACCCTGTATAAAAGCGATTATTGATCGATGTATGCATTCAGTTTGGCTGATTGGGTGGTTTATGTTGGTATATGAGATTGCCTTTAGTCATATTCTCTAAGGCAGAAGATAAAAAATAGTTTGAGGTCAAGATAGTTGTCTAGCAGAAATTTAATTCTTTATGTATTTCTTTTCTTTATTTATTCTTTGTATATTTCTTTTATGTAATTATAGAGTTCCTTTCTTTTGTCACAATTAAATATATGGTTTGAAGAATAGCTTTTAGAAGCAGAAAAAATCTACCGTCTCTAAAAAAGTAGATAAGAAAGTGAAATTTTTAAGGCGTAAAAAACACTGGTGAAGCCTATCTTTAGATATTTACTTTTATGACTTTATACGTTTGCAAATACTATATTCCCGAAGTTGGAAGTTTATCTAAGGTTGCATCGCCGAGCGTTTTTACCCGTCACATTATTCCTATAATCGTCTCATCGCTTTCGTCACTGTGAAGCGTTGAAAATAAAAAATAACAGATAAGAAGCTTATGACGTCATGTTCACGCGTATGAATACATTCAGCAACGTTGAACTTCTCCCATTATCTATGTTTACATAGGGCTTTAGTGATGCTGTAAATTCACCTCTATTATTAATTTTTACTTAATGCATGAGTTAAAAAAATTACCAACAGATTTTTTAGACAATAATTTTTCGCTATACACAGCAGTATAAAGCAGGCCTCGTCAACCTATGACCCGGAGATCAGCGGTTGTTGTTATGTTCTGGTTAAGGTTTTTATGTCTTTACTTAAACTGCATGCAAAAGTTGTAGAATTATCAAAAATTTAAAAGTAGTGCTAGGCCTAACTAGGTCGTCATTTTTTTACGTTTGGAACTTTAGTGGAATAGTGAATTAAGTCAGTTTGCGCACCTCCGAATGCCAGCACCCGCTGGCCGAATTTTTTTTTTTTTTCGTAGAAGCTCTAATTTTAATTGTAAAAATAATCGTTTTTTTTTTAACTGTTTTTAACAGTATTTGGGATTTATGTTTTTCTGCATTTTACAATTTTTAGCTAAGGTCTTTTGAGTTTTTATGTATTTTCGCTTTGCCGCGCTGTGAGAGCCGAATTGATTGAATGAGAAATACATCTCTAATGAAATTCGAGGAAATTGGAGAAAACGAAATGCAGAAAAAAAAATGTGTGTATTTTAATAGGTCATACAAGGAAATCGTGGTATCCACACCAGATATTTTTATTCAAGGATTACGAATACATATTCAGGAGCTAGAAATCTGGTTCATTGAATGAAGAATACACAATAAACATTCACAAGACCATTTCACCAGGAAAATAAGCGTCACCCTAAATCTGAAAAAGCTTAATATTATAATTCCTTCGCTAAGCCTTGCCGAGTGGTCTTCGAACCTTGAAACCCCCGTTCATCTACACAGTATTTCTCCCACCTTCTTCGCGTGCGTTCGTGATGTAGTGGTCAGCACGCTGGACGCGAATTTCAGAGGTGCGTGGCTCGAGTTCCGACGAAGGCGTTGCTCATTTTTCATGTATCCTGCTTCAAAAAATACCTAATGTCTCAACCGTCACATATAATATACAGATTTCGGGTTTGTAAATTTCAAGTCTTACTCATTGAAAATGTTCTTACCCTGTCCAGTGTTTATCGACTGGGATTGTACTTTCGCTGTTGATTGTGCCTAAGAAAAAATATTCTTCCTGCACCAAATTATCGATAGTACATCCTCACTATTAAACGTTTCAAAACTATATAATTTATTTGACTTCCCTCTTGAGAAACTTGAAAATGTAGATATTTCCGTTGCCTTCTAGAAGTATGTTTCTGAAGTAGACGAAAATCATAATTTCTTTAATCATTCCTACGCCCATGACCGCCATAACAATGACTTTTCACTTTTAAAATTCAAGTCTTGTTAAAACTCGGTTACAATATCCATCCCAAAAGCCCAAAAGGACGTTATAGGCGAATGGGCTATAAATGGGCTATTAGCTGAAATGGGATTTGACGGTGTATCACTTTAAATGTCAAAATCACTTTTCAAATTGTTGCCACCAAATATTATCGCCCTGTATTATACTTAAAGAAATTAAATAATGAAGAATCTGCATGAAAGTCTGCATCAGTCTGCATGAATCTGCATGCAGTGGGAAGAAGCTAAAGTACCTACGGCCATCTAATTTTGAATAACGTAGTCCTCCACCTGAACATGTACACCTGAAAGTTCGAATTTTGAATTTCGACTTTTATATTTCATATTTTGTAAAATCTAAATGAATTTTTAATAAAATCAATGACTTTAAAGCGACAAGTGGCAACACTGTACGGATTAAAAACATTGTTATCCCCAGCGCGCGAGACTGTCTATCGGAAATCTTGAAAATACTCTGTTTTAAAATATTTTGTGATTTTGCTATTCAACCAAATTTTATGTGGCATCAATGAGAAGAATTTAAAGAATTAAACATTTAAAGAATATACTACTTAATTAATAAATTTAGTATACAAAATGTTAATAATAAAATGTCAAAAAAATTTTTTGCAAGCCATCTTACTAGGAAAACTGTACATTGATATGATAAACTGAGAAAAGACTGATAAAAAAATAAAGAATGTTATCCCAAAACCCAACACTTTATCGAGAATTCTAAACACGTGGTGCTTTTAAATTTTTTAAAATTTTTGCTGGTGAATTGTGTACGGCTTAAGTGCGAAGAAAGCAATGCTTAATGATATAGCTAAAAACCTGATGTGGACCACATGACTTCTTTGCAGATTTTCTGCAGCATTTCATTTAAACTTATTTCTTCGAATTTCATTTTCCTCGAATTTCGAGATACATATTTCATTCAATTAATTCAGTTCTGGCTTTGAAAACACATAAAAACTCAAAAAAAAAAACCTTCATTAAAAATTGAAAAATATAAAAAAATAGAAAACACCAAATACAATTAAAACAGTTTAAAAAAAATTTTTTTTTTCACATTTAAAATTAGAGTTTCTGCGCAAAAAACAAGCAGTACGGCCAGCGGGCAAGAAGGCAGATTTTTTTGAAGCAAAAAACTGAAAGTTTACTTTCGGTCCCACTCGGCAAAAAGACACTGAATGTGCAGAAACTGACTTAATTCACTCTTCTGTTAAGTTTCAAATGTAAACAAATATGGCTGTTCTATTAGGCTTAATCGCACTTAAATTGTTGATAATTCTATAACTATTGCATGCAGATTAATAAAGCATAAAAATCTTCAACGGAACATTAGAACAGCATAATTCAATCAGTTTCAAAGCAAAAACTGCATAATTTACCAGGATATAAGAATAAAAAAATACTGAGCTCCCCAACTGAGTAACAAAGTGGGTTTGTGTGTATATATATATATATTTGGTGCGGCCGATAGCAACCAAACAGGTAGGTGCACAACTACATGTTATAGCAGTCCTGTGTAAAAAATTTCAACGTTCTGAGGCTACTCGTTTCTGAGTTATGTAAAATACATACATATGTACGTACAGACGTCACGGAAAAAAATATCTTCTGAATCCATTTGAAATACATTTTATAATCCGTTTTTGTAAAACGAGTCCTTGATTTTGCCCTTACGTACAGATGTTACGCGAAAACATTGTCGAATTGCATTCGATAGCGGTCAAAATGGATATTTTCGTTGCAATACGATACCCGAAATTTTTCGTGATTCCAATACTTCCTTTGCAGGAGGGAGTGCAACAGCAGTCTGGTAAACTGAGAGTTTAGTAAGAGTGTAGAAAGACCTCAACAAACTCTTTTAAGCGAAAGCTAAAATTTGAGCCGTTTCAGACTTTTATTACTTTTAATTTTTATTTATTGATTTTTTTTATCTCTGTATATTTCTCAGGACTCTCAGGATTTTTTATCTCTGTATAGATCTCAGGACGCTGTTATTTATAAGCGATTTTTAATTTAAATTCAGACAGTTAATTGCATTTTTAACTGCTCTAGTTAAAACTTTTATTTTAGAAAATAATATTTTTAAAATTATTAAAAATTAAATTTAACAGAAAGCAAAAATTATACACAAAAATTGTATTTTTGAAATTTCGCTGTTTTCCGGTGCACTGTTTTTACATGACAGCCACATTCCATGTTTCAATGCAGTTTAATAATTTAATTTTATCTGCCTAAGTTTAGATCTCGTGCAAGTTCCATTTATCGTATATCATTATCATACACATGTCTTTAGAAGACTTAATATTCTAAACGCTTTTTTTTTTTTGGACTTCGTGCAAATTTACATCGTATGCTTGAGATTCATTAAATTTATTCAGTGATTACAAAGTTTCCTGAGAAGGAAATTCCGTGACGTATTCA
The DNA here is from genome assembly GCA_000611955.2 of Stegodyphus mimosarum. Lineage (NCBI taxonomy): Eukaryota > Metazoa > Arthropoda > Arachnida > Araneae > Eresidae > Stegodyphus > Stegodyphus mimosarum. The sequence continues at coordinate 152,549 of KK114107.1, read as the reverse complement.
GTCACATGATGCGCGGTACCTCGTGGCGCATCTTCGAAATCGTTTGGATCCGATTCCAAGCAGACCGGAATTAAAATTCCTCGATACCGCTACTGTATGACAGTGCCAGAACATTCTGAACGCTAATCGTAGGGTTGAAGTCGGAATAAACACGTAGCGAAGGTAACTAAAAAAAAAAAAAAAATACTGTAGAGAGATTGTAAGAAACCTGGTTACCTGGTTAAGAGCTATACCGGGCTACTGCCTAGGCAGCGATGCCGGTTCATGAAATAAAGCCCTAAGGCACATGACGTAATAGAATCCGGACGAGGGTGAATCTCGGAAGAGAAGACGGAGGCAGAAGAAAAAAGAAAAGGTGGCCTAGGACATCGCAAAAGAAGTGACAAGACCAGAACAGCGGAGAAAGCTATTCATTGACATTGAAAGAAGGCAAAAACGAGGCAAAAACTTGACTATAAACGAATAAAAGTTCAAAAGATGCTACAGAATTCCAACAATGATATTTACATAGATAAAAATACACAGGTGCAAGAAGGAGTAAAACAATGATATATAAATGCAAAAGAAGGTTAAGCAACTACCAACGAGGAGTTGTCATGAGTGCTCTTGTCAGATTCCATCTATGATTGTGTGAGCAGCTAATGGGCGAATGAATTTGTCTTCTGAAAGGACTTCATAATTGAATATCTGGGAGTAGTTCACAAAGTCACACTGCACAGCCTTGTTGAAAAATTTATCATTGGATTTTTTAATATAGTCCTGTATTGTTTCAAGCTTGAGATCTCTGTGGAGAAGTTCGTTTCTAATAAAGAAGTGGGCATCAGTGATAGTTCTAAGGAATTTATTCTGAACTACTTGCAGATGATAAAGTTGCTTACAGGTAGCAGTGTTCCAGGCAGGAGAAGCGTAACAAAGAATTGGCCTAATACAGGAAGTATAGATATGCCTTTTGGTACGTAAACTGAGATTAGAGTATTTTCCAATAACAGGCAAAAATCTGATCATGATGCCTAATGCTTTGTTCTTGACACTTTGAATATGATCAGACCAGGTAAGCTTACTATTAAGAATGATGCCAAGATATTTAGCTTTAGATACAATGGGAACAGGTTCTTGAAACAGAAGGAGATCTTGAAGGTTATTGAGCTTTTTAGATTTATTGAGGATAAGTAATTGCGACTTGGTGGCGTTGATTTTGACTCTCCAGTTAGTGCACCAGTCTTCTACTGAATGAAGATATTGTTGCATCTTGGCGATGGCTTGCTTCGCTTGGATGGATTTTTGTAAGAAACGATAACAACTCATGCAATAAATATGACGCTGAGGAAATCGGAAAACGGATGGAATTGGATTACCAGTTATTCTAAGAATTATTGTGATTGCCACCATCTCGAAATGTATCAGGTTTAAAAACATTGGATAAATTTAAGAGCTATATGACTTGACTCCTTTCGGTATTTTGAATTAAAAATTTGTAATAATTCTATAAAAATTGGCAGTAAAGAGGATTTTACTCAAAATATTTAGACTATCCCAATACATAAACGTTTTCACAGTAGTTAATCGTAATTATGTCATTAATTTCATGTACCATTTGCCAGTACGTGATTCTTGAGTTAAGTCCCGCATTTTCATGATAACACATATAGTCATGCTTCAAAGATTAAAATTATTTGAATAAAAATATCATATTAAAGGAAGATCTGCAATAGCATACACGACATATATCATTAAAATCTTTTATTAATTATTATGAAGATTAAAAAAAAGAAAGAAAGAAATCTGAAAGGTTTCAGATTTTATGAGGCCCCCCCCAAAGGGTTTGCTAAGGTTTTTTACACTTTCGCTGAGCTCGCGGTCTACCAGTCTGCTGTTACACTCCCTCCCGCTAGCACCTCCTTTGGGGGGGCTTTTTAGCTTCATTATTAAGCATCATCTTCTTCGCACTTACGCCATATACAGTTTAACAGCAAAATTACAAAACATTTAAAAGCAGCATAGCTAAATAGATATAAGTTTAGAATATAGGTTTAGAATTCTCGATGCAGCCTTAAGTGTTCGCATACATTTTTCACTTCAGTCTTTTCTCAGTTCATCAAATCAACATTCAGTTTTCTTACTAAGATGGCTTTACTACATTTTTTTCTCTTTATTATTAACGCTTTGTGCGTTTAATTTATTTAATAAATATCCCGTTCTTGCCGCTTGTGCTATATAAAATTCGATTCAACGGCAAAATCCCAAAATATTTAAAAACAGCACATCTTTAGAATTTTCGACAGACAGTTTCGTGCGCTGGAGATAAAAATATTTTGCTCCGTACAGTGTTGCCACTGCTCGCTTTGAAATAGTTGAGTTTGTTAATCAAAAGTTCGTTCAAGTGTTACAAAATATGAAATAGATAATAAAAAAAATTCAAAACTTGGGCTCTAGATGATCACGTTCGGATGTCGGACTACGTTTTTCAAAATTTAATGTCTCTAGGTACTGATGTTTTTTTACAATGCGAGAAACATGCATACATTCATTGGCTGCAACCCGCTAATAGTTTTAATAATTGTTGGAACGGATGCAAGTTTCATACCTGATCTTTCATATTTAATCTGCTGTACGCATCCAAAGATATAGTGACCAGTTCGTATTAATTGATTTTATTCATTCTGAACGCTGAGCATGACAAAAACCAGAATTATGTTATCTAAAAATGAGGTTATTTCACTATTTTTATTGAACAAGGTAAGGAAATAACTGGAGCATTTAAAACACAAATGTCTGTGTTAAATACGGGCGTATGGTCATTTAAATAACAAGCAGGGCGATTATGTACTTTAATTTACTTTATTTCACTGAAAAAAATTCCATATCTTAGTATGCCAGTAGTTCTTTTAGTGTGTATGTTTGTGAAGGGGAGGAAGCAAATTCAGGTAAGCATGTTGCCCAACCGGAATGATATAGTTTTTTAAAAGTAAAATTATTATTTAACCTCCTTAAATTCATACTATTCGAAAATGTCTACAATGCCGAAGGAGTAGGAAAAAAAAATTCTGTGACACGTATCTTTCGAGTCAGTATTAGAAGATAACGTTACATTTAAATGGCAAGATAAACTTTTACCTGTGCGTGTTTCAAGTTGGTCAAACGGAGTTTCTTTGCCCAAACCCTTTATTATCTGTAAATCTTCTATTTGTAATTCTCTGCAGGAAGGTATCGCGAGATCTTTTTCCACTCTCCCAGCCTTTTCTTCTGAAGAGAAATAAGTAGAAAAGGAAGACAGAAAGAAGAGATGTAAGAGCTTAACTCCTTTTGCAGTAATTATCTATTCTTTATATTTTACTGCACAGTCATTAACTTTTTAAAAGCTAAAATTCTAAGGGAGGTTACGGTTGAAAAAGCTGTTACATGGTTTAAATTTTCTCTTCTTTTTTTTTTGGAGACTTGTAACATCCGGTTGTGAATCGAGAAAGCAAGAATACTTTTTTTCCCCCTTTTGTTTTGTTTCTTGAATTTGTTTTTCTTCCATCACCGTTGTAGATGATTATTTCGGGCATTATGCCCAGTGTTAGTGGAAGCCTTATATGTTTCATTTTTTTTACCTTATTTCTATTTGAGAACTAAATGAAGCGTTTTATTTTGGTTTGGCTTTCTGTGCTTCGAAAGGGGTTTTTGTGAGATCTTTGTTTCATCAATAAACGTGAAATTTTACCTCTCATGTTGAGTTTAGAGAAAGTAAGGAAAAATAATTTTCATCGTTTGATATTTAAACAGCTTTTGCAAGGAAATACGGCATCGAAAATTGATGATGCTAAGTTAATGATATTCTTTTATCCCTTGTTTCTGGTTCTAAAGAACTACCGTCAACTGGTTATGGAGAGACGCAACTTCAAAGACCCCGAGATTCCCCCCTCCCAAAAAAAAAAACATATAATTTCATTCCGAAAAAAAAAAAACTCGAAGCATAGACAGAGTTTTTTAAAAAAAAGAACTGCAAGTTTTTATATGAAAATTTATCACGCTCAGATTTCTCGTTGAGTAGAAATAGCAACAAAAGCTTTTTGCATTAATACCGTAAGATTAACATTTATGAAGCTGATTTTGTTTGGAAATAAGAAATTGGGTATTCTACCCTCGGTTTATCATTTAAAAGTATTAAAAAAATACCAAAGCAGCCCTGATCGGTGCAGAGGTTAGCGTGGTGAGCCTGAGTTCCAGTCCCGGAGAAGGCTTGGATGTTTGCAAATTTTTAGTAGCTTTTCAGTTTGAGGGAAATAAATATATATGGAAAGTTGCAAGTCCTGTCAAGTGGTTTGATAGTAGCAGAAAAGGGATTTGGGAAAGCGCAAAGTCGTACAGTCACCTATAGGATACACCAGGCTCATGCCAACGACAGATGCAATCGTATGCTTCCCGTCACAATAAGTTTCGTAGACTTGTTCTAATGTTACTATCAGACAAAGAGGTAATTTATATTTTAAAAAATCTGATGTGTACACCACATGACTACTTTGTACGGAATATTAAATTATACGCATTTTACGTTTCATTTAAACTTATTGGATTGAATTAGCGCATAAACCGCAATAGAATAAATGCACTCTTTAAAATTCATTATATTTTTTTTACAATGGCAACACTCTGGCGCTAGGTTCACTTAACAGCGTTACATCTCATTCCTTTTATAACTCAGAATGCATAAAAATTATGTATATCATCTGAAGAATTACGTAATCGTTGCCACATGTTCTATTCAAATACTATAATAAATGTAAAATGATATAAGTTAAACAAAACAACAAAAAAAAAAGTTTTTCACAGATGATTTAGTAGTTCTCCTTCAATTAATTCATTTCTCACTTCGAGACAAAACAAAAATACATAAAAACTCAAAATATCTATACTAAAAATTACAAAGTAAATCTTAATATGCTCTCGAATAAGTTCCAGAATTGATTAAGCATGATTTAATTCGAAATAATAAAAGAAGGGGATATCTTTGTTGTTGCAAAGTTTAGTTTCTCTAGATCATAGGTTCCCAACCTTTTTCGAACTGGTGCCCCCTTTTCTAGTGAATATTTCAATACCGCCCCCCTAGAGAAATAAGAGCGTACATAATGCATGATGAAAACAAGAATTAAATAAAAAAAATTACTAATAGATAGAATGTTGTTGGAATTGAAACGCTACTGAATTTCTTCGTTATTTAAAAAGAAAAATAAAAGTTTTAGCTTACCTGTTATAAGGACAGGCAGGGGTTTTGATGATACGAAATAATCCATAATAAACTATTGCTTTCTAAATAAATAAATTGACAGTTTCAGAGAACACTCAAAAGGCATACTTAATTATTATTAAAAAGTATTTTTATTAAAATTTAAAGGCATCGAATTTCTAACTTAACTAATGAGAAGGCTGAATTTGATGCATTTTAAGAAGCTTGTTAATATCAGGCTCGATTTTACTTAAAAACAATCGTAAATCGCCGCGTTCAGTAACATGGAGCCGATTTCTCTTTTTCGTTACCAATGTTGCTACAGCACTAAATCCACGTTCTGCTAAATATGAAGATGGGAATGCTAGCAGAAATCGTTGCACAATCGACCATAATCTTGGATACAATTGCGAAATCGACTTCTGCAGCCAAAATTCTTGGTAGCCATTCTTGAATTTAATTTTTAATTCCTCATTTGTCGTCAGTTCTATCAGTTCTTCTTCTAACTGAGATGGTCCTGCTGTGTTGACATTGGAAAAAGGATCCAAAACCCAGTCTGGTATGTCCATGTTTAAAATGTCCTCGAATCGTTCCTTGAAGTCATTGTAGAGGTTTTCCAAGTGCTGACAGTAAACAAGCAAGTCGTCGTGCTTGAATGATACTGCTGATAAACATGGGAAGGTATGGAATTCACGTCTGCCTATATTTCTTTTATATAATAGCAGTTTAGACACGAAAGCAGCAATGCTATTTTTAGTCTTAATCAAGTTTAAGTCTTCTCCTTGAAGTTGGAGATTGACATCATTAAACAATTTATAGAGGTCTGCTAAGTACGCAATATCGTTTTTTGATGCGATGAGGTTGTCGCGCAATTCCGTGTCTTTGTTTCCTAGGAACTCTATCACAGATTCAAACAGATTGTAAAATCGAGTCAAACAAGTACCTTTTGAAAGCCAGCGCACCTCTGTGTGAAGCAGCAATCGGTTGAAATCTTCATCATTTGCAATGCAAAGCTGACTAAATAATCTGTCATTCAACGAGTTACTTCTGATTTTATTAACTGCTCTTATAACATATTGCAGTGATGTATGGAGACGTTCGCTCAAATTTTTCGCAACCAAATGCTGTCGATGAATTACGCAATGCACAGCAAGCACGTCCGGAACTTTATTTTTTAAGCATGCTATGAAGCCTTTGTGACGCCCTGTCATAGCCGGTGCGCCATCCGTAGCAACCGACAAAATATTATTAAAAGGAATTTCCTTTTCGTCAAAAAACTTTTGCAGTGTATCAAATATGGTTTCTCCTTTTGTATCTGTTTCCAAATTGGTAGCAAACAACATTTCTTGACATATTTTTTCATCTTTGATAAACCTCACGTACGACAATAACAATGCTTCATTGGTTGGTAAAGTGGACTCATCCAGCTGAATTGAAAATTGACAAGTCTGCAGATAATTGCACAACGATTCTTCAATGTTTTCAGCCATCTCATCAATTCGTCTTTGCACAGAATTATTGCTCAAAGGAATTTTTCGGATAATATCTGTAGCTGGTTTATGGAGCACGGTGGTTATTACTTCTTTAACTGCTGGTAAAATTAAATCTTCCCCAATAGTATGTGGCTTGCCTGTTTTAGCAATCAACAATGAGATATTGTACGAAGCTCGAAGTCCGTCATCGTCTTGTTTAGAAGCTGATGAAAATAATTTTGATATAGTTGGCTGATTTTCAATCTTCTTTTTTATCTCTAGAAAATAGGTCATATCTCTGTCTTTCTTATCCGGATGCATTTTATTAAGATGATCTTGAAGCCTAGAAGGTTTCATCGCTTCATTCGAAAATGTTTTTTGACAAATAAGGCACAATGGAGATGATGGATTTGAGGGATTTTCGATAAATCCGTATTTTATATAATCCGCACTGTACTGCCGCCTCTTCTTTTTTGCTTCCGACATGGGTTTTTCTTTACTTATACTTGATCCAAGTTAAGGGAGCTGCAAGGGATACTGCCGGTTTAAATAATATAAGTTGAAGTAGCAAAATATTAAGGCAACGCCGTTTTCATCGTACGCAGTACATGCTGCGATGAACGATAGATAGTGTGAGCCTGAGTCTGTAGCATTCTGCGGGGCTGTTCTATTTTTAGCTACCTACAATTTTGATCGGGTAAACCACTGGCGACGATTTGTCTACTCCGCCGCCGCTTATTTCGGCGCTCTAATTTTTTCCCGCGTCCAACGTCGCCTACGCACTTTTACAGACTCTCTTAGAATACAGTTTAGTTGGAGATCTCGCTATCGTTGCCGCTTGTAAGTGGCATTTTTTAGTCCCAGTGACATTTTTTGTAAATGTTACGGCCAAAGCCCGAAATCGGCCAATTCGCATTTTGGCCAACGTTGCTGTAAACTTACCGGCGAATGTCCAATCTTTTTGTTGATTTCTGGCTTTGACCGGCCAATTTGGGAAAAAAGAAATCAAGGGCAGATGGTTTTACACACTGTTAAAAATGAAGTATTTAAAAATGAGTACTTCTGTGAGTTCAACGAGTAGAAACTATTCAGTGAACGCATATGCTGTAACAATGTGATAGTGTGAAGATTAGATTTGCGCCCTTCAAAATGACGAATTATATCTTAAGCAAATGCGTTGCGTATCGAGTATGAATACAGAGGCAAATTGAGTACTCAATTTGTCAACTACCTTTAAGGGTGATCCTTAGTCTTTTTCTGCTTCATAGACTCAATCTACCATTATCACATCAGGCTTTGGCCAAGAATTCCCAGCCACTTCGCGAAATGGCCGGCCAAAGTATAAAATACAATATTAATTGCAAGTATTTCGGACTTTGGCCAAACCTCCTGGCCAAAACGCGAACTGGCCGAACTTCGGGCTTTGGACGTAACATAAATATGTACATAAAGACAATAAAGATATATTTTTGCACTGAAGGCTTTTCCTTCTGATATTATGAACTCCGGTTCTACTGCTCCTTTCACTAAAATGGTGACCCTTTCAACAAAAGTCAACAGTTTTCTGCGACTTTTTGGAGTGCATCTCGCCAAATTGGCAAGACAGGTTGCTAGTTTTAGCACATGCAGCCAAGAATCGTACATACTAGAGAGGTATGTCTTTCTCTGAACAGTGAAGTCTCATATCGAAATATGTGAATTTTCGCACACGTTATGGAAATGAATTATCAGCGTGATTTTAAAGTCTTTTTTAGACTATATTTGGCTAATCTTCCAACGCCCCTCTGTGCCATTACAACGCTCCCTAATTTTCTCTGGATTTTTTACCGCTCCCCTGAAAGCCTGAAACGCCCACAAGGGGGCGTTATCGCCCACGTTGGGAACCTATGCTCTAGATTGACAACAAACCTACTATTCTGTTAAATTTCAAATGTAAGCAAATATGGCCAAAAATGTTACGCTTAGCCGCACTTAAACAATTTTTAAATTCTTGATAATTCTACAACTATAGCATGCAGGTTAGCTTCTGGTTAAGACATAAAAACCTTAACCAGAAAATAAGAACAACATAATTCAATCATTTTTAAAGAAAAAAATGCACAATTTACCAACATATTACAATAAAAAAACTGAGCTCACTGAGCTGAGTAACAAAGTGGATATATACACTCTTAGACAAAAAAAAAAAAAAACGCACTACGACGCACCGAGAAGATATAAAGCAAACTGGACGCAAATTGATATGCATAAGGTTTCGACGGAAAATGCAAAATTTTACATTTTGGCTGCCAATGAATGAACGGTTGTCGCTACAGCGCATCTGATCTGCGGAACTGGCAGGATATTTAAGAAGAGAAATTACGATTCCAGGTCGTAAATTCTTCACGAATTTCATTGTGTACTCTGTGCTGCCAATGAATGAACGGTTGTCGCTACAGCGCATCTGATCTGCGGAACTGGCAGGATATTTAAGAAGAGAAATTACGATTCCAGGTCGTAAATTCTTCACGAATTTCATTCCGTGTACTCTGGTAGACAGTAACTATGTCTCGCATACAGGTGCGCGAACGATATGCGCAGATGTCAGAATTTGAGAGAGGTCGTGTAGTTGGGCTCAAAGAAGCCGGTTGGTCTTATTGGCGAATAGCTCGACGTTTGAGCAGGAGCGATGCCACTATTAGACGATGTTGGCAGGAATCAGTGAACCATGGCCGCACACAGCATCAAGAAGGAAGCGGTAGGCCTAGAGAAACGACATAACGTGAAGACCTAGCAATCGTCAGAGCGGCACTCACAGCCCCAGATGCATCATTATCATCGATTGTTAGTGCAACTAGTGCTTCAGTGACCGCAAGGACCATTCACAGACGGCTCACAGAAAGAGGGCTAAGGTCACGGCGCCCCTAGCGCTGACTACCATTGACCTCTGTACAACGTCAAGCCCGTTTGCAGTGGTATCGGGCTCATTCGCACTGGAATGTCACTGACTGGAGTAGAATAGTCTTCAGTGATGAGTCTCGTTTTGAATTGAGTCCCGATGGCGAAAGTCCGAAGGCGAGTCTGGAGGCGCCCCAGACAGCGGTGTGATACCAACCTGACTGTCTTCCGGCAGACAGGCTGACAACCAGGAGTGATGGTCTGGGGTGCCATTTTAGTTTACAGTAGGACCCCTTTGGTTGTCATCCGTCGCAACCTTAGAGCACAGCAGTACGTCGACGAAGTTCTAAGGCCCGTTGTGTTGCCCTTCATATCACGCCACCCTGGGCTTTCATTTCAGCAAGATAATGCCCACCCCCACACTGCACATGTTTCTACTGCTTGCCTTAGTGCTTGCGGAACATTACCTTGGCCACCAAGGTCCTGGATCTCTCTCCTATTGAGCACGTTTGGAGCATTATAGGAAGGGCCCTCCAACCACCTCGGGATGTTGACAATCAAACGCGCCAGTTGCACAGAATTTGGCACGATGTCCCTCAAGAGGACATCCGCAACCTCTGTCATTCGATGCCTAGCCGAATAACTGCTCGCATAAGGGCCAGAGGTGGACAGACGCGTTACTGACTCTTACACTTTGTGAAGCTCTATCACTTCAATAAATCATCCAATTTTTCTTAAACTGTAATCATTTGTTTTTCTGTAGATGTGCATCACTGCTACCGATTTTCGTCCCATTCGGATAACTCCTTCTTGGTGCGTCTTTTTTTTTTTTGTCTAAGAGTGTGTATATATACATATATTTATATACTTTTGGTTCGACCTATTGCAACCAAACTAGGAGGTTCACTTCTACATGTTATAGCAGTCCTGTATACAAACTTTCAACGCTCTGAGGCTACTCGTTTTTGAGAATGCGAGATACATACATATAGACAGACATGCGTACGTACGTACGCACAAACGCCAAGAAAAAATCTCTTCAGAATCCATTTTAAATCAGTTTTACGATTTTTTTGGGGGGAGGAGAGAGTTCTTTAGTCTGTCTTTACATTCAAATATCACGCAAAAACATCGTTAAATTGCATTCAACGGCGGTCAAAATGGATATTTTCGTTGAAATGTGATACCCGAAATTTTTCACGATAACAATACTTCCTTTTTACTTCGTACAAGGAAGTAAAAAACAATAAGAATATCCGCTATTATAGAAAACTTTGGAGAGTATTTATAAAATTATTTTTCTGGAACTTTAGGTGGCTTTTCTTCAGCGAGAAAATCAGTTTTTTTATGTTTTGAATAAAATTATTTTGATTAAAGAAATTTTCCGTGAGCAGGTATTGTTAACAATACAGAAGAATTAAGTAGTTTGTAATTACTGTTTCACTTTTACCACGAATGTTTATTTTAGTTTTATTTTGATAAAACTAAAATTTATAACCAAACGCTAGAGTTATTTTGGTCTTTACTATGTTGCTCATAAATAAAAGAATTTAATTCGAAAGGATAAGGTGTTCACTTTAACTCAATTTATTCTTTTATTCCCACAATTCCTTTTATTATTTTAATTTCTTATTTCAGTTCATTCTCTTTTTTATTTAATTAATTCAATTTATTCTTTTTTCTAATTGTAGGGCTCTTGCAGTTGGAAGCAGCTAGTTGATCTGACTGTTCTATTTGAATGACGCAGCATGGAACAACATTAAGATATAATTTATTCCATATATAGAAACGGAAACCAGCAGAACTTGTTGTCACGTGACTTGGAACGTTTACGGCTAGAAAAATTGGTACAAGATGAACTCCTGTAACGAATGAAGTTGGGAAATTTCTTTTCGAAGAGCTTTGATTACCTCACGGAAGGAGCTCCTGAGATGGAAGAGGTGGCATTTTCCGGAGAAGGGTTGTTGTTAGAGATGGTAGCGAAAATGTTCGTGTTGTTTTATAGCCAAAATTCTATCAACTACTTCTGCCGCTTTATTCGAAGTCATAGGAGAGAGGGATGCTATATAGGAACAGGTATCGCTTGATTAAATAGTTCAAATGAGAGTGAGTCGTCGATGTTGTGATTCTCTACTCCATGCTTCATAATGCGGAGGTGTTCTCTGGGCTTCCGATCACCTAGCAGCTGACAAATTTTTTTTGAGTCTTTGATTCGGAACGCCTTTCGATAATTTTTGATTTCGGATGCTGATATGAGTTGACATCACGAACAACAGTCGCGATATTAAGTGGCAGGTGAACCATGACATAGTTGAATTTGGTCTTTTGTTCTGATATCAGTTTAGGTGTTACTAATTCGAATGTCGATTACAACATGTGAAACCAAAGAGATGGATCAGCTTGAATAAAAAGTGGAATAACCACAGCGGAAGTTTCAGCATCGGCCAATTGTCCAGGTGGAACACTAGCCACCGGGAAGAATCAATGCCCGTTATTGTAAAACAGTTCAAGTCCGAAAGTCACCATTGAAGACGATGCGTTAGTCGATCTGTACATACATCTATATTTTAATGCAGCAGCTTGAAACAGCATTAAGTATAAAAATATAATTTGTTCCACATACAGAAATGGAATTCCTGCCGGAAGCAGAGCATTGTAGCAGCCTTTCTCCTCCCAGCGGGACACATATTTCGCAAGTGCACATCTATATCGCCATCGAGGGAGTGGCTTCTAGATTGGACCAATGGGCTTCCAGTAATATTTCTGTCATTTCACATGACTTTTACCGCACATTCAGCAAGATGGTTGAAAATGTTTTGCCATGCAATTTTCTGTACAAAAATAATTTAAACATTGATTAATTAAAGCATTAAAGTTAGATCAAATATAAGCATAGTTATATATGTAAATAGTCTTAGCATTTTTTATTGCAGTCTATATGAAAAGATGTTCTATAATAATAGCCAATGCATATTTTTATTCAAAGTGAACTTTCCTAGTTTGCATTATTCCTACACATTTAGTGTGTTAAATTTCACATTAATAACTGTTCATTCTTAAATGTATTGCCTGTACAAGAAATACTCTTCAAACAGAATGAATTTATCTTATTCACAGCAAATATATTTAATTTTTAATTATCTAACTTTTAATGTTAACAATAGGTGTAATCAGACAAGTCACAATACATATTTTGGATCTCACACTTTCAAAATCAAAGGAATTCAAGCACTGAGATAAAATAACAGATTCATTGTAACATTTCCTGTTATTCTCAGCTCAATAAAAAATTATACACTTGAATTCTCTTAATTCACATGTGTTAGTAAATGCATAACATTCGAAGGTAATTTTAGCTTGAGTCATTTTCTCGATATAAAGAGCGATAATATACGACAAAGATTGATGCGAATATCAATGCATGATGAGTGTCGCGAAAGTGAAATGTTGGCAATTAAATAAACTTATGAAAGCACTACGAGATTTTCTACTAAAATGATAGCAGCATTTATATGCCATACATTTGTAACTGCGAAACAAATGCAAAATAAAACGTAAATAACAACATGCGCTCATATGCACAGTTTCAAAGATTCAGCGTCACAAGAGCAATAGAAGCTCATTGGTCCATTTTTGAAACCCCTCCCTCAGTGGCGATACTGATGTGTGCTTATGAATTATTCCAACGGAACCCGCCAAAAGAATCTGACAGGAGGGAGAAGTTGTGACGTAAAAGCATACACGTGATATGCGCCTGTTGCTGATTGGATGGTACGGCGCATCTCTGACTTGCATGAATGAAATGCTGTAATAGCCTTCCATTTTCAACAGCAGTAACTTCGTTTTGGACTTTAAAAAATTAATTGCTTTTGTTCTGTAGCAGTTGTTTAGCAGTTTTTGCCTTTTTTTAGGTTCCACATATATTGAAAAATATTGATTAGTGCATTTAATTTGGCCAGTGCCACGTAGATAGGATCTGAGTTCTTATAACATTTTTTCCTTGTCATTAATCTGTCGAAAGAATTCTCGTTACAATTTAGTATTCTTTCTTCTGGTTTTAGGTCTGTTGCCTGTTCAAATATCTCACAGTTTCGATCAAAAAACCTATCAGGAGATGCAAAAATAACAGAAAAAGAAAAAAATAATTCGAAAATTATAGAAATGCGCACGAAGTCCTGGAATGCTTTTTTAAAATGAAAACATTTTGCTGCCAGGATAGTTGCGTTTTCGCAGGTAACTGGGCAATGTAGTGGTCTCGGAGTACTGGAATTTCTTACGGAACTCTGTTACAATCACTTAGGGTCATGCTCAAGACGTATCCTTACATAATCCAACATATACCGCAAATGAAGGGAATTGATTTCAAGAGACATCATAAATTTGCAAACTGTGTTTTCAATAGGCGGTAAACAATGTGGACTGGGTGTCAAACGTTTTATGCATTATGTAGGCGCATTTTTCACTTAACGGAAGTGTAAACGCACACAGTTGTCTTATCTGGATTAGAAAGGAAAACCCTTTGCATGCAAAGATGACAACTTGATGAGGCTTAACTGTTTCATTCAATACGGGTCGCTTTTTCTTTCAGGAAGTCTACGACGGTATATTTTGAATTGTTTTTACCACAGCCGAGCGTTATGCAGCAGTTTTAAGAGATGGAATGACTCCTTCCTTTCTTGAAAAGCAAGAGCTTCTTAGTACAACACTTATGCTCCTCTTTCTAATAGCATCTGCTAACGCCTGCTTTCTTTAAAGTTATACACTTTAAGACACACACACAAAAAATACAGTTAAAAAAATGGTTGATTTATTCAAGAGAAAAAGCTTCTCAAATTGAACAAGTCAATAACGCATTGGTCCACCTCTGGCCCTTATGCAGGCATTGATTGACAGACTCGGTGGATGTCCTCCTGCAAGATAGTGTACCAGAATCACGACTCCAGCATCAAAAACCCTAATGACTCTCCACAGTGGCGCTCGAACTAAGAGGTGATGTATGATAATTCGTCATCACCAGTATTTGGCAATTGGGTCCCCCAATCCCTACTCGCCGTTTAAAAAGGAGAGTATATAAGGTATAGTTCGACCACCTTATCCGCGACCATGAGTGCAAACACGCATGCGCCATTCGGACCGAATTATTCTCAAAATAGAGTGGAAGGATGGGTACTTTCTTTCCTTCCAGCATATCTCTTTCCGGAGAAGAGAAGACTTTCACGTAACCTTTCACGTCGCAGCACGTAATAACATCCCTTTTGGACGAGTCTATGTGTTTTGGCAGAATGCCAGCCAGGGTTGCGTTTGAAACGGTCGAACTATATTTTCTCCCTCCTTCCCGCATGTCTTCGTGGTGTAATTGGAAGCATAGCCGACGCGTATTCTAGAGGTGCAGGGTTCAAGTCCCTGGACCTGTTGAAAAATGTGCACAAGGGCAGTGCACATTTTTGCCCGTCCCCAGCATCAAAGTAACCTAATGACTGCACAGTGCATTTATCCGAAAAAATTGTGAAAATATACTTAGAAGACTTAATAGCGTCTCTCGCAATACTTTTGGTTTTAAAAATCTTATGTTATTTGTATAATTTATAAAAACTGTGTAGTCTCTTTTGCTTAATATACTTCCAGAGTGTGGAACTGCACATTTTTCACCTCTTCTGCTTCAGAAGAAGAAAAAAAGAAGTAATGACTCTACAGATGTATAAAATATGTTAGATAAAAAAAAAAAAAAAAAAAAAAAAATTTTTTTTAAAAAAATACCTGCAAAAATATAAAAAAATGTTAAAAAAAAAAAAAAAAAAAAAAAAAAAACCCCACTTTGTGTTAAAAACTATAAACAATTATTTTGAGATTTCTGAATCAAAGCACGAGCTATAGCTATAATAAATTTTACATTGTAACTGTTCCACCACGATTTTCATAGTGGGAGTATTTTTCGAGCAAATAAATTCTTTCAAAATGGCGATATATTATTTAAAAATCAAAACAGGAAGTGTAAAACTATCATGAAGATAACACTTTCCTCTGGAATGGGCTCCAACCCATCTCATCATAAAAAGGGGGCGGGGGAGGCGGTTAATCATTTTGCATCTTTGAAGTAAACACCCAATCTTAAAATAAACTTCAGCCATTAACCCTTCGAATTCTGCTGTTCTCCGCCTTCAAATAAAATCAACATTTACTGCTTTAAAGAAAGTTAAGTGACTCATTTTCCTCTGCGAACAAAACCACGATTGTGAGGGCATCTCGCTACGAAAAAACAAAATAAAAGACAAAGCAAAAAGCTTCGTTGGGTAACTCAACTCTTCACGAATTCGGTCGCTGCTTTTCAACTTGACGATCCCTTTAGTTCTTTTTTTTTTTTTTAAAGATCGAAGCACACAATAAACGGCCATTGAAGAACAAAATAAAAGAATTATCCTGGCCTAAGCAGTGACCGAGCAGCGCATTTAATGCGCCAGTCGTCTCACACAATGAGGCACAGGAGGCCTTGTGGATGTCCGGTTGGGCAATTGTGCCTGCTCTATGCGATAGAGATCTCACACTGATTGTTCTTTGCCTAGCTGTCCGGGTGTCCTTTTTTTTTTCTTTCTTTTGGTCCGTGCATGTTCGTGCTGCATTTCTTACACTACAGGTGTGACAGGAGGACCTTGAGGCTGAAAGTGACAACTAGTCGGAGATTGTAACAAGGAAGGTTGCTCTAACAATCACGCAATGTCAATTGCTATGTGCCGCTAGTTCACACAATTTGTCACTTAAATATTATAATATAACATCCTCTTTAATTCAGTTTTTTCCACAATATATCTTTATTTTCCTTGAAATGGCACTGAAGAATACTGAGAATTACAATATCGATGTCATACATTTTCCAGAATATTGTATACATAAATAGAAGTTTTTGAATCAAACAGAATCTCCATACCGTATTTGAATATTAATGAAAAACACCTAATATTCCCAGTGAGTTAGAAATTATAAAGTGCAGTAAGAGCTTTATTATCCATCAGTTTTATTACCACCAATTTTTGTTAGCTATCATTCATTCGCTGAGACAACCCAATCTCCAGACCGAATTCAATAAGTAGCAAAAAAAGTCTGAAAAGTTTCAGATTTTAATTACGTCCAAAGGGGCGTTTATTTAACATTTTGTGTGTTACCTTTATTTATTAAATACCATGTTCTTCGCACTTAAACCATAAAATTCAGTTCAACAGCAATATCGCAAAATAATTTTAAATTGAGCATATCTTTGGAAATTTCGGTACACACTCTCACGCGCTGGAGATAAAAATGTTTTTCTGTACAACGTTGGTATTGCTGGCTTTGAAATCTTTGAGTTGGTTAATGAAAAATTCGTTAAAGTTTTAGAGAATATTGTTACGAATTTCACATTTATTTGGCTATTTATTTAGAATTGTAATTAAAATTCCTTTTTATTTTCCCGTGCAACGCAGACGATTTTTGAAGAGAAAGCTACGTCAAAAAAAAAATAATAAATAAATAAGTAAATAAATAAAAAAATAGGCAGTAAATTGAAAAGTGAAACGACGCAAAATGCCAAAACGAAAGTAATAGTCCTTCGGGATTCAAATCCCTTTGGACTAAAAATTCAAAAGTGGAAGAGAAGGGTTGCCTTAATTCAGTGTAAAACATCATGTTCTGAAGTAAAATATACAATATAGTAATATAAATATAATATAATTTTAATAACTGATTTTTAATTTATTTATAACTAGCAGAAGTATCCGATGGCAGTTAAGTTAGATTGAGAGTAATGTATCTAACAACAGAGAAAACGATATCGCTGTAATCCTTCTCTAACAGCGATGCAAAAAATACGATTCATAGTCATACATTCTTCAGTCTGATGCGATATGGAACCCACATAAAAAATTTCGATAGAAAAATAAACTAATTTTCTCTCATTATATAAGCAACAATCGCAAGCAGTTTTTAACGATTTTCGTCTTTCTAATCAGATGGTCGTAGAAGCTCAAGTTCCATCCAATATTTCACCTATATTCAATTTTAGTTGATTAAATGTGGCAAAAAACAATCATCATAATTGATCAGAAATCAATAAAGCGAACAAAAACGAACACACAAACATACATTCTCCTTTATATGTATAGATTTTGTAAAATTTACAAATTTTTGATTAACAAACTCTACGATTTGAAAGCAAGCAGTAGCAATATTTTCCGAAATAAACCATTTTTATCTCCAACGCTCGACACTGTCGCCACTCGGAAAAATGAGTGCGAAAATCAGCGCTTTCAGAGTTTTAAATTAATATTTCGCCTGATTAAAGTCGTACGAAGACGGGAATAGTCGAAATGGCTTCCCACAAATTTTTGGAATCTGGACTAATGTATTTGATGTTTGGCAATGTTTTTTTTTATTTCATCGCAGAAATTTTTTATTAACAAACTCTAGGATTTGAAAGCGACAAAGTGGCAACAACTTTCGAAGTAAAGCAGATTTTCATCTCCAGCTTGCGAAACTGTTGCCACTCGGAAAAATGTGGGCGAAAATGTTGTTTTTAT
>KK114107.1:115353-134426 GCA_000611955.2 Stegodyphus mimosarum | reverse complement strand
AAAAAAAAAAAAGTGGACGTCGATCTTTTCCATGTCCCAGAAAAGAATTGTAGAAAGTTTGGTGACGATAGCTATAGTAGTGACTGAGTTATTAGAGGACAAACCAACGAACTTTCTTCTTTATATACATAGATAAATAAACGTCTGAAATGCCATTTTGAGAAATGCAGTGTTTGGGGGAAATGTGAAAAATTTTAATGAAGACTTTGAGGTATTAAATGAGGGGCTACTTTTACAAAATATAATGATTGTTTATTTGAATTATTAAAATTCCTGCCATTAATAAATTACTGTATATTCCTAATCATATTGAAATTGAAATCGTGTTTTCTAAGAGCATTCATAAACAAGAAGACACAACTTAACTACTGAAAAATCCTCAAAGCAGGAGCAGAAAATTTCCTCAGAGTATTGTAGCAAAGAAGAAGAAACAAGGTTCTTAAAACTTGTGGAATATTATTTTGTGCACGTATTTACTTTTTTCTGCAGCAATTCGACAGCTAACGAGACCTAAACGTTCATGGGTAATAACACATCCAAATACTGCAGTTATTTTAATTTTACCCTGTCATTTTAATTTCATAGTGCCTGAAATAATAAAATAGTTTTATTGTACAAGATTATGAACATATTTTTGATACAAACTTACTAAAATACGTACAATACCTAAAATACGTACAATGTACAATAATAAACAATGTTTGATATTACCGTTTTGTGACTGGAAACTGTTTTGGATTTATTTTAAATATTATATTTTTACCGTAAATGTAATATTTAAAATAAATTAAAAGTACTCTCAAACTAATAAATTAAAAAAAGATAATTTTCAATTCTAACCGTGATTTTTATCCATATAAATCATAACATACTACACCAAAAATGGATCTATTGATTGCCTGTAAATGGGGGGAGGATAGCGAAGGAGTTTCTATCAGCTATCAATTTCTCTGTTTCCCAGTGTGGGCTTTATCACTCCGTAAGGAATTCCGGGCCGAAAGGAAAGCATTACTTCACACAATGTCTAGTCGTCATAATAATCACAGTTCTAAAGCGTAAAAATGGTAACCGGGATGGTTGAAGCCATAACCAATCAGGGAAGGTAAAGTTGTGTATATGTTAATGTGCAGTTGACTCAGCGAAATCGTCTACAGAACGCCAGTTCGTGGTTCCTTTGCTGCGACAGATCGGTTTTTATAGTAGGTTGGATAAAGTTAAATAGCTAGAACATTTAAAACTCTTGTACAAGTTTCTAAGACGTAATATGATCTGGTTGCCAAGCGCTGATGTGTGAACGCTCCGTAAGACAGCATTAAGAAGCAAGGGAACAAAAGGAATAAGCTTGGAAAATTTAGTTGCTTACATACTTTTGAAGCAAGCATTTCAATATTCACTTAACCATACAATCATTAAAGTCATCTACTTTTACGAGAGTCTTACAAGTTCTGTGAGCCGATAATTCATTTTTCTTTTCCAAGACATCAGAACATATATCAGTATAATATTTTAAAAATATGATCGCAAATTCATACTTGCAGACATATCTGGTGCACCCAAGTAACATGTTCTTTCAATAAATACCACTATCCAAATTGCCGTGAGAATCTGTGCACGTTTTGCAAGATCGTTACTACAAATAACCTCTGGAGAAATCTTTAATCTTTACCATTCTGTTTTCCTAACGCAATGAGTGTTAAATTAGTAATTTGCTACAGCGCAACTGAAGCAGACATCTTAACATTTTATGCGTTTTCAGGCACAGGCTTACAAATAACATTTTTACCAAAGTAACATGCTCTATCTACCCAAGTATCCAAGTATGCTCTTCTTACCCACCTACCCAAGTAACATGTTCTTTCAATATATATCACCGTGCATGTTGTGGTAGGAGTCTGTGCAAGTTCGTTAATATAAATAATCTCTGGTGAAATCTTTAGTGTTTACCATTTTCTTTTCCTGTCGTGCGATGAGTGCTAATTAATAATTTGCTGCAGCGCAATGGCGATAGTCATCTAAAAGTTTTAGGCACTTTCAGTTAGTGCCTATAAATTACATTTCTACCAAGGAACATGTTCTTGCTACCCATCTACCCAAGTACCTTTTCCAAGTACCAAGTATCTATTCATCCAAATATATTCTTTCTACCCACCTACCCAAGTAACATGTTCTTTCAATAAATACGACTACCAATGTTTTGGTGGGAATCTGTGCATATTTTGCAAGTTCGTTACTATAAATAACCTCTGGAGATAACTTTACCATTCTGTCTTCCTAGTGCGCGATGAGTGTTAATTAATAATTTCTTGCAGCGCAATCGCAACAGACATATAAAAGTTTTATGCACTTTCAGTTAGTGCTTATAAATTACATTTCTACCAAGGAACATGTTCTTTCTACCCATCTACCTAAGTACCTTTTCCAAGTATCTATTCACCCAAATATACTCTTTCTATCCACCTACCCAAGTAACATCTTCTTTCAATAAATACCACTACCAATGTTTTGGTGGGAATCTGTCCTTATTTTGCAAGTTCGTTACTATAAATATCCTCTGGAGATAGCTTTACCATTCTGTCTTCTTATTGCGCGATGAGTGTTAATTAATAATTTGCTGCAGAGCAATTGCAACAGACATTTAAAAGTTTTATGCAGTGCAAGTGAAGCAGACATGTAAAAGTGTTACTCGTTTTCAGGCAGTACCTACAAATTACATTTAAATAACGTCTAAAATATAACTGTATTAAGCATAGTGGGCGCTGAAAAAAATTCTAAATGAGCTTTAGTAAAATAATCTTCGGAAAGGGTAAGAAGCCAAAAAGGTTGAAAGCTGTGATCTGATCCATTACCTATGATGACAAGGACCTCGATTTTGACACAGAATCGAAGATTCCCTTTTTTTTTTTTTTTTTCCAATCAAGTTTACGTCAATCATATTAAGAGAAAAATGGCATAAAGCTTGCAAAATTTTAATCTTCACGTAATTAAATTAATATCATTCTAAGTTAATCTTATTTACGACGAAATTTAACTGATATCAAGAGTGACACGAAGACAATTCTCTTGGTGTGTGCGTCGTACATTTTCTGTGTGGAAGCAAAGAATTTAGGATTTTCTTCAGATAAGATATAAGACGTTTAACTGTATCTGGCATTTTATTAACTTTATCAGTTTGCCAATTACTTAAGCACATATAACTGTTAACATATAAATATACATATATTTATCAAGGTTTAGAAGTGCTATAAATGGCTTGTTTTCGTTTTTCAATTGGCATAATCTATGATCGCGCCATATTCCGTTAATAGATATTTGGCGAGTATCTCCTGATAAGGACTTAAGTTGTTAAATGACTTGTTTTTCCACAGGTTTATAGATCAAAGTTCTCTGTTTTGGGTGAATTCCTTATTTATACATAAAATTCCGATAAGATAACTAAGTAGTTGTACGATAAAGGTCATAAAGATGTACTCATAAGCTTCGTAACAGGATGCAAAATGTAATTAATTCATCCTGGAGGAAGACTTTCGAAAAGAAAGAAAGTTTATTGATTATTAAAAATTTTATGTCACAGTTTTTTCCGGCATAAACTGCAATTATCATTGAACTGAAATTTGAACAGTTTGGCAGTGAAGTGTATTATGAGTATCTATCTACTCTTTTTTCAGTGTTCATCATAAAAATTATAAGAAGGAAATATTAAAAATTTTGGCAAGGCTGCTTGCTTTACAATCGGCAAATTCGAAATTATTGTTAATAAATTAACTTATTGTGTTCCTTCGATTCTAAGATTCTAGCAGTCGTGAGACATAATAGCACCGACTATGAGAAAGACTTTGATTTTTATGAAAATAAAATAAATATATATATATATCTTTATTAAATGCGGCTTAAGTGTCTGTTTGTCGCCGCTAGTTTATTGGTTGCTTGCGTAACTGTACTAGCCAATGGGGTGAAGTTGCTACGGTATTCAAATAGTCCATATACACTGATACCATACATGCTGTTATTATTGTTTTAATTAAATTATCATGGTATTTAAGAACACTTAAATATTTTTAATTCATACAATTGTTGCTTTTTATGCATTTAACTATATTTACGCATGAATTACCTAGAAACTTGCAAACGTTGAGAAATCAAAGGAGACGAAACCAACTAACCAGTTGTGCGTAGTACATCTCATCAGGTAGGTTTACCCAAACTCCTATGCTAAATATCCTTTCGCATAAAGAGTTTAAAATTTTGCCCGATTTTATTCCGACATTGTATTTTAAACTGAATTTTCAGCTGAACGCAAATTGAGCGTGTCAGGGAGAACGTGAACATTTGTTTTCATTAGCAATCACGAGTTTAAAAATGACGGAAAGATCTACACAAGAAATGTTGTGTACAAAGAGATCTTTGACATGTGAATTAACATTTTATTATTTAAATCACCTTTATTTATTGAGCTAGCGGTGGCTGTTAAGAAATGTACCGCCAGTGGTTTCCCTTACTGCACTCTACTTTAAGCAAGTAGAAGGGGGAACTTCCCTGGGGCAGTAAGCAAAGGGGCGTCCTCGCCGCCTGCCCTGGGTAATTCAGTTTGAATTAGCAGACACCTTTGCACAAATTATTTTAATTACAATTTATAATATCTAGAACAGCGGTCATTTCGTATGACCGCCGGATTGTCTAGTATATATGTCTATATATGAAAGTTTTGAGATTTTAAGAATCAAGCAAAAAGGTTTGTTTTACACTTTCGCTTGCCTCGCAGCTTACCAGTCTACTGTTACACTCACTCCTTTTACTAACTCCCCCCTCTTTTTTTTTCTTTTTTTTTGTCTTTTTAGCTTTAATATTAAGCACCATTTTCTTCGCACTTACACCATATACAATAGGAAAAAAAATAACAGCAGCATAGCAGCACATGTTTAGAATTCTGATGCAAAGTTAAGGGTTAGTATACATTTTCCTGTCTTCCTTCCCCCCCCCCAATCTTTTATAAGTCCATCATATTAATGTTCAGTTTTCTTACTAAGATGACTTGACAAAACATTCTTTTGTCGTTTTATTATTAACCTTTTGTAAGTTTACTTTAAGTATCACGTTCTTGGCGCCTAGGCTACATAAAATTCGATTCAACGGCAAAAGCACAAAATATTTTTAGAAACAGCAAATCTTTAGAATTCCCAGCGGACAATCTTACGCACTGGAGATAAAAATGTTTTTTTCAGTACAGTATTGCCACTGTTCGCTTTGAAATCGTTGAGTTTGTTAATCAAAAATTCATTAAAGTTTTACAAAATATGAAAGCGATAGTAAAACAAATTCAAATTCGGGCTTCCAGGTGCCCATGTCCAGGGGGGGGGAGCAGGACTCCATTATTCAAAACTCATGGCTCTACGTACCGTTGTTCTTTCACAACGCGAAAAACATGCATACATTCATGCAGATTCTTCATTATTTAATTTCTTTAATACAGGGCGATAATATTTGGTGGTAACAATCTTAAGAGTGATACGTCGTTTATAGTGTTCAACGTAAAATGCAGTTTCGAGACTAATTTCTCATCCGGACTGACGTCTCTTTTAAGCTAATAAATAAAATTAAATTAAAATGAACTCGGAAATGCATTTAATATGTGTTTTTAATAATCAGAGATTTATTGACAAAACATACAAATTATTTATTATCAGATAAACGGGCAAAAGATATTCCGATTTAAGCTAACAACACAGAAAAATTTAGAAACCGATTTTCTATTCTAAACATGCACCCCCATTTTAGTGATGCTATAAGGTAAAAATTTCGGTAATCCTGTTTAAAAACCTTCTATGAAGGTTTCGAAATCACCTAAGACTTATTAATTTGAATATATATAGCTTCACATTTTAAATTATAAATATTGCTTCTTTTCCTTTTTTAGTCCAAAGGGCAATTTACAAAAAAGGACTATTAATTTCGTTTTGGCATTTTGCGCCGATTCACTAAAAGCGTTGTTTCACTTTTCAAATTATTGCCACCAAATATTATCGCCCTGTATTATATTTGAAGAAATTAAATAATGAAAAATCTGCATAAATGTATGTACGTTTCTCGCATTGTGATAAAACGACGATACCTAGAGCCATCAAATTTTGAATATTGAACGCTTCCACTCGAATATCGGCATCTCGAAGCCAAAATTTGAAATCTGGAATTTGTTTTATTATCGATTTCATATTTTGTAAAACTTTAACGAATTTTTTATTAACAAACTCAAGGATTTCAAAGCGAGCAATGGCAACGTTGTACAGAAAAAACATTTTTATCTCCAGCGCGTGAGACTGTGCGTCAGAAATTCTAAAGGATATGCTCAGTTTAAAATTATTTTGCGATTATTGCTCTTGAACTGAATTTTATGGTTTAAGTGCGAGAACGTGATATTTAATAAATATAGGTAACACAAAAAGTGTTAATAGAACGCCCCTTTGGACGTAATTTAAAATCTGAAACCTTTCAGATTTTCTTTCCCTTTTTTATAAATTAATTTGAATTTCAGTTTGATACCGAGATTAAACATTTTGTTAGTTGTTATTATTGCGGGGATTTACCTTCCCCCCCCCCAAGCACACACATTACTTCAGCATCGACGCTGACGTCACATTCTGATTTCTCCTACCGCATGCGCACTAAGAATCTCGACTATGCGGGACTACAAAAAAGAACTTTTCCTTCTGTCTTACAAGTTCGTGTACACAATGTTAATCGAACGGATTAATGTCATTCTAACACTATGTACAATACTTTTACCCAATTGTACAATACTTTTACCCAATTTTGGTTGGTAAGTTTAAATTAAAACTTTATATTTACTTGCTTTTAATTTTAATTTTAATTTTTTTCAGTATTTATTATGTAGTTTTTAAGATTTTTCGAAAAATTTAATAATTGAAAATATTTAATTTCTTCTTTTTGTATAGTTTCGGTTTAGATTTCACTTAATATTTTAAATATTTTTTAATAATATGCATATTCGTGTCGGGGAGGTTTTATGTATACAAGGGTTTCTAAATTTTCTAAAATTTAATTAATTTTTTATTTTAATTTAATTAATTTAAAAAAATTTTTAAATAAAATTTTTTAAAAAAATTAGAAAAATTTAATTTTTCTCGAAATGTTTCACTATTTATGATTACTCCTGGTTTTTAATTTCTCCAACCAATTAGGTGGTAAATTTTTTTGAATGTTCTTTACTTTTGGTTTTAGCTTTTACTTTTGGTTTTAACTATTACCCTGGAATACATGAATGACGAAACACGAATTGAATGATTGGGGAGCTAGGTTTGGAGGCAACTTCCCCTTGATAAGTCTGTCTCCGGCCTACTCAGCAATCATTCATGTATGCATTTTAATAAAATTTAGTTTCATTTTTATTAATTAGTAGAATTTTTTTCAAGTTTTGGTTGGACTTGATTTACTTATGCTACTGAATTTAAATGATATTATAGATTAGTTCATAATTAGCATTAATTTGTTTACACAATTTCTGTTTAAATTATAATTTTTATCTTAAAATTACTATTTTAAGTAATTACTGTTTACTATAATTTATATTCTAACACTATGTATATATTATTTTGATTCGTTAAAAGAATTTATTTTTTACAAACTGATGTTTAATAATCATCTAAAAACAGCAAATTATAATTTGATGCTGTCGATCAGTTTAAGGAATGTTTACTTCAGAGAACAAATATTGTAATTATCAATATCGATGTTTAGTTATGTTTTCAGAAATCCTTGTCATTTCAGAAAGTTATCTACAGGAGGCTGACACAAAAGATACCACTATAATATAATTAAAGATAAAAAAAAGTACCTAATGGTTTAAAATGTTGCTGGCTTTTCATTCCATTATTTAGGTTGTATTAATTCCATTATTTAGGTTATGACGTCATTTCATTCATAATTATAGTTAGACTGCGGCTCAACATGTACAGTAAAAATGATCGCCGTTTCAAAACCAGGTACAGTCTACATCATTTCTTTAATCATTTAACTATCTCACCATTGAGGATATATTGTTTTAAATTCGCAAGAAAAATATCTGATGTACATAGCGCATGACTTCCTTGTTCGGTCTATCAGATCATTCGTAATTTTTGCTGCACTTTATGCGGATTTATTTAATTTACTTAAGTTATTTTATGTTGAAATTGCTTTCCATATACATGGCTCTTGATTTCAACTCACGGTTTCTTGCCAGAATGCAACTGATGTAGAAAGAAGTTAGTATTTAAAGGAAGTTTTCGGAAGGTTAAATCAGAGCGCATTCTGCCTGCCTGAAGGCCACCGTTGCTATATTTGATTTTCTAGCGATTAGATTTCTGTGGTGTTGAGCTACACTCTGTAATATTGTTTACGCTAACTTTTCGAGTCAAAGCCAGCTTGTGCAAGAGTTAACCTGTGAAGCCGTTAAGCTAAATTTAATTTCAAGTTACTCATTACCTTTTGAGTTAAGCCAAAAGTATTGGCTTTTGTAAGCACGAGTTGGTGCCATCTCTGAACTTTTTGAGTTAATAAAGGGTTTTTTTACACCCTGCTCCTGACTTTGTAGTACTTTAAAGATCTAGTGATTATTCACTAAACAGTCGCCTAAAGGCGAGCTCAGTTTATAATAGCCAAGCGTACAAGACGTTATAACTTCAATGAAATTTACTTTTTTCGAATTCATTCAATCAACTGAGTTCTCACTTCGCGGCAAGGCAAAAATGCATAACAACTGAAAATACCTTCATTAAGAACTGTAAAATACAGTAAAACGTAAAACACCAAATATAGTTTAAAACAGTTTAAGTCAAATAATTTTTGCATTTTAAATTAAAGTTTCTACCCAAAAAACAAGCAATTCGCCCAACAGGCAGAAAGACAACATTTTTTTGGTGCATAAACGTTTAAAGTTAACTTCTGGTCTAACTGGGCAAAAGACACTGAAGCTGGTGTACCAACTGACTTAATTCATATACTACTAAGCGCTTAAATGTAAACAAATAACTGTTCACATTAGGTGTAGCGACACTTTTAAATTGTTGTTAATTCTAACACTATTGCATGCAAATTAACTAAAGGCATAAAAACTTTAAACGGATCATAAGAAAAACATAATTTAATCACTTTTAAAGGAAAAATACACACTTTAAAAATATATAAGAATAAAAGTACTGAGCTTACCGAGCTATATAAAAGGGTTGGAATATTTATCTTGTAAAAAACGTTTTCTGATAAAAAAACGTTTTTAATAAATTTAGATACAGAATAACGGAAGTGGAAGCAAATACTGGTTCTAAACTTGTAGCGTGATACTTTCATTTCAGACACCTTGTACTTTCATACCGATATTTTTTTACTAAAGCAAGTCCTTTCTTTCAAATGCCAAAAATCGTTTGGCAAAATATGATTAAACACGCTAATGCTAAACTGTTTGCGCAGACAATATTTGCGGTGGAGGGAAACTTTCGTTAAAACCCGATATATATATATATGTATCGGATGTATATATATATATATATACACATCTGATGCGGTAGCTTGCAAGGAAAAAGACAAGTACACTACTAGATGTTACAGCATTCACATATACAAAATTTCAATGTTCTACGGCTACCCTTTTTGAGTATGACATATATTCATACGTACGTAGGGATGTCACAAAAAAAAAAAACTCTTTTGAATCGATTTGACAGTCAATGTGGGTGAAAAAAAGAAGCCTTTATTCTGTCCATATGTACAAATGTCACGCTAAAAATTCCTACAGATGAATTCGAGAGAAGTCGAAATGGCTATTTTCGTCGCAATATAATACCCGAAATTTTTCGTGATTATAGTGTTTCCTTTACTTCGTACAAGGAAGTAAAAAAGCAGTGTAATATTCGCATTTTTTTGTAAAAGTACTGCTAAGAATAAGATCCATACGAAATACTTTTAAAATGGAGTTTCGTTTAAACAGAAAAAAAAAATTAATTTATAAAAGTCCCTCTAATGGAAAAGGAAATACGGGAAATAAAATGTTACACAATTTTTGCCTCCTTAAAGCAATAAGCTGAAACATTTACGATTTATGCTAAGCAAATTTAGTTTTAGTTTAATATTCCAAGGCGAAAGACAAGTTTTTGCAAATTATAGTTCCTAACTTCTGAATCACGTGACAAAATCGATTTGTAGCATTAAGGAAGTTTTTGCTTTTGGCAATGAAGTAATGGAAATACTTTGACGACATTATTAAACACGAAGAATTTCAAAAATAAAGTAATCTGGGGTTATAAAATTTGCATTTGCATTAAATCGAGTTGTTTACGAAAGTTTTTTTTAAAAAAAAATTAAGTGCTTTTCAGGAAAGTTCGTTGCCAATTCTAGCTTTATTTCTAATATCTAGCAATAACTTTTTAAATTTCTTTAAAAACTACCTGAAAAAATTTAAGTGATAAATTACGTTCTTGGCGCTTCTTAATACTGCGCCTCTTAAATTTCCTCCAGTTTCAATGAATATTTAAAGGTATAAAATTATATTAAAAAATACAGTAATTTCTTATAATCTTAGAATAATGCATCTTATTTTTCCTGACCTAACCTTATTATATAAAAGCAGTAGGCAATACGGAATGTTATATG
This sequence comes from Stegodyphus mimosarum, assembly GCA_000611955.2. Classification (NCBI taxonomy): domain Eukaryota; kingdom Metazoa; phylum Arthropoda; class Arachnida; order Araneae; family Eresidae; genus Stegodyphus; species Stegodyphus mimosarum. Next base: position 123,791 of record KK114107.1, on the reverse strand, counting down.
TAATGCGATATTCACATTATATTAGGGCAAAAATTAGCAATACGCAAAGTGATAATGTAAGCGCAATCTGACATTAGTAACATTAAATAATGTAATAATAATTATACTTTATTATTACTCTATTATTAATAAATCATTATTAATAAATAAAAATCTGTGCGCATCTGTCTGTTTGTTTATTTGTGGCATCATCTCCTTCGGAAAGGCGGGGAGTTGAGTTTCGAGACAGGTAATCCCCGATTCCAAAAATTCGTACGATACCATTTCGAACATTCTCATTTTCGTACGAGTTTTATTAGCCCAGATATTAATTTTAAACTCTGAAAAGGGTAATTTTTGCCCTATTTTTTCGCGCGCTGGAGATAAAAGTCTGCTTTATTTCGAAAAGTGTTGCCACTGCTCGCTTTCAAATCGTAGAGCTTGTTAGTAAAAATTTATAAGTCTTATAAAATGTTAAATAAAAATAACGTTGACAAACATTAAATACATTATTCCGAATTCCAAAAACTCACGGGAAGCCATTTCGACCTTCTCCTCTTCATATGATTTCTGTCAGCCGAAATATTAATTAAAAACTCTAAAAACGCTAGTTTTCGCACTAATTTTTCCGAGTGGCAACAGTCTCGCGCGGTGGAAATGAAAATGCTTTACTTCGAAAAGTGTTACTACTGCTCGCTTTCAGATCGTAGAGTTTGTTAAACCAAAATTTGTAAGTTTTACAAAATATGAAATAAATACAGCACTGTCAAACATTAAATGTATTATTATCAGAATAAGAATCGTCAGAATAAGGTAATATTCTGACGTTGAAGAAAGGGTAGGACACGAACTACGAGTAATTTAATTGAAGACCCCCTTCTTATCTAATCAGAAGACCCTCTTCTTAGTGCCAACTTCCGGACAATAGCAGCCCCACCTTATATAGGAAGGCTGAAACAAAACAAATAAAACCCACCAACTGCGCGATTTTGGATTTTGATTTTCGTCGCAAGAAGACGGGTGCTACAAAAAGTCATTTATCATAATTAGTGGGACATTTCATTGAGACTCCAGCCATCTATTTTCGTTTATCAGATGTTATAAAGATTGTGCATACAAACAAATATTAAATTAAAAATCTGGTATGTGCTAAAGTAAAAAGAAATTTCCTTTATAATTAAATTATAGTTTTATAATGCTTAAAAGACAAATGAGCCAAATCTTGTTTATTCTCCACAGGAATTCATAAATTTCCAAGTAGTAGAATGTATATATAAGTTATTACTGAGAAAGTTGGTAAGTTTTCTATTTGTTGTTAAGAGAAAAAAACTAGAAAAACTAGTAGAAAAATCTGCGCGTAGTGCTGCAAAATTTATACCATCTAATATGGGAAATGAAATGTATGAGAGAATTACTTAAGGATTGTAAGAACCATGATCCCCTACCTATTTCCATTTTTATGAATTTGCAAATTTTATAATATACATTTAGAACAGAAAAAGTAAAAAAGTTGAAAATACAAAAACAGTGAAAACCAAAGTTAATCTTTTTTTTTATATTAAAGCTTCAAACAGAACTTGTCAAGGGAAAAGCGTTCTGAAGCTTTAAACAAAGTCAATTAACTGAACAACAAGAGCCGGGTTTCATTCCCATCAACTCACTGAGACCTCTATCAGCAATTAGCATAATGGTTATTAATTCTAAAAAAAAATTTTATATACAATACTTCAAAAAATCTATACAATTTTGAGGCTCTCATTGAATTGGTCTCTTTTCCCTATTTCATTTTCCATATTAGAAGTTATATAAGTTATATATATATATATACATATATAAGTTGAATATATAAGTTTTAACCTACATAAAACCGATAGATTAATTAATACAAAAAACTGATTATGTGTATATATATATATACACACACATATATATATCATAAATTTTTTTTATTATGTTTTTATACATATATAAATCAACCTATCAAATATCGGATTTGCAGCGCACCTTAAATCAGTTCTTTTGTCTAAATGTTGACAAATCTTCTTAGATAGTATGCAATAGTTTTAACTCTCAAATTTACCATTTTAGGTAAATAGTTCTAATTTAATTTAAAAAATTCTCTTGATTAAATCTAAAAATTAGTCTTGTTAAGCGATTCTAAATTCGCACCAGTATTATTATAATAGATGCCTTATTAAGCTTTTCATTTTTAATCATTGAAGTTATTTTAAAATAATTTAAGTTTCTTGCAAATTCCATATTTTAATAGTAGAAACGTTTAAATATTTATTTATTCTGTTTTCCAATTACTATAACTGTATTTCACTCTTCTCTTCCTTTGACTCTTTTTTTTTTCATATCTTGGAATCGCAACTTCCTCTTCATACATTTCTTTATCATATATTGTTGTATGGTATTCAAGTTTTCATGTATCTAGAATTTGTACATTGTTGTATTGTATTATGCCAACTTATATTTAAATGATAATTTTCATAAACTCTTACATCATAATTCTAGTTAATAATATACCAGATTTTTATTTTAACACCTTGGTACAGATGAATCTTGAATATGCAGCTTATTTGCCAATCTAGTTTCAGGTTTAATTATTTATAAAATTAATATCTTCAGGTTTAATTATTTATAAAATTATTTATTTCAAATTATTTGTAAAGAAAGATGATCCTTAAAGCACGTTGTTTCCCGGTTTATAATATACCTCATTTATAATTTTTACAAAATTTTGTTGCAGTATTGGAATTAACAGTAAATACTCCTGATGCTATACATTTAGATTACAAGGATTTAAACTGCCATTTCCTTCTTTACTGACGCTTTTATGTTATATTCCTAATATTTCATAATGGCGTACAGAAGTTTTGGTAAAGTTTAACTCATTTACCAAACGTGTAAATCTATAATTCAGCATGCTTTTATGTTTACGAATATCGTATCTTCTCTTTTCTTTAATACATTTTTCAACATATTAGCATCTGATCAGCCTGATTTCAAGAGGTCGTACAACCAAGCGGAAAGTCACTAAACATTGGCAGTTCGACCGGAATTTCAAATCCCAGTGATACCCCAGCTCTTTCTTTCGCTGTATAAATTTAATATGGAAAATTGCATTGTAAAAACTTCAGTTTACGAAGTAAAAATATTTTTTAAAATTTAATCTTTAAAAATAACAACGTTTTATTCATTGGTAATTGTCATCTTTACCTTAGCATATCGCTGTGCAAATCCCATTAATAAGAAAACAGCAAGTAAAGGAATAAACTCGGTTTCTATGATTGATACCTTTGTGCAAATTATACGCATGTTTTTCTAAAAACACAGACTTTATACAGATATCAATAAATTATGGATTATTTCTCCGTCTAATTTGCGTAACATGTTCATTCTGGAATTTTCCTGAAAGTATTAAGTACTATCCTTTAACATAGTTATTCCGAAACCGAATTGCTTTATTACCGAATAATCGTTCGAACGCCAGTTAACTATATTAAATTTTCCTTTCTACTTTAGACACCATGAATATTATTATCAAAGAAAGATATTAAATCAATAGTATCATTAACACATGTAATTTATAAGAAAGATAATTCGTATTCTTTACATTTAACTAAATTATAATACTATTATAACACTATTCTCTCTAGTACTATAATTAATGAAATGTGTTTCCAATGCTAATATGTGTGTTTGGTAATACCTTTTATTTTCTCTGTTAGCTCTTACATTTATCACTATTATTCAAGTAATTAGTCTGTTTATTAGATAATAATTAATCTTAATTACAAGCAAAGAATATCTTATAAGAATAATTAGAAGAAAGAGTAAAGAAGTAATATTAGTAAAGCATATCTAATAAGAACAAGTAAAGAATATCTAATAAGAATAATTAACCTTGAGCTTTTTGAAAGGGAGGGGTCTTCTTCGGAAGAAAAACTTTATCTGCGCAGTTGGGCTGTGGGCAGACAAGATGGGGGAACTTTAAATTCGCGCAGTTGGGTTATACCGGAAGAAAGCATACGATTGCATATGACGTCATTGTAGTATGTCAAAAATTTTTCATTAATGTCAGCATTTTAAATAAATATCTGTTGTTGGCAAGTCTATTGTTTCAGGTTAGGATAATTGACACGATATGTTACTGCCATGTTCATTCTTCTATTGATATTAAAAAAGCTTTGTAGAGTTGAATACTGGATTTAATTTCTTTGATTTTCCAAAAAAATGTAGGAGAAGTGCCTTCTTCCTTATACAATAATTTACATATATTATATTGCTGTTATCGTACTATCGTACTTGCCATATATTCGTACTTGTCTTCTTTGGCAGCTATGGCGAGAATGTTGATTTAGCGCGTTTTTGCGTTGGGAGACACAAAAGGTTACCGATTCGCGCAAGACGAGAAACAAATAGTTACTGTTCCGCGCATGTGCGAGAAACAGACGGTTAACGACCTAACTGGATTTTCGTAATTGGTTTGGTTTATTTGGTTACGTCAAAGCACACGACGGCTGCCTAAGTGGAGGGATACCTTCGTGAAGAACTTTGTAAGGGAAACTGGTTCGTATACACATTACACATGAAGAAAACCACGAAAACACCCATGCAACCAGCCCTTTCTCCGGGATATGAACCTCCGTCCGAACTATCGGTGTTTAGCGACTTTACCGCTCGGCCGATGGTGGGCGATTTTCGAAATTGCAGTCTGTTAATAGTAAGATTTTTCACTGTAAAATAATCATTATGCTTACTTTTTTCAGTCTTCCATAAAGGAAAAAGAACGTATAGTTAAATGTTTGGGGCATTATTAGCCGTATCCACCAGAAACTGCACTGTACTGTATCCACCAGAAAGAGTCTGTGAAAAATAAATTTTCCGTTTTGGTTATATATATGCTTTTTATTTAATAATACTGAGAAAGTTGACAAATTTTCTATACGTTGTTGAGAGAAAAAAAAAAAATCGCTAAAACAATTGTTTTAAATAAAATAATAAACAGAATGCACTTATATATGTTATTTTACATAAATTCTTTATATTAAATTAAATTAATTACTAAATATGCTAAATTAATATACTAAATTAAATTATTATATTAAATACTTTACGTTATTATTCTTAATAAATTGTTAATAAAGTTGCATAAAATATTGTAATAAATAATATAAATCCTTTCTACATGTATGTATTAAATAATTTTGGCCGGAAATTGAATGAATTAGTAAAATCGAATGAATTAGTGTTTACCATAGTCAATTTAGTTTTCATGCATGTACATAACATTTAGCAACAAATCGCTTTTTCTTAAACCCGAATTGCGCCAACGCTGTTTCTTCTCGCCAAGACCGCTTGTTAAAAATATATGACAGCTTGATATGTTAAAAATATTCTTCAGAAGGTTAGGTTAGGTTATTCAATTATGGCAAAGGACACGAGGGCTATCTGCCTAAAGGGAGGGATGCCTTCGTGGAGGACTTTCTAAGGGAAACTGGCTCGTATACACGTTACACATGGAGAAAACCACGAAAACGCTCATGCAGTCAGCCCGTTCGCGGGATTCGAGCCTCGGACCGGACTACCAGTGTTCAGCGTCTTTACCGCTCGGCCGCTGGTGGGCCCTATTCTTCAGAAGAGGTAATGACATGGTTTAAATATATCTTGAGCTAAAATTACCCATGTACTAGTAACCTATGATTTTCAGAACAGTATTTTACAAGGAAAAACATCGTCTCATATTTGAGCTAACATCCAGAATAAATGCTTTTTAAGCTAACGCAAATAATTATTTCAAAAAGTTTATTTTCGTCTCTTACCTTTTCGAACTTAAAATTTCATTGTTTGGTAAAACTTTTATCTTTTTATCTCCCTCCCCTCGTTTAAGCTTTGTTCAAAAATTTTAATCAAACTGCAATTGCGTTTTAAACGTAAACCGTCACCATATTTTTTATTGTTAATACGCAGCAAGCTCTCTACACGCTTCAGGAACGGAGAAACAATTGTGATAAAACGCAGCCCATACTTGAAAGCTGTTATTCTTCGGCCCACCCCTTCTGCGCCTCTGCAGCGGATGCACCGAACATGAAGTCCACACTAAAATATTTGGCACCACGGCAATCTTGGAGACCTTGAAAGTGCAGATTATTACGTCGCAACGCGCACGCAAAGTTGAGGAGAGAATTCGCAGTTGCCGCCGCGTACAAGTGACCTTGATCTTGATCCCAGCCGTCGCAACCTCTCCCAAGGGTACACGAGCACACGAGCTTGCTGGGGCTTTGTAAAAACGCAGTGAGTTCCAGTACTTGACTCCGACAAATGCATGGGGCTCCTTTACTGCTCGCTGGGAATGCATTTCGGCAGCGAAACTTCATTTGGTTAATAGTAATCTGAGCCCTATAGAACGTCTTCTTCGTTAGTTCATCATTTAATTTTAAAATCGTGGACTTTACTGAATAATATGTCGCTGCTGTCTGGTCAGTACTACTTTAATGAGCGAAGACAGTTTCTCTGAAAATGTTTACTCCGGAGGAACCGCTAAAAATAACTTTCAGCTCTCAGATTAAACATTGCAATTGAAATTAATGGTAATTTTCCTGTGATAATGGTATTCTATAATTGCAAAATTTATCGCGAATGTCCTTTCGAAAATGAGAATATTTTTTTTAATCCATTTATTTTGTACAGATTAAAATCAGTTCAGTTTGTTTGATTATGACAAAGCACTCGAGTCTGCCTAAATGAAGGGATGCTTTCGTGGAGGACTTTCTAAAGAGGTTATCACATCTAGCGACGGTCCCTGCTAGACGGGACTTTTCTGAGAAACGAGATTCTGGTAGCACTGGTTTAAACGGGAGGATTCCTAGAAAAAACAACTCCTCTGGAAGCGGTGTCCCGCCTAGCTAAGGAAATGGATGTACCGGCTACACGGGATTTTTTTGAAACCTCGCTGAAAATGTTTTGGCTGGAGCTCTGTCCCGGGTAGAGATCAACCAATCAGATGAAAGTTCTGGCGATAATCGATTACTGTTTGGTGTTCAAGTCTTTGTATTGAAAATGGTAACCTAGCTACGTAGATTTCGTGGAAATGTACGGGCTCTGAGAATTGTCCCTTTCGACCTTCAGTCCCTCGTAGGCGAAACATATGTGATAGGGAAATAGGGATAACTGGCTCATATACACGTTATACATGGAGAAAAGCACCAAAACACCCATGCAGCCAGCCCATTCGCGAGATTTGAACTTCTGACTGAACTACCAATGTTCAGCGACTTTTCCGCTGGGCCGCTGGTGGGCGTGTAAATTAGAAATCTACTTTCTTCGATGACATCTTATATCTGCAAAGAACATAAATTAATGTACATAAAATATTTGACTTCTTATAGAGCCGGATTTTAAAACGTTTAGATGCCTTAAGCATTTAAAAGATTTTGGTGCTCTCATATAAATTTACTCTTTTTTTTTTTTTTTTCCCCTTCAATATTCTTTCTCTCTTGGTTAGCCCCGCTTGCGAAAGGGAAATTTTCTAGTGCCTCCATTCCTTGATGGCCTAATACCTAAGGCCTTGATGGCACGTGCTTATTTTGCTTAATGGTTAATCCAGCTGTGACTTCTACGCATTGATAGATCGAACTGGATTCATATCTATATGAGGCCCACCAGCGGCGGGCGGTAAAGTCGCTGAACGCAGGTAGTTCAGTCCGAGGTTTGAATCCCGCAAATGAGCTAGCTGCATGTGCATTTTTTCGGGATTTTTCCCATGTGTAACGTGTATACGAGCCATTTTCTCAGAAAGTCCTCCACGAAGGCATCCCTCTCCTTAAGCAGATAGCCTCGAATGCTTTGCTATAATCAAATAAACGAAATCATATCTCGGCGAATGAGCTACCTGCAGCGTATACGTATTTGTAGTTTTCTATATGTGTAACGTGAATGCGAGCCATTTAACCTTGAAAAGTGCTTCACGAAACCATCATTTCCATAGACAAATAACACTTGTGAGTTTTGTCGTAAGCAACTAAGCCGACTTAAGCTTGGTCACTACTAAGGACGGAAGTGGTGGTTACTTTATTGTGGAAGACCAGGTGGGCTACCGTCACCTCCTATGAAGGGACGGACAATTACAGCCTTCTCCGGATTTCGAAGCCAGGTCCTTCGGAGTAGGATCCCTTAACTGCTATACCGCGGCAAGAATATAAATGCAGACGATATCTATTAAGGACTTCTGAAAAAGTGGAAATCACGAGGGTTATCATTAAATTTCGTTTCGCAGTAAAATGAAAAAGTAAACATTTTTCGAAAGAACGTTTATTTTCTGAATGTACTTCAAATTGTCTATCATTCTGTATAATTCTGTTATTGCTTTAAGCATTAATTGTAACGAACAATAAGTTTTTGGATACCTTCTTCATAGTGAATGCCAGTGGCATCGGATTCTGCGCAAGGAATGC
>KK114107.1:102939-115314 GCA_000611955.2 Stegodyphus mimosarum | reverse complement strand
GCATGAAATTTCAAACGATATTTACAGAATGGTCTTCACTTAGAAAGTAGCCTACACAGACATTTCATAAAGCGAAAATGATTTAATTAAAAGGGGCAGAGATCGACGTCATAGCCAAATAGTGACGTAATAAATACATCTAATAAAGACGAAATGTGGAGGATGTCTTCAGCTGTGACTTCAACAGCTGACTTGACCATGCAATGCTTCCAATTATTCTTAAAGAAGAGGGGGACTACTTTAGACTTCTAAACAAAAGTAGAAGAGCAAGGTATGCAAATGTAAAATTTAAAATTAGGCAGAAAACCAACCTTAGTTTGGCGTATATTTTGAATAAATTCGATACCTTGTTCAGGAGTAAAATTCTTTTTGTTCGCGATGGTATGTAGGTTATTCAATTATGGCAAAGCACGCAAGGGCTCTCTGCCTAAAGGGAGGGATGCCTTCGCGGAGGACGTTTTAAGGGAAACTGGCTCGTATACACGTTACACTTGGGGAAAACAACCAAGAAATCGCCATGCAGCCAGCCCATTCGCCTTGATTCGAACCCCGAACCTAACTACCAGTGACTTTACTCTCTGCCGCTGGTGGACCGGTAGAGTAATTACGTTATTTTGAAGAAAGACACATGAAAAATGAGCAATGCCGTCCAAGGGACTCGAACCTGGAGCTTTTGAATACGCGCAGTGTGTGCTTACCGTTACACCAGGGAGGCATGCTGGAAGGAGGGAGAAAATACCCTATATGCCTTTGTTTCTGAAAGAAAATTCTCAGGACAAATATATTTTTGCTCCTGAAAATTAGGGACGTGTGTCTGATTGCTCTCGAAATTGTTGTGTCACGAATTCTGTGTCTCAAAATTTAAGTGTTTTTAATCATTTAAGTAATAAATTATTTAAGTATTTTATTTGTATTTGATTTTTTAATTTGAAATTTTGAAGAACGTTCAAAATTCACAAAAATAATGAATATATATATATTTATTACGCTCTTCAAAATTTCAAATTAAAAAATCAAATACAAATACAAATAAAATGCTTAAATAATTGTTTGCTTAAATGATTAAAAACACTTAAATTTTGAGACACAGAATTCGCGACACAACAAAATCCGTAGTTGATGTGGAATCTGTTCAAATTTGATAAACATTTCTTCGTCAAATTTGAGAAAATTTAAAGAGATCCTTGCAGTTTTTTTAACCCAAAAGGAGATATTAGTCTCAAAATGAGATGTTGCGTCTTTTTCATTATAAATGGCACATCATTTTTCAAATTGTTTTCTTTTTTTTCTTCCCTTCCCCCCTCTCTCTCTCTCTTTTTTAAAGCCCAAATGGGCTATTAGTCTCAAAACAGCATTTTGCTTGGAATCACTTTAAATGCCTGAATCACGTTTCAAATTATTGCCACCAGATATTATTGCCCTGTTTTATATTTAAAAAAACTAAATAATGAAGAAGCTACATGAATGTATGTATATTCGTCGCACCGTGGAAAAACAATGGTACCTAGAGTCATCAAATTTTGCATAACATAGTCCTCCACCCGAACATGCGCTTGGAAGCCCGAATTAGTAATGTTGAATTTGTTTTATTGTCCTCTTCATATTCAGTAATTCTTTCACGAATTTTTGATTCAAAAATTCAAAAAAAAATTTTTTTTCAGATTCTATATTATGCCCAAAGAGGCGTTTTTTTCACGGGGGGGTTTAGAACGGGATTTGAAAAGTGATACAGGCTCTCAAAGTCATTCGACGTAAAATGCCGACGTAAAATAGACGTAAATTCGACGTAAAATAGACAGTGTAAGGTCTTTGCACTGTTACGCTGCCAACATAAGAAATGTAAAGAAACCTCGCGCATAAGATATTCGTGCTTGAAGATGCACGCGATGTTAATGTTGACGAAATCCTTTAAAATCGCCGAGTTTGTTAACCAAAAATTTGAATTCGGAAAATTTTTCCAAACTACGAAATAGATAATAAAACAAATTCCAAATTTGGGCTTTCAGATGCCCATATTCGAATGACGGACTACGTTATTCAAAATTTGATGTCTCTTATGTACCGTTGATTTCTCACAGTGCGAGAAACATACATACATTCATGCAAATTCTTCATTACTTAATTTCTTTACTATTGTGTAGGGCTGTAATATTTGGCGGCAGCAATTTGAAAAGTGATTCAGATTTTTATAGTGAAGATGTCAAAACGAAGTTAATAGCCCTTCTGCATAAACTGCATCTTTGGGCTAACAGTTTCAAAGCGAGCAGTGGCAACACTGTAGGGAATTTAAACATTTTTAATCTCCGGCGCTCGAGACTGTTATCGGAAATTCTAAAGATATACTGTTTTTAAATATTTTTAGTACAATGTGGCATTAGTCCAAATGCTTTGAAAATGTCTAGTGTCTGCAAATGAAATAAACGCCCTTTCGGGCGTAATATAAAATCTGATAGTTTTCAAATTTTCTCTCTCTCTCTGTCTTTTTTCTTTTTTCCCGCCCAAAGGGCGTTAGCCCAGAAGGGCTATTTATTTCGTTTTGGCATTTGCGTTCATTCACTATAAAGGGGGTTTACTTTTTAAATTGTTGCCACCAAATATTAGAGCCCTCTGTAAAGAAAAAGAAAGAGTAAAAAAAAAGGTGTGCCCTGTGTAAAAAAAAATTAAATAATGAATAATCTGTATAAATGTATGTAAGTGTTCTCGAATTGTGATAAAACAACGGTACCTAGAGCCATCCAATTTTGAATAATGTAATCTTACACTGAATAAGGGCATCTGGAAGCCAAAATTTGGAATTTGTTTTATTATCGATTTCCTATTTTGTAACACTTTAAAGAGTTTTTGATTAACAAATTCAAGGATTTCAAAGCGAGCAATGGCAACGTTTTTATCTCTAGCGCAAATATCTAGAAAAAAACATTTTTATCTCTAGCGCCTGAGACTGTGTATCGGAAAGTATAAAGATATAATCAGTTTAAAATTATTTTGCGATATTGTTCTTTAACTGAATTTTATGGTTTAATTGCGTCGAATATGATATTTAACAAATAAAAGTAAGGCATAGAATGTTATAAAAATGCCTTTTTGGGCGTAATTTAAAATATGAAACGTTTCAGATTTTCTTTTCGTTTTAGTCCAAAGGGGTTTTTCCCTGAAGGACTACTGTTTTCGTTTTGCGATTTTGCGTTGAATCACTATCAACGGCTGTATCACTTTTCAAACTGTTGCCACCAAACGTCATCGCCTTGTATTATATTTAAAGAAATTAAATAAAGAAAAATCTGCATAAACGTATATATATTTCTCTAAATATGATAAAACAACGGTACCTAGAGCCATCCAATTTTGAATAACGTACGTGTCCATCCGAATATGAGCATCTGGAAGCAAAAATTTGGAAAGGAAAGAAAGGAAGGAGGGGCTAACCCCGCACCACGAGTGAAGCACTGCTCCGAGGCTCCGGTCACCAGATGGGATGTCTTTTGTTTGCATTCAAAAGCTCCCTTAACAGCGCTCTGATAGTACTTGACAGCCGACAGTACCATACAAATCGAAAAACGAGACATTTCCGCCTAAAAGAAACATTAATTATGTAATGGATAATAGCAATTTGCACAGTTTAGTGTCATTTACGCAAAAATCACATCTTGATAATTTTTTGATAACTAATAGCAGCGATTTTGATTATGAAATTGTTTTATAAAATTCGAAGCTGTTGAACTAGAAAAATATAGATTTTAGCAAACATGTTACGCTTAAAGAATAAAAAATACCTTACAGTACCTTTAAAATTGTATACGTCTTTCGATACACTTGATAGAGTATTCGCTACTTTTTTTTTATGTTCCAAACGCCAAAATGTTTTAAATAAAATAAATTTTTTTGTCATCTCCATATTATTGTAACCTGTACTTTTTAAAAATTTTTAGAGGAGAGGCTTTATAGTTGCTTATTTTAAACTCATCATTTTATTTTTATATAATTGAAAAATAATCGCTAAATGTAATCTAAAACGTGTTTTAAGTCAAAAGTTTGAAACTTGATGGCTAAATATAAATATAAAATTATGCGTGTTAAAATATTTATAATTAGGCACATAGGCCAGGTTGAGTTTTTATTAAATAGAGTAAGGCATGCAAGGGCTATCTGCCTAAAGGGAGAGATGCCATCGTGGATAAATTTCGAAGAAAAACTGACTTTAGAGTGGGTATTAAAAATAATGCATGTAATTTTCATTCAAATTATATTTATACATATTTCTTACGTAAAAATTTCAGATATACGCTCAATTATTGTAAATTACTTTACCCGAAAAATATAATGAATGCACAGAAATTAAAGATTTGTACATGCCGAAAATGAAAAATATGAAATACGCATGGGTATATTTACGCATATGGCTTGCGAAAAGCATGTATCTGCCTTTAACAAAATACGTAAATATTTATTAAATTATTTATAAATGTATTTGAAATGAAGGATTTATTTATTCATAAATTCCTGTGAAAGTTACTGTGAAGAAATCTAATTATTAAATGTATCTAAATTTATAATGATTATAAATATTATCTAAATACATAACCTTAACATTGAACTGTAAACATAAATTGAAACCCTGTTGACAAATACGTTTATAAAATAGTAAAGCAAGAATTTAAACAATCTGTTAATTTAAGCAATTTAAGCAATCTGTTAAAAGGTATTGTAAAGTAAATTCTATGAGATGCGTATTTAGGAAAGTAATAAAGAAGAGTTTTAGAATATGTATTGTTGAAATTAAGGCTAAAAAAAATCTGATAATTAAAAGAATTATTTCCTTACATTTTATAATAACTCAGTTACAAGTTTTAAATAATATTTAAAAAAATAACCTTTTTTTTTATTCCCTTTCAGAAATATTCAGAGAAAGTTAAGCACTACTTAACTTATTTAACTATTAAAATAAAAGGTGCTGTTATTTGAAATGGACCGAATACAGCATTAATTATAAATTGACTTTGATTTTTCGATTTAAAAGATGCCTCAGAAGCTAAAATTCATGTCATATTTGAGAAATATATTTTAGGAAAAAGTCTATTAATAGAAAAAAAATAATGCATAATTTTAATATTAATAACACAATAAACTTTGACCTTAACTTTTGTAATCCTTAACCGAATAACCTTAATTTTTTTTTTCTAATGTAATTAACAAAAACTTGGGAGAATATTTCATTCAAATTAAACCATTCTGAGCAAACTGTTCTGTGAAAAGTATAACATTTAATTCCGTTCAGAATGAAATGTTGTTTAAAAATGTATTCTTTTCAGATATTTAGGACTCTGAAATATTGTAGAAAAAGATAATATATACATTTATATTGTTGCGTGCATTCGGGTTCATAATGGATTGGATGCACAAGTCGTTAAAAAGTTAATAAAATTTATTCTTTTTACAAGAAATAAAACAAAATGCTGAAATATTTCCTCAGAGATATTCGTATAATATCACAATATCTCACAGTAATTATATTTTGAACTACTAAAACAGTAAACAGAACTCAATTCAAAACAGGCTAATTCGGTCTCCCAGCGAATTCGCTACAATCAATAAAAGTACAAAGTAAACAACGACAGTAGGCTTAAAACAACTACAACTAAGCTGAGATGTTGTAATCTGGCTTTTATAAGCTTTTTAATCAAGCACGAGATCATTCTGGTGTTTTCTCGATTTTTCTGGATAGCAGAAGCAATTACGAGATATCTATTTATTAAATGTTAAATGCACGCGCTGTTGTATTTTTAAGTCTCCGGCGTAGCTTTCTCTTAAATTTCGTCACGCCCTGCATTGCACGGGAAAATAAAAGAATTTTAATCATAATTCTAGTAAAAACAGCAAATTAAATACAAATTCCGTAACAATATGTATATTTACGACGTAATTACAAAATACACTCATGTCCATAAATTAAGGATAATTCGGAGTCACGCGGACATCAAACTCTAAAATAAATATATCACCTGTAAAATCACTACACACATCTTCAAGAATCATATGCAAATTTCAGGAAGTAACCAGATGACACCGATAGTACGTCACAATGACGAGAGTGTAAGAGAGTGATATATAAGGAATACAGGCAAAGAAGTAAAATTGTTCGCAGGCGCTTTATAAGCATTTCAGTGCAATAACCGAATAGTTATGACACAAAGGACGCATTTGCATGATATTTTACGTGGTAGAATTATCGGCCGTCTGGAATGTGGGCGTACCCGACTGGAGGTATCAGACGAACTTGGAATTGCCCAGAGTGTCATCTCCAAGCTTTGTCAACAATTCCAAGATGATGGTAATGTGAGTAGACGTTACAGCACAGGTCGCCCCAGACTTACAACGCCGAATGAGGACCGGTATTTGGCAGTTACTGCCAAATGAAACAGGCGGAGCACAGCTTCAGACCTGTCTCGTCAGCTCTCTTCAGCAACTAGTACGACAATTTCAAGGCAGACCGTGTACAGACACTTAGGGCAGATTGGTCTATATGCTCGTAGACCTGTCAGATGCGTTCCACTTACTGCAACTCACTGTCGCCTGCGGTTAGCCTGGAGTAGAGAGCATGCATTGTGGACACCGCAACAGTGGACTTGTGTGATGTTTTCCGTCGAGTCCAGGTTTAGTTTGCAGTCTGATTCTCGCCGGACGTCCATATGGAGAGCTCCAGATACCCGTTACCACCAAGAAAACATCACTGAACGACACCGTTACGGTGGTGCAGGAATGATCGTTTGGGATGGAATTATTCTGGGTTCCAGAACTGACTCGCATGTTCAATTTGGAACCATGACAAGCCAAATCTATCGGGACGTCATTCTGGAACAACATGTACGTTTGTTTCGGGGCGCCATGGGCGCACAATTTGTGTTTATGGATGACAACGCCCGTCCTCACCGTGCAAACATCGTAAGCGAATGCCTTCAATCGGAGGATATCACCCGTATGGACTGGCCAGCATTCTCACCGGACTTGAATCCAGTAGAGCACGTGTGGGACATGCTTGGCCGACGAGTTGCAGCCCGTCAACCTCCTCCTACATGTCTACCGGAACTTCGGAGAGCATTGCTTTTTGAGTGGTGTAATATCCCCCAAGATCAGATCGATAATTTGATACTCAGGATGCCTAGGCGTTGTACGGACTGTATTGCATCGTCTGGGAGACATACAATGTATTAATAATCATACCAACCATGTAATATTGGTTTTTTGTAAATAGGTTTTTTTGTAATTTGCTCCAGGGAGAAAAAATCGCTAATTTTTTTAATAATATCAAACATATAGCATCTCTTTTTGCTCTTTACCTTTTGTTTAATAAATAAGCTTTACAAATAAGTCAAATTTGTTTTGCTTCTAACTCTTCCTTTGCCTGATTTTGCATTATCCTTAATTTATGGATATGGGACTTTCTGGGAGGGATGTCAATGGGGAGGGATATCTTTCTGCAGAGCTTTCTAAGAAAGTCGGGATTGTAATCAATTACACATGCAGCATGTGTAATCCATGTGTAACTGATTACGCAATTAGTCCTTTCACCTGAAAAAGGAATTCGAGTCGAACAGCTAATGTTCAGATATCTTAGCCATTCTTAATAAAATGGGTTTCGCATTTAACAGGAAATGAAGCTTCCACATCTTGAAATCAATTAGTATTACACACTAATGATTGCAGATATTTTCCAAAAACCTGGTAAAAATAGAGCTTTGCCGGATACTTGGTCAGCGAAATGGGAGTATAATAGTCTCTCATTAGCTTCATTTGTGCAGATTTTCTGAATTAGCAGAATAACACGTTAATTATCCAGCGAAAAACATCTTTTAGTTTTCAAGCAATATTCCAAGAAATGGTAGGATCGTATTATTTTACTTTCTGCGTATCGGAAAGAATAACTTTCTTACTGTTGTTTCTTACTTTTCTTACTGTTACGAGAACAGAGTGCTGAGTTAAGCAAGTATATTAGCATAATGATGTGGGAAAGTCATTAGAGCAGAATGTTTAAATTTCAAACTCAATCTACAGTTCCATTATCTTATTTTTAGCACCCTACTAATGACATTTTTAATTAGTTTCGTTATTCGTCAGGATCTGGTGTCTTAGGTCTTGCAATAAAGAAGGATCTTGTGAAACACTGCTAAAACAAGTTCAAAATTATTAACCAATAATTGCTTAAACTCATTTACAAATAAATTTCAAACTGAGATAAGTCGATGTTAAATTTTTTTGTAAAATAAAATTATAGAAGTTTAAGGACGGGAGAGAAAAGAATTCAATGCATTTAAGTTCAGAATTAAAACACCTTTTTAAAACACTCAAAGTTTTCCAAAATATGAAATAGATATTAAAGCAAATTCAAAATTTGGGAGTCCAGGTGCTCATGTTCCAGTGGAGGATTACGCTATTCAAAATTTGATGGCTCTAGGTACCTTCGTTTTTTTACAATGTGAGAAACATACATATATTCATGCAGATGTTTCATTATTTAATTTCTTTAATTGGTCGCAAAATTTTTTAAAAATTTAAGTGTTTGCCCGTTTATACTGAAACGCTCCAAAATGCCATTTTAAGACTAATAGCCCTTCTGGGCTAACGCTGCTTTGGACTTAAGAAAAGAAAATAAAGAAAAAAAATATCTGAAAGGTTTCAGATTTTAAATTAGGTCCAAAAGGGCGTTTTTTTAACATTTTGTGTGTTACCTGTATTTATTAAATATCATGTTCTTCGCACTTAAACCATAAAATTCAGTTCAAGAGCAATATTGCAAAATAATTTAAAATTGAGCATATCTTTAGAATTTCCGATGCGCAGTCTCGCGCGCTGGAGATAAAAATGTTTTTTTTCTGTACAACGTTGCCATTGCTCGCTTTGAAATCCTTGAGTTTGTTAATCAAAAATTCCTTAAATTTTTACAAAATATGAAAACGATCATAAAACAAATTTTAAATTTCAAATTTGAGCTTCCAGATGTCCATATTCGCAGCAGGATTACATCATTCAAAATTCGATGGCTGTAGGCACCGTCGTGTTATCACAATGCGAGAAACATACATACATTTATGCACATTCTTCATTATTTCATTTCTTTAAATATAATACAGGGCTGCAATATTTGGTGGCAACAGTTTGAAAAGCGAACCGATATTTAATGTTTCTGACGCAAAATCGCAAAACGAAAAGAATAGTCCTTCAGGGACAAAGCCCCTTTGGACTTAAAAAAAAAAGGTTTCTTTATTAATTAGCCTCTTAAGCAATTTTCAAGTGATATAACTTTTAAGCATTTTTTTACGAATCAAATTCAAATATTTGTGCCAGAAAATCCCATACCTTGTCATCTCTACCATTAAAGCCTGTACGCATCTGTATCTTTGTTTGTTCTTAACATCATCTACTCTGGAACGGCAGGGAGTTGAGTTTCGATAGAGGTACCCCCGGATTCCAAAAATTCGTGGGAAGCTATTTCCACTGTCCTCATCGATAAGTTCCCGAAGAGGTGAAATGTACGCAGCACTCCGCGGCCCCAATCCGAGATTGCAGACTTAAAAGCTTCTTTGTAACCCCTGCAATCTCCTTGGCACGCGGGTGGGACTTATGAGAAAAAGAACAATTTAAGTTCATGCCTTCTTCGGGATTCGAACCCGGGCCCTTGGGCTTTTAGTAAGATTAAGAGCAGAAATATTGGAAAGAAAACCATGTGCATCCCTCCCTTACTGTGTAGTCCCTAACGGAGGAACACGTAATAAATAAATGAATAAATATCTGACCCTTTAGCATTTATCAATCGGAGTCATGACTTAGTGTGGTGCAAAAGAACACGTAAACTGGATAACAGTGCGATAGGATTTGTAATCAACCATGTAATTGATGAGAGAAAAAGAAGAAAGTGAGAATACTGTTAGAATGACTGTGATACTCGTTACTTATTGATCATATCTGCGAGTGTTGTGAGTATCTTTACGTCATATCCCTAGCTATCAGGAACTGTACTGAAAACATCTCTGATCGAAGGATGGATAGTGCTCCCGATTCACTTAACCAGTAACTTCATTCGAAATGCAGAGTATCCCATCAGCACCCTCCAAACACTGCACAGACAGATTCCTCCCATGGAATACATAAAGAAAAACGTACAGAACTGTACTGTACGACCCGTAGTTTTTGAGATAAATTCAAAAAACACGTATGACATCATATACGTCACATCGCTTATGGTTCCAGCTTGATGGAGCTCCAGTGCATTTCAGCGCTCCTGTTCTCCTGTGATTGGCTGGATATGGAACACCCAGATCTCTGGATTGGCCCGGAAGTTCTGATTTTATGGCCGACACGATCGCCAGATCTGACACCTTTCGATTTCTCCCTATGGGGCCATCTGAAAGAAATAGTCTATCAAGACCTAGTTACTACAGAAAGTGACTTATTTGCTCGTCTCTATGTTGCGTGTACTTTGGTGGACACCCTGCTGCTAAAACGTGTGCAGTCAGCCACTCCATGAGGAGCGCATATATGTTTCGATATGTGCGGCAGACATTTTGAACATCTTCCTATAGAAATATATGCAAATACCGACGTTCTGCACCGGCTATGACGTCATACTTTTCTTTCGCATTTAACTGGAAAACTATGGGTCGGAGATTTATGTATTCCAAATGAGGACTCTGTGTGTGCAGTGTTTAGGCGGTCTTGTTGGGACACCCTGCATATGAACATGTGCAAAACATGCATTGCCGTCAGAGATGGTTGTAGTCCTTGCTAAAAAATAATCCTTTACGTTTCTTTATTTTCTAACAGCGATTCAGGTGTGTTGATGCAAACAGTTCAATATAGTCACTTCGGATTAAAATGCATTTATTTTCTTTTTTTGCATCTGTTATTGCTTTATTACACTATTCTATACATCGCTGTGGTAATACCTGAAGCACTTTACGTACTCAGGCCATACTCAGGCCTCTCCAGTTTGAAAGTATTCCTGAAAAATCTGATTGTTAGGTCTTCTACGGTGTTGAGGAACTTAAGAAAGAATCAGAATCTGCGATGCTATAAACAATTACAAATTATACAAATTCCAGACTATATAAACATAATTATTCCTAGCAACAAACAAATTATACTATTTAATGCAAGTTACATAAGATTTTTTTTTTTTTAAGAAATAACAATTTAATCATTGAATCGAAATAAACTTCAAGATGCAAACGCTTTATTAGCAATTTCGCTATCACAAAGTAATGCCAGATCGACGCACAGAAAAACTGTGAATTTTTAGGAAGTCAGCAATAGTATCTGAATTTAAAATTAGGCGAGGGAAAAAAAAAACTGCCTAAATTTGAAGTATTTTGCCTAATTTAAAAAAATTCTCTCTTTATATAAAAAAAAAAATCTTAATTTTTCCTCTTTTCAAATGACGAGACACTTAAGCATTCATTCTTTGAACCCTCGACGTATACCTACCTGTTTCATAACTGCCGAGAACACTGTCCAGGGTGCATTGCAAAGGGCTTTTAATATTACAAAGAAGCAAACACATACCGGGCAAAGATTTTAAATACCGGCAAAGAGGTGGTAGGAAGCGGGAGAATGCATGTACAGCCAAGCCTTACACGGAAATCGAACCCGAATTGTTGATTCCAAGCTAGTCAGCCTCGGCTAACCATCATATCCTCTACAGGGCCTCCAGAATGCTCGCATGCCGTCGAACGATCCGAATTCGATTCCCGACTTATACAAAATGTTAATTTTTTTTATTTATTTTGATATTATTTTTACTAAAAAATATATTTATAAAAATAGTATTTTGTATCCGAAACGGGTAATTTGACCGAAGGGGTTATTAATTTCGTTTTGGCATTTTTTTGCGTTGTCCACTCTAAAACTGCGTTTCACTTTTCAGATTGTTGCCACCAAACATTAGCTCTCTGTGTTATATTTAAAGAAATTAAATTATGAAGAATTTGCAGGAATGTATGTACGTTTCTCGCACTATGAAAGAACAACGGTATCTAGAGATATCAAATTTTGATTAACGTAGCCCTCCACTCTAATATGGGCATCTGGAAGCCCAAATTTGGAATTTGTTTTATTATCTATTTTATATTTTGTCAGTCATTAAAGAATTTTTTATTAACAAATTCAACGATTTCAAAGCAAGGAATGGCAACACTATGCGAAAAAAAAGCATTTTTATCTCAAGCACGCGAGACTGTGTATCGGAAGTTCTAAAGATATGCTCATTTGAAAATTGTTTTGCGATATTGCTGTTGAACTGAATTTTATGGTTTAAGTGCGAAGAACATGATATTTAATAAATAAAGGTATTATTATTTAATAAATAAATAAAGGTAACTAACTATA
>KK114107.1:68618-92505 GCA_000611955.2 Stegodyphus mimosarum | reverse complement strand
TTTTTTTTTTTTTTTTCGATAAGTATCATACGTTTTTCAAAGTTTTTTGTACACAGGTTTTAAATTGTGAAATAATTTTGTTTTCTTAAACTGTAAAAATCTGTGGTAGAAATTATTTTTGCATCGAAAATGCAAAACAATTTTGTGATTGTTTAATAGACAATGACAGGGCATTCCTAATATATTGAACAGAAAAAGAAATACCCTTGATGTTACCCTTAAGCATTGTTTTCATTTTAATATTCTTAACTGCTAAAAATTTAAGACTAGTTTTATTTTCAGATAAAAGAAAAATTTCTAGCATAATTAAATGTGTTTGAAGTTGAGAGATTGGAATTGCTTGAATCAAAGTATAAAATTTAAACGCCTTTATCAAAAGTATATACATTTTAAAGTTTAAAATTGTCTGAAGATTAGCATGCTGCCATTAGGCAAGAACTCATTTGTTTTTTTTTTTTTTTTTTTTAAGCCCACAAGGGCTATATGGTATCGAAACGGCATTTTGCGTCGGTTCACTTTACTTAAACGGCGTATCACTCTTTTTAAATTGTTGTCACCATATATTATCGCACTATATTAACGGAATTAAATAGTGAAGAATCTGAGTGATAGTATGTATGTTTCTCGCATTATGAAAAGACGGCGGTACCTATAGAGCTTTCAAATTTTGAATAACGTAATCCTTCACCAGAACATGGGCACTTGGAAGCCCGAATTTTGAATTTCGAATTTGTTTCATTGTTTATTTCATATTTTGTAAAACTTTAACGAATTTTTGATTAACGAACTGAACAATTTCAAAGCGAGCAATGGCAACACTCTGCGAAAAAGAACACTTTTATCTCCGATGCGGAAAATTGTCTATTGGAAATTCTAAAGATATGTTCTTTTTAAATATTTTGTAATATTGCTGTTGAATTTAATTTTATGTTGTTTAAGTACAAAGAACATGGTATTTAATAAATAAAGGTAACACACGAAACGTTAAAAAAGCCCCTTTAGGCGTAATATAAAATCTGACAGCTTTCAGGTTTTTTAATACTTTTTGTTACTGTGTCTTCATTTTTAAAATAACTAATTTTGAAGTAAATGTAAATGTAGACACATAACTGTTGCCATACATGCAGTTGTAAAATTTGCTATCTTAATCGTAATTCATTATACTGTTGGGAATCTGTTATAATCGTTAGTTAAAACCAAGAGGAATATTTGAATACGTATTTTGTTGGGCATACTGCTTTCATTTGAGAAATAATAAAACTTGCTGATAAATTTCTACTGTCAAAATGTTTAAAAGTGAAAAGCATAAAGTTATGTTTCGCTATTTAATAAATATTTATTTTCCTTTTAATGAAAGTAATGGGATAACAACAATCACAGAGTGAAGTCACCGTGGTATTTCGATTTCATAAATCACGGTGATATATTTACTTCGAAATAGTATATTATGTGACTGCAATTTAAAACGAAGCGATTTGATTTTGAAAATATCGTGTAATACTAAATATTTTTTTCTATCATATTTGGTGTCTTTAAGTTTGGAAATATTTAAATATTTTAAGATTCTGAAATTAAAGAATGAGGTTACTTCGGATAATTTAAATGCATTTCATGTTTTAACGTACCTATAATATTATTTCGCAAATAAATCTAAGCAGGAATCAAAATCAAATAAGTTTTACTTAGAGAATGACACTTTTAGCTTGACGGTGTTGACTTTTTTTATGGACTTCTGCATGGCATATTACTTCTTAATAATACTTAGATAAAACAATTTTTAAGATTCGTGTTTTTGCGTTTTGCTTTACAGTACTTTTATTCATAGGGTCATTGATTCATTTAGCATCAGAATTTACTTATTACATACACGTCGAAAAATATTTATTAATTCAAAGAGGCAATTTGCCCAGAAGGACTGCTAATTTTGTTTTAGCATTTTGCGTAGATTCACTATAAATGTCATTTCACATTTCAAATTGTTGCCACCAAATATTACAGGCCTGTATTATATTTAAAGAAATTAAGTAATGAAGAATCTGCATAAATGTATGTTTGTTTCTCGCATTATGATAAAACGACGGTACCTAGAGCCATCCAATTTTGAATAGCCTAGTCCTCCATTCAAATATGGGCATCTGGAAGCCCAAATCTGGAATTTGTTTTATTATTTATTTCATATTTTGTAAAACTTTTAACGAATTTTTGATTAACAAACTCAATGAATTCAAAGCGAGCAATAGCAATACTGTACGGGGAGGGGGGAAATATCTCCAGAGCGCTCTACTGTGTATCGGAAATTCTAAAGATATGATCATTTTAAAATGATTTTGCGATATTGCCGTTGAACTAAATTTTATGGTTTAAGTGCGAAGAACATGATTCACGATCCAAGCGATTTGGTAATGTTGTTATTGCCTGAAACACGATATCTTTTAATTTTTCTTATATGTGACTTCGTAAATAGTCAGTTAGTTCTGAGAGTTTTGCCGTGCAAATCAAATCTTTTAATTAATTTTCATAGTCATTCACTGTAATTATATAACAAAATGGACTTTAAAGGCAATAAATGCACTTTATGTTAATTTAAATCTTTTGTTTTATTCTTTAAAAATATTTCATCTAATTGATATAATGTAAAATACATCTAATTTACGATATGTCCATTATTACAATTAATAAAAGATATTTCTGACGCCATTTGGTTTCGTACTGTAACAGCTTTAAATATTGTTTTTAATCTTTTGTACAATTTAAATAGACGAATATTAATATGTATATGAATGGCAACATTTTAAATGCACGAAGAATAGTTTTAAATATTGTTGCAAATCGTTTGTACAGTTTAAATAGACGAACATTAATATGTATCCGAATGGCAACGTTTTAAACGCACGAAGAATGTAATTATATTTATTTTAAAATAGTTTAGAATAGGTTTTCTCTTCTTGCTTGTATGTCGCCATTTTAAGTGTTAAATAAAGTTTTTGCTGTGTTCCATCAATGGAGTTTGCTTCATTTGTGAAAGAAGTATCACAGTACCTCGGGGCATTGTGGTTTGGGTTTTTGAATTTGACTTGTATCTAAATGTAAAATCAATGTATGAACCTCAGTTTTATATGATGACCGTGTACAAGTACCTTTCAAAAATGATCAGACACTTTTAGTTTTCGAAAACGATGTCAGAAATTTTAACTACATTGAATTGAAACTAAACAGCATGGTTTTCTTTGAAGATGGTTTCTTTTTACGCTAAATGTTTTTATGAAGAATAAAAATTTCATGAGAATTTAGATCTTCTCTTTTGAGCTGGAAAATAATGCCACAAAATTTATCAGTTATTTAGCTTTTCAATAACATACATTTCAAAATTTTCTGTCATTTTATTCGACTACTGATATTTTTTAAATATGGTGTAATGGTTAATCCATTTCTTACTACAGCTTTCAGCTACAGCATCTCATATGACATTTCTAATTTGTTTTATTAGTAAAAAGGGATTTAGTCCCGAAGGACTATTACTTTCGTTTGGGCGTTTTGCGTCGTTTCACAAGATTCACTTTTCAATTTAGTGCTAATGCTTCTTTGTTGGTAATTGAAGTTGCATTGGCTATTGGAATTTTTGGAGTTGTATTATGTTGGTTATCGGGTCTGTACTGGATGGATTAATGGGATTGTATTGGGTTGACTATTGGAATTATATTGGGTTTTTTTTTGTGTATGTATTAGGTTTAGTTTAATGTTTGTTTCGTTCGGCAAGTTTTCATATTATTAAGCAAGATCCCTTTGGACGTAATCTAAAATCTGAATCCTTTCAGATTTTTTTTTTATTTATTCCATAGTTTGCGAAACTTTATAATGAATTTTTGATTAACACACTCAAAGATTTTGAAAGCGAGCAAACGTTTTGATCTCCAGCGCGTGAGACTGTTGCCATTCGAAAAAATGTAAGATATTTATCTTTCAGTTTTGATTAACAAACTCGCTGTATGAAAGCAATGTATTGCCACGGCTGAAAATAAAATACTTTTTATCTTCCACGCCCCAGCGTGTTGCCATTCAGTTAAAATGCTTTCAAATGTAATCCGGAAGGTTACTGAATAATTTGCTAAGCCGTCTGAAAGCAATAAACACAGTTCTTAAAGAAAATGTTTTCCTGCTTTTTAATGTGATTTATTAAACATGTATTAATGTATTAATAAGCATGTATTAAAATCATGAGATGTTTAATTAGAAATGTTCAATGTATTTTATGAAATTACAGCAGCTAGACATTATTACACTAGCTAGTAAAATCATTATATACGTTTTCTTCTTTATGATAAACCATTTTAGGCGAGTGGCTACTTTTCAAATAATAAATAGTATAGCGAATATAAAATTATGTATGGCAACGTATAACACTCGATCGTAAATTTTGAAAATATGCTGTTTTGAAATATTTTGTGATTTTGCTGTTCAGTTGAATAATATGTGGCCTAAAAGTTAACACACACACACAAAGATAGTAATAAAAAGACCTCCTCCCCGAAAAAAAAACTCAGCCTCTTTACTAAAAAAACTGCATATTGATAGGTGGAAATAAAAAAAGACTGAAAAATGTATGCCAACACTTAATACTGCATTGTGAATTCTAAACATGTGCAGCTTTTAAAAATTGTGATTTTGTTTTTGAATTGTATACGGTTTAAGTGCAAAGAAAACGATGCTTAGTAATAAAGCTAAAAATACAAGAAAAGGAAGGATTCAGTGGGTTCAAGATATTTTAAGTTTATTTTGGCTTAATTCTGCTCTAGGCATCGTGAATCATTGACTTCAAATATTGTTTCGAGGAAATTTTTTTTCCCCCTCGAACTGTATATTCCATTTCTTGCCAAATACGTTGAACAAGGTTTAAGAGTGAGATTGAGGATAGGTATAAAAATATGTTATATTTGTGGCAGTATGCTTAAAATCATTATCTTGTTCATGTTTAGTATTATTTTGCAGCTTCAGTTTTTGTACTAGTGATTTAAAAAAATCTTTTCAAAATAACAGAATGTGTATGTTGATCAGTTTACCCCATTCATAAACGGAAAAAGTGTATTTCAGCGAATGACGTGAATCCCTAAATTATAACTTTTTCTTTGCCGTGTTCTATCGTCAGAACGAAGTTTTATCGAAATTCTCTTTCATGTCTTCTCCATACTTTATAAGTTAACCATCTTTATTAAAAATGTTAATTTAGCTTTTACAGGCAACTATTACCTTATCCAACTATTCAGAATTATTATTTTTCACAGATTTTTGGCAAAAAAAAAGAAAAAAAAAAGAAAGAAAGTGAAATTTTATTTTTTGAATTAAGCAGAATTTTTTCTTTGCCATTCGTCTGGTATATTCATTAAAAGATAGGATTACTTTTGTAACATGTAGGACTGTTATAATATGTAGATGTGCACCTCCTATTTTGGTTGCGATCGGCAGCACCAAAAGTATATAAATATATGTACATATATATCCACTCTGTTACTCGGCTCAGTGAGCTCAGTTTCATTATTCTTATATGTAAATTATGCACTTTTTGTTTTAAAAATGATTGAATTATGTTATTCTTAGCTTCCGGTTAAGATTTTTCTGACTTTAGTTAATCTACATGCAACAGTTGTAGAATTATCAACGATTTAAAAGTTGTTTAAATGCGGCTAAGCCTAATTTTTTCTTTCACCATAGCAGCCATGTTTGTTTACGTTTGAAATTTAGCAGAATAGTGAATTAAGTCTTTCTGCACCTTCAATATCTTTTTGCCGAGTGAGACCAAAAGTAAACTTTCAGTTTTGTGCAGCAAAAAATATGCTTTCTTGCCCTGTGGCTGAATTGGTTGTTTTTGCGTGGAAACTAATTTTAATTGTAAAAATTGTTTTTAATTGTTTTAACTGTATTTTATGTCTCATGTTTTTCTATATCTTTCAATTTTTAATGAAGATATTTTGAGTTTTTATGTATTTCTGCCTCGCCGCGAAGTGAGAACTGAATTAATTGAATGAGAAATATATCTCTAATGAAATTGGAGGAAATAAGTTTAACTGAAATGCAGGAAAAAATGCTTATAATTTAATATTCCGTTCAAGGAAGTCACGTCGTGTATACATCATATTTTTTATATGATTTTCTCGCTTTAATGAAATGATATTAATTTTTAAGTTCAATATTTTCTTTTTATTTGGTAACGTTTTAGTATAAAAGTAAGGCTATGTAAATGCATACAAAAAAAAAAGTCTGTGCACTCTAGAATTACTCAACAAATATCTATATAACTGCGTATCGAAAAGTTAAAAGTTTTTTTAGTTTGTTTTTTCAGTTAAAATTTTTTTTAGTTTCTTTTAGCTGATTAAGATTGCAGCGAAAAAGGGAGATGGAGATATAGATGTTACAGTAGTCGCATATACAAATCGTTGTATGCCTACTGGTTTTTCAATTATGCGAGATACATACGTACGCATGTACATTATGATAAAAGTCTATTCTGAATCCATTTTAAATCCATTTTACAATCCGTTAAAAAAAAAAATCCTTTCTTCTGTTCCTATACACAGATGTCAAGTAAAAACATCATTCAAATGGATTGGAGAGCTGTCGGAATGGATATTTTGGTTGAAATATGATATCCGAAATTTTTCGCGATTACAGGGCTTCCGTTACTTCGTAGGAGTAAGTAAAAGGTAAACGTAACTTAATTTACAGTTACTTACGTAAACTAAAGAAAATAAAAATTTCTTTTCCGCTAAAATATATTTAAATTTTTCTGATAGTATAACTTATAAATAATTCAGTAATTGATTAGCATATTAGTTAGTATTGATTAGTTAATAGATCAAAGATTAAACTAAGTATAAATAGTTCTGTACTTGTGATGCAAAATTTATCAAAAGTTCTGACTTCATTACTTTCGAAGGTTATTGAAGAATTTTCCTCTGCCGTTAATCTCGGAAATAAAATTTTTTAATAAAGCAGTTATGTTTAATTTAATAATTCATTAAGAAGTAATAATTAATTTTGTCTTTTCCTGTTTACTCTTATAACAGTAGTTGTTCAAATTCGATTTCAAGATATTTGACTTAATGCTGTATGTTGTCATAATTTTAAAATGTTTTAAATTGATTAGTAAACAAGAATATTTCTGGTTATAACTTTTTTTTTCTAGAGGAATGTTAATTTTTGATAGAATTTTTAATTTTTTAAGAAATAATCATCCCTTTAGTCAAATGTTTAAAGGATGAATTTATACAGTGGCTCGCAAAAGTGCTCGGACACTTATGAGTTTCAGTGAAATATTGCTTTATTCATTAATAAAAATTAATATTTTAGAATCAAAATTTTTAATAGTATCTATAAATATTTCTTAACTGCACCGTAGAATGGGATAAATTTCCTAATCTAGCGATATCCCAAATTCGAATTTCCTCCTTATGATGAAAAATAATCATTTTTTGAATGCTCTTCGTTGTTTCTTTACGCCTGCGAGGTATTTTTAAACATTAAATATAATATAACGAAATAAGCAAGCAAAAATAAAGATAAACAATTTTTGAAACGTCACCAAAATACAGAAATAAAAAGTGATAGATGAGAATGTTATTTATGACATTCTGACGAAAATGTTTTGGTATACGATCACTTTTGCTGCGGGTTTTATCTATGCCTCCTTACATTTTCAATTTTAGAAAAAGAAAATAAGTCAGTATTAAAAATTTAAAAGTTTGGTTTTCTTGAGTCATTTGGAGATGATATGAAAAAATACTGAGTTTTATACTGGACTTCAATTTCGGGTTGCAGCGCATTTTCTGCAAATTCTTAAAATGTGCGAACACTTTTGGAAAACACTGTATCTAAAATGCAATTTTATTTTCAAAATTATATTTTAAATTACCTGCTTTAAGTCAATCGTAATACAATACATCATTTGCCTGGTGCACTTAGGTATAACTTGAAAAAATATTTTCTTTTAGTTGGTTTTAATCGTAAAAGTTTAAAAGCTATTGAAAAATAGACATTTTTGTAATTTTAGTAGATATTATTTGAATATTTATATACATTTTTAGCTAAGATAAAATGCAATTTTAAACTGACGTTAATTTTAACCTCTTATCGTCTGTGTCTCGAATTTTTAGAAACACGATGGAAAATACTATATTATTAATTAAAAATTATAAGTAGTGTATTTCTGTAACATAACGTTATTAATAATTTAATTTTGTATAAAAGTATGAAGCTATAACTTTTTTCATTCTAACTGCAACGCAGACGAACTTCTATAAATCTGAGAAACAAAACATCTTACACCAATCAGGCTCTTATTTAAAAAAATAATTTTAAAAATACGTATTCTTAAATATTTTATATGCTTTAATGTCCAGCGGAGGCGATGATTTTGGGGACACTCTCTGAAAATAGCAAATTTTATTTTTTCTTGATAGAGAAATCTCGATAGAGAATTGGAGCGCAGTGTTCTTTTATGATTTTCTGCTCAACAGACATGTTATATACGTAAATTTATGTTAATATGTAACTGAACGTAGTGTCAGTAATTTTGCAAAGTGTTTTTGAAGAATTTTGTCTTTATTTAAAAAACTAAAAATGAAAGTGTTTGCGAAAAACATAATTGTAAAAATGGCTTTATTATTCTCGAATATATTGTATAAGCATACTATGAAAGAAGTGCATGCATATTAGAAGCAAATTTGCTCTTCGGATACCTTAAATAAGTAATTTACGTAAAAGTATACAATTATATTTGTACCTTTTTATTACAAAAATAAGAATGAAACTTTCGATTGAATATTTATGGAAAAAATAGTTATTATTATCATATTTTATAAATATAAACTAATTTATTTTATAGTGGCGGAAATACCCAATGCCAGTTGAGTTAAATTGAGAGTAATGTACGTAACGCCAGGGAAAACGATGCCGCTGTAATCCCTGTCTAATAACGATGAAAAAAATACGATTCATAGTCATACGTTTTTCAGTCTGATGCGATATGAAACCCACATAAAAGATTTCCATACAAAAATAAACTAATTCTCTCATTATTATCAGCAACAGTGGCACGCAGTTTTTATGATTTTCCTCTTTCTAATCAAATGGTCGTAAAAGCTCAAGTTCCTTCTAATGTTTCACCTATATTCAATTTTAGTCGATTAAATATGGCAAAAAATGGATCATAATTGATCAGAGATGAATAACGCGAACAAACAAACGCACATTCTTATTTATAAATATAAATTTCGTAAAACTTACAAGTTTTTGATGAACAGACTCAATGATCTGAAAGCGAGCAGTAGCAATACTTTTCGAAATAAGGCATTTTTATCTTCAACGCGTGAGACAGTTGTCACTCGGAAAAATGAGTGCGAAAAAAATAGTGTTTTCGGAGTTTTTAATTAATAGCTCGGCTGATTAAAGCCGCACGAAGATGGGAACAGTCGAAATGGCTTCCCACGAATTTTTGGAATCGGGAATAATGTATTTAATGTTTGGCAATGCTATTTTTATTTCATCGTTAAACTTAGAAGAAATTTTTTACTAACAAACTCTAGGATTTGAAAACGAACAGTGGCGACAACTTTCGAAATAAAAAAGATTTTCGTCTCCAACTTGAGAGACTGTTGCCACTCGGAAAAATGAGAGCAAAAATTATCGTTTTTTCGAGTTTTTAATTAATATCTCTGATATTAGCTTTTTTTTTTTTTCAAAAAATTGGACGTCGACCTTTTCCAGAATCCAGAAAAGAATTGTAGAAATTTTTTTTTTTTTTTTTTTTTTTTTTTTTTTTTTTTTTTTGAAAAACGTGGATGTCGACCTTTTCCAGGAACCAGAAAAGAATGGTAGTAAGTTTGTTGACAATAGCTATAGAAGTAACTGAGTTAATCGCGAATAAGCACACAGACAGACATTCTTCTTTGTATATATAGATATGTAATTATTTTATAAATATAAATGATTTATTTTATAAGTATAAACGAAATCTGTGCTATCTGTGTTCTAGAAAAACGTATATTTGCTTAATATTCCTTTAACAATTTGACAATACTTTTTTCCAAATAAAAAATATTAAATTTTTCTTAGGGTAATTTAGTATGTTTTTAATACTCTAAAAATTACATCAAAATTTCATTTAAATAAATTTTGAATTCTTCCCTCGTATTTTTTTGGTGGGGGAAGGGCTAGGATTTGCTGATTTGGAGGATTAATTACATAAAATCGAAACATTTAAAAAAAATCCAGAAATGTTTATTCTACATGGCATAGCAACACGATTTCAGCTTGTCAAGTTTACTGCATACGTAATCGGACCGTTGGTGACGTAAGCTTTTAAATGGCATTCACTGTTATAGTATATGACGTCACATTCAACTGAATTATATCACCTGGTAATCATGTGATGCCTGCAGGCTTGAAGTAACATCTGCTATAATATTCCGCGAGTTCTTTTGAAGATCTGGATTTTTTTTTCTTTTGTGTGTGCTTAGTCAAATTTATTCTTTAATTTAAAAAATATGATAAAACGTTTCCCGTCCTCGCTTCTTTATAAATAATCTCGCTTTTCAATTACTAACTTGAAAACAAAGCAACACGATGTTTTGTAACTGTTCCAAATTATACAAGAATTTGAAAATACCTGTCAACTTCTTTCTTTACATAGCTCTAAAATGTGTAAATATTTGTTATGATTAATGGAAATTTATGTGCTTTATTACCCACCGCATTATTTGA
Organism: Stegodyphus mimosarum; assembly: GCA_000611955.2. Lineage (NCBI taxonomy): Eukaryota > Metazoa > Arthropoda > Arachnida > Araneae > Eresidae > Stegodyphus > Stegodyphus mimosarum. The sequence continues at coordinate 81,753 of KK114107.1, read as the reverse complement.
ACATATTTCTAACTTTTTTTGGAGGAGAGGGGGGGGAGTTTGTTTTAATAGAAATTTTCTTGGGAAGTATTTCTTAAGCAACTGATTTAACTTAAAGAGTATTGTGTTAATATTCGTCGACCTTAACTTAGTGAGCTCATGGGAAGTTAAGATACGTGTTTCGGAACACATGGATTTTTTACTTTCAGCATATGTTGATGTAAATAGACTATTATATATTTTATAATGTCTTTTATTTAAAACTTATTTAACTGTTATTTTGAATTTGAGCATTCAGAATTGTCGGATTTAGGTATCAGAATTTTTTCAGCTACGATTTAAACCTTTTATATTAGCGATTCATTTCAAAAACCAGATATTAATAATGACTAGAATCATTACCAAACGATGCTAATATGATTTGACATGAGTTGGAATTATGTACTTAATTTTGTTTTTTCTTTATCAAGAGGTCACCAATGTATGATGTAAATACTGACTAGCTCCCACTAGTGGTTGAGCGAATAAGACAGAGGGGTACTAATAGTTTGATTCTGTTTCGAGTTCGTTAATCAAGCTGACTTAATTTTTTTTGGGGGGGGGTGTTCTTTGTTCAATGTGAATTCGATCTACGAGTATTTCCTTAAAGAATATATCATGATAGTTTATATCGTGCGTAAAACTACTATAACAAGGCTAATTTAAGCAAGTGGAATCGCATAGTGGTACAGGTTCAATGTGTGTTACAGGAATAAGGATGTGTATTCAGCGTTTTTGTCCTGTGCAATTTTCAATAACAGAAAGCCCAATAACGATAAATCATAACTGAATTTCATTCGTTGCTGTTCAGTTAGTTATTAGCCCAAAGGGCGTTAGCCCAGAAGAGCTATTAATTTCGTTTTGGCATTTTGCGTTGAAACTTTAAATGTCGGTTCACTTTTAAAACTGTCGCCGCCAAATATTACAGCCCTGTATTATATTTAAAGAAATTAAATAATTAGGAATCTGCATAAATTTACATTACGTTTCTCGCATTGTGATAAATCGACGGTACCTAGAGCCATCAGATTTTGAATAACGTATGTTTCCATCCGAATATGGGCATCTGGAAGCCCGAATTTGTAATTTAGAATTTCTTTTATTATCTAGTTTTATTTTGATTAACAAACTCAACGATTTCAAAGCAAGCAATGGCAATACTGACGGGGGGAAAAAAAATCTCCGGCGCGCGAGACTTGTGTATCGGAAATTCTAAACATATGCTCATTTTAAAATTATTTTGAGATATTGCTGTTGAACTGCATTTTATGCGTTAAGTACGAAGAACATGATATTTAGTAACCCACAAAACGTTAAAAAAAAGACCCTTTGTGCGTAATGTAAAATCTGAAAGCTTCCAGATTTTTTTTCTTCAACTAATTAATTCATAATATTTTTCTGAATATAAAATGAAATTAAAACTATCGGATTTTAATGGTTTGAAACCACGTTAAAAAATTAGTGCAAGTCGGATGCATGAAATTGATTTATATTTTCATCTCTCATTTGCTTAATCTATAACCTATTTATCTGATCATCATACTAAGGTTTTAGAAGGTTGAAAAAGTTTGAACAATAAATAACACTTGCAAAGGCATGTATTTTGAGAATTTTTTTTTATTGAAATGGAGGAAAAGTTAAGCATTTAGCGTATACGCTGGTCTATTAGCAATAACGTAAAAGCAACTGGCGTAAAAATTGGTAGTTTATGAACTTATTTATTAAAAAATAAAAAATTACAAAGGAAATAAGAAACTGATGACACACAATACCTATCTAATTATTACATTCATAAATGGGAATACTTAATTAATTATAACTTATAGTTTGCTCAAAAATATCTTACAGTATTATTTTTAATGTAATAAAATTCTTTAATTCGCAGTATAATATGTGTGTGCTCAAGAATCGAACAAAAGTTTAATTTAAAGCGTAAGTTCGAGGAAAATGTACATTTAAAACAACTCTTTATCCAGTCTTACAAATATTTATAACGCTTTGCTGATTTTGAGTTACGCCTGAAAATGCTAATACTGATCAGGAAGGAAATTGTATATATGATATTGTCCCACAAGCTTAGATCGCCTTAACTTCTAAAGTAAACGGATAAACAGAAAAAATGTTTTCTCATTAAAAAATCATGGTTGCTTTAATACTCCATTGCTTGTACCTTGCCTGAGATATGAGATTATATGACTCACGTTTTACTCCCTCCCTTTTTAGTAAGCTTTACTTCCTCTTTTTATCCAAAAACGGGTTATAAATTTCGAAATGGGATTTTGCACTGTTTCACTGTAAACGGCGTATCACTTTTCAAATTGTTGCTACCAAATATTATCGCCTTGTATTGTTTTTAAGGAAATTAAATAATGAGGAATCTGCATGCATGTATGTATGTTTCTCGAGCTGTGAAAAAACGACGGTACCTAGAGCTATCAAATTTTGAATAACGTAGTCCTCCACCCGAACGTTTGCACCTGGAATTTTGAATTTCGAATTCGTCTTATTGTTTATTCCATATTTTGCAAAACTTCAATAAATTTTTAATTAATAAATTCAAAGATTTGAAAGCAAGCAGTGGCAACATTGTTCGAAGTGAAACATTTTTTTTTTCCAGCGCGTGGTACTGTTGTCATTTGGAAAAATGTAAGATATTTATCTTTCAATTTAATTAATAAACTCGGCTGTATGAAAGCAATGTGTTGCCGCATCGGAAATAAAATGCTTCTATCTTCCAGGCGCCAAAGTGTTGCCATTCAGGAAAGCCTAAGGTACTTTCAAATTTAATCTGGAAGATAATCTAGTAATACACTAAGCGATTTAAAAGCAATATACGCAGCTCCTAACCTTTTTCTACTTTTTAATGTGATTGATTTAAATAAACATATATTATTAAAATTATGAGAAGTCTTATTAGAAATATTCAATACTTTAATGAAATTACGCTAGCTGAATTCGTTAAAATTATTATATAATTTTCTTTTTTTATAACTATTTTAGGCGGCTAGTTTTTAAGGAAATAATATAACGAATATAAAAATATGTATGGCAACCTCAAACATTTTATCAAGAATGTTACGCTGTTTCTAAACATTTTGCGATTTTGCTGTTGAATTGAAGTTTATGTGGCGTAATTGCGAAGAGCGTGATGTTTAATCAATCGAGCTAATACATAAAAAAGTTAATTATAAAAACATAATAAAAGTTTTTTTTTTGTTAGCAACCTTGCTAAGAAAACTGAATATTGATATGATGAACTGAGAAAAGACTGAAAAAATATAAAAATGTTTGTCAATACTTAACACCGCATCAGGAAATTCTAAACATATGCTGCGATGCAGCTTCATCAAGAAACCGGAAGCAATATCTCAAAAGTACTACTTTCAGCACTTTTGTGAAAAAAATGATCGGACTAAATAAATTATATTATAACATTAAAGGGAGTAATTTGGTGTTTGCCTTTCATCGTCAATCACATTTGATGTACATTACAGGTAGTCCATCACATATAGTTAGAATTATTTTTCAAGAATAAGATTAGTGATGATTAAAATTGGCGGACTCGCTTATCAACAAAATGCTCATCTACTTGTATAGTGTATATAGTCTGTGGATTAAATCTTTTTTGTGATTATTTTTTTGTTCAGTAATCCCAAATTTGTGTTTTCGCTTTATTTTATCTGCATATATTACATTACACAGCATGTTTGGTTTATATTTTCTTTGGGTATTTCTTAATTAATTAATGTCTTTATTACAGTTTCTAAAAATTGCAATATAGAAAATTATCCGATTATAATATTTTATCACGCAAATTCTAAGTTCTTTTTTGGTTCTTTCTGCGTCTTCCCCCCCACTCCATTTCTTTCTTTCTTTCTTACATTTTTTTTTTTTTTAAGAATTTATTTTATGTACTTTAATTATTTTTCTTTCCGTCTTCAGGATCTGAATATATCACATAATTAATGTTATCTAACCAATGTAGTATTTATTTTATAATAACGCAGGGGAACTTGTTTTAATGAATTTTATTTCTTTTTTTAGATCACACCGGCAATTTGCCCTGAAAGACTATTAATTTCCTTTTGGCATTTTGCGTTGAAAACTATAAACGGCGAATCACTTCTCAAGTTATTGCCACCAAATATTATCGCTCTGTATTATATTGAACGAAATTAAATAATGAAGAATCCGCATGAATGTATGCATGTTTCTCGCATTGTGATAAAACAAACGGTACCTAGAACCATCAAATTTTGAATATGGAACGTTTCTACCCGAATATGGGCATTTGAATCAAAATTTGAATAACGTAATCTTCCAAAGAATATGGGCATGTGGAAACCCTAATTTGGAATTTGTTTTATTACCGATTTCATATTTTGTAACACTTCAACGAATTTTTAATTAACAAACTAAAAGATTTCAAAGCGCAATGGCAACATTGTACGGGGGAGGGGAATTATCTAATGCGCGCGAAACTGTGTATCGGAAACTTTAAAGCTATCCTCATTTTAAAATTATTTTGCGATATTGCTGTAAACTGAAACCTTTCAGATTTTATTTAATATTGTTTATTTTTTTTCTCCACTTGAAATTGTTTGGTATAAAGATGAGATAATGTGTTTTCAAAAATCGCGATATTATATTTGAAATTCCTGAAGTACGTTTACATAGTTAATAACATTTTCATTTATCTTTCATTAGGTACGCAAAAAAAAACTTATTCATTTATCTTTTAATACAGAGCAATCTTGAAATTACTGGTACTCGTTAATTTTAAGAATGAAAACAAATATACCCTTGTTTCACATTCTGAAGTACGGTTTTCCTAACGTACTCTTCGCAACGAATTTTTTTTTTTCCCTTCCCCATTTTCCTCTTGAATACAAGAATTTCATTCCTTTAGAAAATGACTTTCGTAAAACTATAAATAATGCATTTTTAAGAAACTGTGAGAGGCTTTTCTCGAAATATCTAAAATATGCAAGACCTCCTTTAAGTGCTTCATACAAAATGTCACCACGCCCTCCTGTAGAAATGAGGTTCTAACATCGCCATTTTTCTGAAAATGAAAGCAACATTCTTTGCCTAGCGTGGAGATGAGTTGAAGTGCGCAGTTGCTGACGTCTTCGCTACTGCTTTATTAGAGAGATCTGAATCAATAGAACCATTGCGAATTCCTGGGTCTGTTTTATTATGAAAATTTAATTAAAATTTCAGATTGGAGAATTGCCGTGGGCGGGAACAGCTTGAGAGGAATGCTGAAGTACGTGAATAACGAGCTGAATACCGTTATTTTGACTTTGAATCGATTAATCATTTACGCGATTCGATTTTGTCTTAAAGGCAATAAATCTTCTTTTAATTTTCCATTCCAGTGGCATAATTACCTTCAAAATCGTTTTTCGAGGTATTTTAAATGTTAATTTACCAGGCAAATTATTTTAAGAATATGTAGCAAAAGAGAATCACTGTAATAAATTTAACTATGTTTTTTCATTCTTTTTGCAGGCTGTATGTATGACTACGTTTATATTCGATTATAAATGTATTTAAATGTTGTTGTGTTTCAAATGCTGCTACCTGTATATTAACAGCAATAAATTTACAGTATGATTATTTTTTATCTTATCAAAAACTGCATGCCATATGTTTTTCTGCTGTGTGAAAGAATTGTATGTTCGCAATGGATAATTATGGTTTTACCGTGAAATTATTGCATATCAAAGAGTTTATGAACCTTTAAATTATCATGTTCTTTGTTGCTATATCGGCGTATATAAGATATTTAGCTTCATTATAAGCTAATGCAAACTGCTTTTGGAAATGAAATATTTCGACACAATTTTTTCCCTTGAAAGCTTTTCCCTAGTACATGATTAACAAATGTAAAGAATAATAAAAATTGCAGGTATATAAATATATAAAACCAAGTTCCGGCTTAACTATTTTAACAGTGATGAAATATGCTTGTGTATTTGTGATTTCCATGATGTAGATCATTGTTTCTCAATGGGGGCGGTACCGCCCCCAGGGGGTTAGTGGAAGGATGCTTAGGGGCGATGTACTTATTTTGGGCGGCAGGCGGGTGCCAGCAAGTTTTGGGCGGTAGGAAGCGATGAGCATGTTTTGGCGATGGCATTCGAGCTTAAACGAATGCCCATTCGAATTTAAAAACTCCCCCTAAAAATTTATTAAACCTTTTATCCGATTTACACCAATTGTACGAGCAATAAAACGAACTTAGATCACGACTCCCTTCATGAAATTGGTGAGATGAATGTGCAAAAAAATTCACATTTAGAAACAAAATAAAAGATTTGTCGTTTTTCCCAAACATCAGAGCCAAGTTTCTGAAGGCACCGTCTGTCTTAAGGTCACTAGCAACCTCATAAAAAAATAATAATAATAATGCGAGGATGGTTTGATAGCCTCGTATAATATATCAAAATTAATTGTTAAATCGGTAAAAGCTCATACCATGGGCGAAGAGTTGATACAAAAGTCGATTCCAAACCGTGGAAAGAAGGGACTTGTGCCTTTATCTCTCCAAAAAATTTTGAACCTAACATTCAGATACTGGTTCTGAACCATTAAGCACAGACATCTCACTGATCATACTTGATTGTTTCATTGGTGTATTTTTCTGTTTTTTTTTAATGATTTAATTAAGAATAAAGAATTTTTAAAAATAAAACATCGCTTAAGCATTTTTTATCTAGCATTAATCATTTCAGTTTTAACAAAAGGAATATAATTAACTTCCAGGCAAAATTATCGAATTAAATAAAAAAATTCCGTGTGTAAGTCTACTGAAAAAAAAAAAAAAAAAAAATAAAAAAAAAAAAAAAAAAAACAAGAAAAAAATATTTGGAATTTTTCCCTTTTATAATTCAGGAACTCCCCTTTCCCACACCTAAATTACAGAATTTTCACAAAGGGGGGGGGCGTTGAAAATTTTTTCACTCCTTAGTAAAGCGGCAGCTTCGAAAAGGTTCAGAATCGCTGATGTAGATGATAACATAAAAACGATGTGTAGTAAGCACAGATAATATTATCAGCTGAACTTCCATGTTTTCGATTAATTTTAGTTAATTGGGAGATTAAGGGCTATCTGCCTAAGGGAAGACATGTCTTTGTAAAGGACTTTCTAACAGAAGCTGACTCATATTCAGTATTGGAAGACTGGTTTATATGATTTCGGCAAAGCCCTAGATCTATCTGCCTAAGGGGAAGGATGCTTTCGTGAAGGACTTAAACTGGTTCATACACACATTACACATGCAGAAAACCACGAAAACGCCCATGCAGCCAGCCTGTTCGTGGGATTCGAACTTCGGACCAAACTACCAGTGTTCAGCGGCTTTACCGCTCGGCCGCTGGTGGACGCTCTATAACGGAAAGAGACTGATATAATAGTAAATAATAAAAATCGAACATTAGATTGGCCTTAATTTAAAATATAGAAAGACTGAAAGTATTTAAGGTGAAAGCGTTGCTCTCTCTCTTTGATAGTAAGGATTATTGCTTACGCCTGCGCATTGTGAATACACCGTAAAATGAAAGCTCTATTAGAATTAAAATCTCTAAAATCAACACCAATCCAAGGAAGAATTATATCTGATATCTAATTTTACCGTCAACTGGGAATTAGAATCCTTTAATTAAGAATGGCGAAATAAACCCATGATACGTGACTTAGAACATACTAATGTATAGTAAGGGTTTGAATTAGAATTGATAACTAAGACTGACAGTTTTTTTTTTTTAGGTTTTATTAATTACTTCTTTTCAGGCATGAAATGAGAAATTTTATGGCTACCTGTGTTAAGCTAGTAATAAATAACACTAACAAGTGATGCTGTAAATTTTGCAGAAATGTGAATATTGCATAGGATTTTAAGAGCTGAATCATTAATTTAATTATTAAGACAGAAAACCTGAAAGTTGAATTATGTAAAATTGGCCTTTTTTGAAAAACGGAAATTAAATTAATGTGTAGTGTCTGTATTTAATGTGTTGAATAAATGATTAACAAAGATTTTGTGTTTAAAGGCGTAGAATCGTTACAAAAAAAATGATGATTTTAAAATAATTAACTGAGTTTATTTATTATTATTATTAGCCCAAAAAGGCAATTTGCTCAGAAGGGCTATTAATTTCGTTTTGGAATTATGCGTTAGTTCACTGTAAACGGCGTTTCACTTTTTAAATTGTTGCCATCAAATATTAGAGCCCTGCATTATATTTAAGGAAATTGAATAATGAAGAATCTGCAGAGATGCATGTATGTTTCTCGCACTTTGAAAAATCGACGGTACTGAGACCCCAAATCGACCCCAAATTTTGATTAATATACTCCTCCACTCGAATATGAGTATCTGAAAGCCCAAATTTCGAATTCGGTATTTGTTTTATTATCTATTGCATATTTTGTCAGACTTTAAATTTTTGATTAACAAACTCGACGATTTCAAAGCGAGGAATGGCAACACTGTACGTGAAAAAAAAAAATTGTATCTCCAGCGCGCTGAACTATGTATCGGAAGTTCTAAAGATAGGCTCTTTTAAAATTATTTTGTGATACTGCTATTGAACTAAATTTTATGGTTTAAGTTCGAAGAACACGATATTTAATAAATAAAGGTAACACACAAAACGTTAAAAAAAAGCCGCCCCCTTTGTGCGTAATACAAAATCTGAAAGCTTTCAGATTTTTATTATTATTATTGTTATTAATATTTTGGTGTGCGTCTGTTATGTTACTAGTTATAGACTATGAACTTCATTCCTTTAAGCAATCTAACTGATAATTGTTTTTGACACATATTCTTCAATTTCATACGCATAATTTTATTTTTTCTTTTATATATTGCTATGGAATTCCTCCAAACTGACAGCAAATTTTTATTATTAAAAGCCTCTGTTCACTGCTTAGATAAAAAATAAGCAAGTCTTAAATTCGAATGCAAAATTTTGATTTTCTGATGAGTTGATGTTACATTTACGGCATCTTTACCAAAAGTAGTTATGACAGTTTTTTACGTATTAAATAATTAATAAGAACGTATTTTGAATTATTTATTTGACTATGTTACGGAAAGAGGGGTGGGAGACTCTCGGACTCATCCACCTGGGTGCTGTCCTTCAAAACTAAGGACGGAACTGAGCAAAGTCCACTGTCACCTGTATGATGGGCAAAGCTGTTGCCAAAAACATGCGTAGTCTTGCCTCCTTGCCACGATGAATTTCGTGGGCTTTCTCTAATGTCAAACAAGCGAGATTAGTCGCAAGAATAATAACATTCTTCTCTGGTGGTATTATATTAGATGATGTGCCTAGAAGAGGCCGTATACTAGGGCTACTTTTTTTTTTTGTTTTAATTGTTCTATTTTATAATCCTTATTCTTGACTATCTTTTTACATCGTAATTTCAAAAACAATAAAGTCTTTTATAGTATTTGAAGAGATATGTGATCCCATTCCTTTTGAACAACTTTCCAAAGTCCAAGTAGGGTTGTAGGTCGACGTTTGGACAATTTACTTTTTAAAAGTCCCAAACCCAAAAATTCATGGATGATACATCAGAATATTTAGTAAGGGGGTATGAATGAAGGCAGCGGCTTGATATTCGTTTCTTGTTCCATTTTTTCCAGGAAATTAACAGTGGATTTGGATCTGTGGCTATTTGCTTTGCCTTGATGCAGTTCTATTGACTGATGGCTCTGTGGAGAAGGTATTTCATATTTGAAAAGTGGGTATTAAATATGTTCCTGATAATATCTGGAAAAGATCTTAACACTTTTATCCACTCTGTTTATTTTTAATTTGCCGTTATATGAAAAACCAACAACAATCATAAATCCCTTTGAAAAGCTTTCTTTAGATTCTTTGAAGCACGCTTTAAGACTTTTTCCCTCCTCTTTGATGATAATAAACGGATCTCTTTTTATTGCAGTCATTTAAGTACACCCAAGATTCATCTATTTTGACAACATTTTTCAATTTTTTTCCGAATAAATGTTTCTCATAAAGAATTCTGCATTCGGCGCTATGTCGTGGAGAGAGACGATGCACATTATTGTTTTTCGTCTTTTCAAGATTCAAATCAGCATTAATTATTTTGTTTACAGTAGACATCGAGCATTTTAATGATTTTGGAACTGTCTTTTTGACTTGGCGGATTTGCTTTTAACATTAAATATCTTACTTTTGAAACATTCCGTTTTCTCACTGCATATGTATGTTGAACAATTTTCCACTTGAAGCTAACTTTTTCCGTTTTTAGTCCAAAGAGGCAATTTGCCCAGAAGGACTATTAATTTCGTTTTGGCATTTTGCGTTGATTCATTAAAAGCGTTGTTTCACTTTTCAAATTGTTGCCACTGAAAAAATATCTCCCTGTATTATATTTAAAGAAATTAAATAATGGAGAATCTGCATAAATGTATGTATGTTTCTTGCACTGGGATATAACAACGGTACCTAGAGCCATCGAATTTTGAATATTGAACGTTTCCACCCGAAATATGCGCATCTTGAAGCCCAAATTTGAAATTTGAAATTTGTTTTATTATTGATTTCATATTTTGTAAAACGTTAACAAATTTTTTATTAACAAACTCAAGGATCCCAAAGCGAGAATGGCAACGTTGTATCGAGAAAACATTTTTATCTCCAGCGCATGAGACTGTGTATCGTAAATTCTAAAGATGCGTTGATTTTGAAATTATTTTGCGATATTGCTCTTGAACTGAATTTTATGGTTTAAGTGCAAAGAAAATGATATTTAATAAATAAAGGTAACAAACAAAATGTTAAAAAAAAAAAAAACCGCCCCTTCGGACGTAATTTAAAATCTGAAACCTTTCAGATTTTTTTTTTCTTTATTGTTGATAACATTACTACCTATCGTAGCTTTAGATATCGAAAAACCATGGCTTTCACGATGTTTTGTAATAACTAGATACGAATAATTTTCTTCGGGAAGAGCACAAACATATCCTTTCCATCCATTGCTTTGCTAAAATCGCAATTTTGCGTGAAAACAAAACTGACAAGTAGTAGACGATAACTTATACCTTCAAAAATATAGCTGCATTAAAATAAAAAATCCAAGCAGGCGATTTTTTTTAATAGCAAAGCGAATCCGTCTAAAAAATGTGCAAACAGCCTCTGTATAAGATCAAAGTAATAACACATCAAAATTTATGCGCAGTATCTATATTTAGATAACCCGATAGCACGTGCCATTTTATTTATCTGTTGTTATAACCAAATAGCGCGCAATATAGGAATAAGTATTAAATAAAAATATATATCATTTTGTTATTATGACCTTACTAACGTTATGCATTGATCTTGTTTGATATTTCTGTGTAACATGTTAGAATAAACCAGAGGTCAGTATTGAAGTCGTATCTCAGTGCTAATAGGAACAGTATTATTCCGGTCTCTTCTGAGAATAATTAGCGAATTTAGGGTTGGATGTCGATAATCATATAGGGAAATCTATTTATCTGGAAAATGTCCGTTCGCATGATTCTTTTTGACCCTTTCTCGATGAAGAAATGGGTCAATTCTTATCTTCCCTCCTCGCCTAGTTTATATCTCAATTACCATTGATGCGTGCAATTGTATATAGTTGAAGATAAAATATATAAAATATGTTTGCCAAGTTCGGTGCAACTTTTAATAGCAGGTTCAGCTGAACGGTTAAGTTATTGAAGTATTGTCTTTTTCCATTAAAAGAAAGAGAGTCGCTGAGACTACGTTAAATCTTTTATGGGAGCATTTTAGGTACGAAGGAGGAAAAAAAAATATGATTTGTTGCTTTATGATAGCAGAATCCAATACACGTTTGAAAATTGCAATTTAAAAAGTGTTTTTCACAATGGTTGAACATGCGAGTATGAAATCCACGATCGTGCACAATTCCAGAATATTTCGGTCTTTTGGAGGCGGTCCACTTTCAGAACATGACTTTCTGTGGTGTTACCATTATTGTTATTTAATGGATTACATTATTCTCATAACTATTGGTCATTTTCAAAGGCGGTCGGCTTAAGGAAGCGTTCACCGCAAAAGCTTTTATTCTACATAATAAAAACATAGCTGATGTGGATAGAACATGACTTCCTTGTACGGCATATTAAATTATACTTTTTTTTTTGGCTACACTTCATTTAAACTTATTCCCTCGAATTTCATTAGAGATATATTTCTCATTCAATCAATTCAGTTCCCACTTCGCGGCAAGGTAAAAATATATGAAATCTCAAAACATTAGAAATTCTAAAATGCAGCAAAACCTGAAACACCAAATACAATTAAAAGAAAAAGATCTTTTGCAATTATAATTAGAGTTTCTAAGCAAAATCAGCTAATTCGGCAAACGGGTAGGAAGACAAAATTTTCGGTGCACTGAATTGAAAGTTAAATTTAGGTCTCATTAGGACAAAAAGACCCTGAAGTTGGTGCAACAACTGATTTAATTCACTACTATACTAAGAGTTTCATATATAAACGAATGGCGGCCTCGTTAGAGCCCTTAAATTATTAATTTGTTACTAATTCTACAACAATTGCTTGCAGATTAACTAAAGGCATTAAAACCTTAACCGGAACATACGAACAACATAATTCAATCACTGTTAAAGGATAAAAATTGCACAATTTACCAATATATTAAAATAAAAAAACTGATCCCACCCAGCCGCGTAACAGAGAAGGAATATATATATATATGCGTTTGGTGTGATAAATGCAAAGAAAAAGGGAGGTGCACAGCTAGATGTTTTAGCAGTCTTATGCACAAAACTTCAGCTTTCTACGTCTACGCGATTTTGAGTTATGTGAGATACGTACGTATGTACCTACAGACGTTACGAAAAAAAATCGCTTCTGAATCCACTTTAAATCTATTTTATAGTACGTTTTGGAAAAAGATGATTTTTTTATTCTGTTGGTATGTGCAGATGTCACGGAAATACATCATTCAAATGTATTTGAGAGCGATCAAAGTGGATATTTTTGTTGCAATATGATACCGGAAATCTTTCGCGATTGCAATTTCCTTCACACAATAAAAAAGTAAAAAAAAAAAGGGGGGGGG
>KK114107.1:46103-64616 GCA_000611955.2 Stegodyphus mimosarum | reverse complement strand
GCTGCTCGGCCCGTATTCGAGAGGTCCGTGGTTCGAGTCCGGGCAAGGGCACTGCTCATTTTTCAATACTCCTGCTTCAAAAATACCTAATGCCGCTACAGTGCGCCCGAACTAAAAGGTGGTGAATGATGATTCTTCACCACCAGGATTTGGCGATTGGGGCCTCTAAACACCAGTCGCCCTTTAAAAGGGGTAGAACATAAGGTATTTCTCCTGTCTTCTTCGCATGCCTTCGTTGTGTAGTGGTCAGCACGCTCGACGCGTATCCGAAAGGTCCGCGGTTCGAGTTCCGGCGAGGGAATTGCTCATTTTTCATTTCTCCTGCTTCGAAATAACCTAACGTCTCTACAAATTAACAAGCTGAGTAAAATATTTCTAAGAGCTCTATAAATCATTAGACAGAGGTAGAAAAGGGCATCATGTTTATGCAAATTATAATATTTTTGATTGAAAAAAGCACGAAAGTAGTGATAGATCTTTAGCAGCCTATCGGTAGTACACTCAGCGCGTATTCGAGAGGTCCAGTGTTGGAGACCTGGCGAGGGCACTTCACATTTTCCACGACTTCTGGTTCAGAATAACCTAATGATTCTACAGTGGCGCCCGAACTAAAAAGTGGTGGCCTATAATTCATCACCAACAGATTTAACGACTGGGTCTCCTAATCCCCACTTGCCCTTTAGAAAAAGGGGCAGTATATAAGGTACAAATGAGAGGAATACGACCCGATCCACCTGGTCTAAAAATAGACCTTATGATCTTGTTTGAGTCGCCTCTAAGTTCACCACAAAATAAGGAATCCCACCACAAAAGCAAACTCAAGCGCAATCACAACATTAAAATACAAACTATAAACATCCAATTAACACATATCAAGTAAAAAGAAACAAGAACATATAGAAGTATGAAATCACAAGGCATAAAATCATACGTCCAAAAGGAATAAAATTACAAGTAAAAACTCCAAATCAATTCTATAAAATTCTACGATCACTAATATACAAAAGTGATCTTAGAATTTTATAAGGTATTTTCTCCCTCATTTCAGCATGCCTTCGTGGTGTAACGTTAGCGCACTCGGCGCGTATTCGTGAGGTCCAGGTTCGAGTCCAGGCGAAGGCATTGCGCATTATTTCAGGACATCCTAATGACTATATAATGTAAAATTTCGAAATTTTGCAGGAAAAATATAAAAAATCCATAGATTTATCGCAAAAGTAAATAAAACCAGAGTGATAACTACTAACAAAGAAAATCAATCCATATTTAACACTGGTTTCAAAAGAAATCAACGCTCGGCGAAGTTAGATACCACCTGATAGTATGATTATAAGGTATTTCTCCAGCCTTCTTAGCATGCCTTGGTGGTGTAGTGGTCAGCACGCTCGGCGCGTAACCGAGAGGTCAATGGTTCGAGTCCCGGCGAGGATAATTCTCATCTCTCCTGCTTCGAAATAACATAATGCCTGTACAGTGGCACCGGAACTAAAAAGAGTGATGGATGAAGGATTTGGCGATTGGGTCCCCTAATCCCCAGTTGCCCTTTAAAACGTGGAGTATATTAGGTATTTCTCCCGCCTTCTTGGCATGCCTTCGTGGTGTAGTGGTCAGCACACTCAACACGTATTCGAGTCCCGGTGAGGGCACTGGGCATTTTTCAAGATTCTTGCTTCAAAAATACCTAATGTCTCTACGTGATAATTGTTGTTCAAATTGGTATGCATCTCTTGCATTTTTAAAATATCCCGATTACTAAGCTTGTTCGTAAATTTTTAAGTTGAGCAGATGATACAGTCAACTTCAGTACAATAGAAAAAAATTCCTGATGTGGTTGTTTAGTTGAATGTGACAAATCTAATGCGAGGGTTGTGTCCATAAAGCATACGGAAGCGTTTGTGGAAGATTTTCTAAAGGAAATTTTTTCACATTCGTGTTACACATGGAAAGAGAATTCATGAGATGGAGATAATTAATAATAACATACAAAAATTAATACAGTGTTTATCACTTTAAATAAGCAAGAAATTAATAGTATATATTCCGAATTTCGGATATTAAATCAGATATTATTGTTAAGGTTCATAAAGTTTATCATAAAATAAAACAAAGCGTTTTGTAAGCTTTGGGAAAGAAAACAGTTTTTGGTATGTCGTTAGTTCGCTTACTGTGTACTAAGTTTCAAAGGTGCGTATTGATTATCATTTGAATATTATCTGCATCACTACGCATCGCTTATGCATAATATCTCTTACTAAATTTCATTTTAAAGCCTTCCATAAAGCACAATCATCGCAGAACTTGTTTTGATCGGGTTTCACGCAGTGATCGTTTGTATCTTTTCAAAGTTCATGCTGTCATTCAGATTCGTGCATCGTGCAATGCTTCAGCAATTCTTCCCGGTCAGGCTTTTTCAGACTATTAATATAAAAAAAGAAAGAAAGAAAAAATAAAAAATAATAAAAAAATACTAATAATAAGAAAAATCTAAAAGGTTTCAGATTTTAAATTAAATCCAAAGGGGCGTTTTTTTAACGTTTTGTGGGTTACGTTTATTTATTAAATATCGAGTTCTTCCCACTTAAACCATAAAATTCAGTTCAACAGCAATGTCACAAAATAATTTAAAATGAGCATATCTTTAGAATTTCCGATACACAGTTTCGCGCGTTGGAGATAAAAAGTTTTTTTTTTTTTTTTACCCCGTAGGGTGTTGCCATTGCTCGCTTTTAAATCGTTGAGTTTGTTTATCAAAAATTCGCTTAAGCTTTATAGATAATAAAACAAATTCCAAATTTGGGCTTCCAGATACGCATATTCGGGTGGAAACGTACGTTATTTGAAATTGGATGGCTCTAGGTACCGTTGTTTTATCACATTTGGAGAAATATGCATATATTTATTCAGATTCTTCATTATTTAATTTCTTTAAATATAATACAGCTCTGCAAGATTTGGTGGCAATTTTAAAAATTGATTCAGACTTTTAATGTTTCCAAAAGAAAATCGCATAACGAAAACAGTAGTCCTTCAGGGACAAAGCCCCTTTAGACTCAAAATAAATAAATAAATAAATAAAATAAAAATAAAACACCAGATACAATCAAAAACAGTTAAACAACTTTTTTTTACAATTAAAATTAGAGTTTATATTAAAAAATAAGCAAATCGGCCAACGGGCAGGAAGACATACTTTTCGGTGCACCTCATTGAAAGTTTACTTTTGTTCCCACCCGGCAAAGAGACAATGAAGTTCGTGCACAAACTTCATTCACTGCTCTACTAAGAGATTCGAATGCAAATAAATGGCTGTATTAGTTAGGCTTGGTACCACTTACGGAACTTTTAAGTTGTTGGTAATTCTACAACCACTGTGTGCAAATTAGTTAAAGACATAAAAACCTTAACTAGAACTTAAGAACAACATAATTCAATTACCTTCAAAGCAAAAATGCACAGTTTACTCACATATAAGAATAAAGAAACTAAGCTCACCAAGCAGGTAAGAGAGTGGGTATATATATATATATATATATAATTAACTTTTCTAATCAACTTTTCACAATTTCAAAATCTTTCCCCAGACCAGTACTTTCCATAACTCTGTGGTCTATTATGTAACCGCTAGTATAAATAGTTCTACGCGCCAGTTTTCGTCAGATTGCTTTCTGCTATTCCGTACTATACAAACGCTTTGCTCTGTCTCTTCGTCTTTCCTTTGTTAAAAAATATTTATGACGTCGAGTTCTAAATTTACTAGTATTGCTATTTAAGTTATTATCAAATACGTGATTTTCGTCTAAAGAAAAATAAGCTGTCAATTTATACGAATAAAGATGTGGAGTTCTTAAAAAGTGAAATTCTGCTGTCTTAAGTCTGCAGACGCCCACTCGCAACGACAACATCCGGACTCTCAACTGAAAATATCATATATTTATATAAACCAATAATTCGTAATAATTCATAATAAGAAAAACTTTCCATATATCATCTCCAAAGAACAAAAATTCAATTTAAAACCATGGGTGAAAAAACATTTTAGTCAGAATTTTAATTAGTATTTTAAATTAGTATTTTCTACACCTCCTTTGCTTTAAAAACATAAAAATCAGCCAAACAAAATCTTTAATTGCAAAAATATTAAAACCAAAATTAAAAAATTTTAAGCATTGAAAAATTAGCTATTGTTATTGATCACAGATTAATCGACTTGTCAAGAGGATAAAATAATCTACCGTCAATTAGCAACAACTAAATTAAAAGAAAGTGTTTCATCTTACTTCCAAGTATGCATCAAATTATTTGTTAGATCCAAAATATAAGTCACAATTAATACTCAATCAAAAAAAGCATTATTAGTCCATTTAAGCCAAAAGAATTTTATTCATATAGTTATATCCGTTTGATGCAGCCAATTGCAGCCAAAAAGGGGGGGTGCATAACTGCATGTTATAGCAGTCCTATATATCAATTTCAACGTTCTAAGACTACTCGTTTTTGAGTTATGCGAGATACGCATGTACGTATGTCAGATGTCACTCGAAAGAAGAAATCTTTGAGTCCAAAAGGGTCCTTTATTCTGTCCGCACGTACACTGCACATAAAAAAAAAAGTCCTTTATTCTGCCCGTACGTACACTGCACATAAAAGGAAAAAAAGAACAATTCTTTTTCTCGTGTTCTACTGATTCGATTGACGCAATTCAACTTGCGTTTCTCATGTCTCGAAGCGCGACTTAGGATATATATTAGATTCATATATAGCATTGTTCTAATATAGGTATTTTGACTCAAAATCAGACTTTTTCTGAAATGCCATGCCAATGTTTTTTCCATATTCCGATTCTAAGACTAAAATTATGCCAAACTGCCAAGTTTTGTAAAAATCGCACGAGTTGTTTTTAAAATATTAGCTTTCAAAATTTTAGCTCCTCAATGTTAATTTAATTTAGTATATATTTACTAATCTCTCTTTTTTTTATTAAACTTACTTGATTTCTTCTTTTAGAATTTAAATGTATGTTCTTCCAAATAAAATTCACTCATTTTTTATGATTTATTTTTTAAATTTGTATCTTTAAATAATTTTTATATATTTATATATTTTTCGAAAAAAATTTTGAATTATAATCTATGAAATTTTTAACATCGTCTTAAAGTAGATGTATTTCTAGGCACACCTGCAAAAAATTAAGAGTTTTTTATTCAAAATTTTCTAAGATATACATGAATTTACATACTGGCGCGTTTTGAAATTTGGCATCTTTTTTTTTGAGCGATTATAATGCCAAATGTGGTTTATGGATTTTGTTAGAGTAAACACCGCAACTATTTTTAACCTAAAATTTCAAATAAATTTTTACGAAGAATTAATGATATGGGATTTTTCCCCTCAATGACGCATAATAAATATTTATTAGTACTATATGAAAAAGCTACTTCTTTTAAATTATAAATGATTTTGTTCATGTTTAAATTTTTTAAAAAATTTCTTTCTTTTTCATTTTTTTAAAAATGTTTGTAATAGTAAAATTTTACATTTGTCGTGTTATCGTCTGCTAATTTACTTTAACTTCATTTAAATCGAATTGTCTAAAACTGAGAACTTTCGTTTGATGTTTTACGAATTGTTTTATTTCTTAGTTTTACTAACTGTTTTATTTCCTTTGATGTTTTAGTAAAAAAAAATCTTTTAATTAAAATATTTATCCTTTGGACTTTGCCTTAAAACATGTTTGCTTTAAACTTTATTTATAGTTAAAATGTCTAGAAAATGAAAAGCTGTCTTCAGCTGAAGCGCAACTGATGTAATTGGTATTTTAAAAAATTTGACAAGAATGCAAAATTTATGGAAGTGTAACAATCGAAAAATCTTAATTTTCTTGCGTGAGCACTGAAAATAAATGTAGAAGAAAAGAAGAAAATTAGGGAGAAAAGCAAAAAATTTGAAGGGAAATTTGGTTGTCAGAAATACTAAGATGTTTCGAAAAGTTGAATGCTTTTGAATATACTTTCAGAATGCCTGAAGAAAAAGAGCAAGCCATTAAGAAGAAAAAATAAATTTTTGCATAAAATTTAGTATTTTTTTAAAATTTTAAACTTTTTTAATCTTATGATATTGATTCTTGCGATTTAAAAAATAAAATATTTGACTCAATTATGAATAACATTTTAAGAAACTAAATGTAAGAGGATAAAATTCTGTAAAGCAATGGACACAATGAAAATTTAGAAAATTTAATATTTAGGCATAATTTGAGTCGTAGAATCGAACTATGGAAAAAAATTGACATGTTATTTCAGAAAAAGACTCATTTTGAGTCAGAATGCTTAGGTTCGAACAGTGCTGTATATAAATCTAATATATATCCTAAGTCGCGCTTTCGAGACATTAAAAACGCAATTTGAATTTCGTCAATCGGCCCAGTAGAACGTGAGATATACAACTGTCCCTTTTTTCTTTCTTTCTTCCCCCCTTTTTTTTGCGCAGTGTACATATGTGTATTAGGATTTA
Organism: Stegodyphus mimosarum; assembly: GCA_000611955.2. NCBI lineage: Eukaryota > Metazoa > Arthropoda > Arachnida > Araneae > Eresidae > Stegodyphus > Stegodyphus mimosarum. The sequence continues at coordinate 58,106 of KK114107.1, read as the reverse complement.
TTATGGAATGCGCTGCGCACACGCACCTAACATCAACGTCAAACGAAGCATAATTAGATATAAAAGCGATAAGTATTTGCATTCGCGTTAAAGCCACGGTATCAGAATTTCTGTTCAATGAATTCTTAAAGTGGATCTATATAAAAGGCCGAGGAATTGAAACTGAAATCTTTAATTTTGCTTCCCCGTTCACCTCCCTTAAAATCATAGCATTTTAATTGTTTATAACTTCCCGAACATTTATCATTACTTTGAATAGCAATACGTTTAGTTGAGTGAAAGAATTGTTATGTCATGTAAACTATATGGATCTTGTTGCCACTACTCAAATGTGAAACGATACACGAAAAATTGGCATGTACCTCTTTCGATTCTTTTTAACTCGTGAATGATTTGAGTGCATATGCAATTAAACAAATCTGATGTGTACACCACATGGCTTCCTTGTACGGAATATTAAATTATACTCAATTTTCCTGCATTTCATTTAAACATACTGAATTAACAGTTAACGAATTTTAAATTAAATCTATTTCGTCGATAGCGCTTAAACCACAATAGAATAAATGTAGTCTTTAGCTTTCAGTATATTTATTTGCCATAACCACACTTCGGCGCTAGGTTCACTTAACAGGGTTACATCTCATCCATTTTATAAGTCAGAGTGAACAAAAATTATAGCATCTGAAGAATTACCACAAGTTCAACTCAAATACTATAATAAATCTAAAACGATGTATAAAAGAAATTAAGCAAATAAAAAGACACAGTTTTTCGCAGACGATTCAGCGCCGCTTACCTAATGCTCATGCGCTACTAATTAAGTCAGTTCTCACTTCACGGTAAGGAAAAAATACACAAAAATTCAAAATATTTTCATTAAAAATTGAAAGATATAGGAAAGCATAAACCACCAATTACAATTAAAACAATTTTTACAATTAAAATTACAATTTGTACGCAAAACCCAGCTAATAACACAGATGATAATTCCACAATGAATCAATCTCAATTTAATTCGCGATAACAAAAGAAGACGTTACGTTGTTGTTGCGAAGCTTAGTTTTCCTAGATTGGCAACAAATCCACTATTCTACTAAGCTTCAAATGTAAACAAATATGGACGCGATCATAACCAAATACTAGGCTTAGCAGCACTTAAAAAACTTTTAAATTGTTGATAATTCCACAATTATTGCACGCAGGTTAACTAAGGGCATAAAAAGAAGCGTGCCTTTCTAAAGTATAAACAAGTATATATCGAACAATAAATAAATAAATAAAAATGATTCGTAGAAACTAATGTCCTTTCTCGATTAAGAATTCAAAAAATCGCCTAGTTAAGCTTTCCTGATAAGTATTTAAATCTTTGTTCAGGATGTACATATTAAACTCTTTATCCTTATTCCCCTTTCGTTGTTTACGCTGTTTTCTTCTTTTTTTCTTCTTTTTTGCTATCGAGCTGTCCTGAATGCTTTTTTAGTGGCACAGCAGGTCACTTATTTGGAGCCCACTGTTGTAAGCCAGTGCTCATGTCGCTTTTTTAGGTCAGAGCTGACACTTTTGTCCTGCTGGGAGAATTCGCAAGCGCGAGCTGGTAGTTCTGCTGTTCGAACATTCGTTGATTCCTCGCTTTTCTTTTACAATATTTTCCCTCTTCCAGAACTCGTAAAATTTTTTTTTATCCTTCTGCCGAAGACGTCAATCATGATTGAATAGCTGATATTTTTCCTAAATTATTTTTAAAACGTAATTCTGGTGCAAAGGAAAAGAAAAATTACTACATAATGAGACGTTTAAAATTTCCATTGCATCTACCCGGAGTTTCCTAACCTAAAATTCAGTTAGGCACGCTGTGTTTTATATCAAACAGAAATGAAAAGTGAGTAGCAATCATTCCTTTCGTTGCTGCTAAGATGACTGCACATAGTTTAAGTTCAGAGGTTTCGTAACGAAAGATAAGAGGCTAAAATAGGTATAATTATGCATTTGGAAGTTAAATAATTTTAAATCATTTGGCCATTACACAATAACGCAATTCTAAAATCTCCTAAGCAGCTAACAATAGCACGGGGAACGTGAAAATTTCAGATTACAATCTAATATTTCGCAGTGTCTGCGATCAGCTTCAAGAAGTTAAAGGAATATTTTAGGACTTAAAAAAATATAAAAAGTCATAAAATTAAAAAAAAGGTATTTTAATCGATTTTGTTACGCAGATTTCAGTTTTAACACCTGAGAGAATTTTAAATTAAGTAGTTAGTTATGATAAGTAAAATAAAGCTCGAGAGAAGGATTAGTCCTTTTATTTATTACTAGCGGAAGTATCCGATGCCAGTTAAGTTAGATTAAGAGTAACGTATCTGACAACAGAGAGAACGATACTGCTGTAATCCTTCCGTAATAACGATGCAAAAAGTAAGATTCGTTAGTTATACATTTTTCGGTCTGATGCGATATGGAAACCGCATAAAAGTTTCCATAGAAAAATAAACTAATTCAGTCTCATTATATCGGCAACAATGGCACGCAGTTTTTAATGATTTTCGCCTTTCTAATCAAATGGTTGTAAAAGCTCAATTTCCATCTAATATTTCACCTACATTCAATTGTAGTCAATTAAATGTGGCAAAAAAATGGATCATAATTGATCAGAAATCAATAACGCGAACAAACAAACAAATACACAAACAGACATTCTTCTTTATATGTACAGATTTTGTAAAACTTACAAATTTTTTATTAACAAACTTTGTACGACATAGATTTAGTACAAGAAAGTGATGTTGTGTATACATCAGATATTTCAATTTTATAAACAAATTCATCTATTTGATTATAAATCTATCAGAAATGTTATTACGATTATTTTACACGCACGCATTGGTATGCTTTAATAGCCTAGCTAGGTATTCAGTGTAGAATCTGAAAAGAATAGAAATGATTACGATATAATTGAATTAAACAGATTAATATCGAAAACAAAGGAAAGAGAAATTAAATTTCTCGAGATTAAATTTGTGATTGTATTGTTGCGTGCGGGCGGGTTCGTTATGAATTAAATGCACAAGTTGTTAAAAAGTTAACAAAAATTTATTCTTTCGACAAGAAATAAATCAAAATGCTGAAATATTTCTTCAAAGATATTTACACAATATCTCAAGTGTTTAGCAAAACTCAATTCAAAACAGATAAACTAGTTCTATCTCACAGCGAAATCGCTGCACCATTAAGTAAACAAACAGCAGTTCGCTTTACACAGCTACAACTGCAACTGAGATGAGGTGTTTCAATTCGGCTTTTATAAGCTTTTTAATTATTCACTAGAACAATCTCGATTTTTCTAGATTTTTCTGGATGCAACAGTAATTACGATATATTTATTTATTTCACTAGAAAAATCTCGATTTTTCTGGATGCAACAGTAATTACGATATATTTATTTATTAAATATTAAATGCATGCGCTCTTTTATTTTTATTTTTTCCACGTAGCTTTCTCTTCAAAAATCTTCTGCGTTGCACGGAAAGAGTAAAGCAATTTTAATTACAATTCTAAATAAATAGCCAAATAAATATTAAATCCATAACAGTATTGTCTAACGAACTAAATGTCTTTAAGCTTGAAACCAATCATAGGCATGGAATATAACAAAGTAAGTATAAGAATTTAAAAGTTTTTCCAGCTAAAGATTACATGAATTGCATCAGAAGCCAAGAAGAAGGTTGAAAATTAAGACAATATTAAAAGATTAATTAAACTTAAGTTTATCGGAGACGGAAATGAAATGCAGCTGCTTGTTCTAAGAAGAAGAAAAATAATAGTAATTACAAAGGAAGACTGGCTCGAAGGATAACTACTGTTTTAGGCATTAACAAATAGATTTTTAACGAATTAAATTTCCTTGTTCGATATCATTGCGCGAACATACCCATTTTCTAACATATGTGCCTTTTGATGGTATGTACATATTTGCTCGTGAATCTGGTAACGATTATAATGGCTTGAAGCCATCTGTTCGCATTGGAAAGGTTTTATTTAACAATCATTAAAAGCATACTGATGTTGAGGAACTTTCTTTTACTCAGAATTTTTAAAACCGTGCAGTTCGTCTATTTTGGTATTGAGTTTGGAGAGTCATTAGATTTTTTGAAGCAGAAGCCGTGAAAAATGTGAAATGCTCTCTTCAGAACTCAAAAGACCATGGACATCTCGAGTATGTGTCGAGCATGCTTTCAATAACATCACGAAGACAGGCGGAAATAAAGAAAAAAATACTTTATATACGCCCTCCTTTTAAAGGAAGGGATTAGGGGCCCAATCGCCAAATCCTGATGGTGACGAATTATCGCCCACCACCTTTTAGTTCGGGCGCCATTTATAGAGTCATTATTTTTTTTTTAAATAGGAAACGTGAAAAATGTGCAATGCTCTCGCTGAGACTCGGACCCTGGACTTCTCGAATACGCGTCGAGTATGCTTCCAGTTACACCAAGAAGGTACGGGAAAAAAAGGAAGAAAGTACGTTATGCGTTTTTAAATACTGCTATAATTTTTTATTTCTGTGATTGAAAAGAGAAAATAATTGACTTAATTTCAGAAAAAAATTTTATGCAGAAGGAAGCGTTAGAATCCCATCTTTCTCAACAAAAAACTGGTGAGAAGACATTTCGAACTCCCTACCCCCTTGTGTACATGTGGGGGGAGGATGGTAATTGGCAATTATTTTTTGCTGCTGAAGATAGAGCCTACATCTAACGTACTGTTAAAGAAAAAGTGTATATTAATACAAATTTATGTATTTGTATTATAATACATTAACGTATCAACATTACTGAAAATGACGTCCATACGGAAAAGTTGTTAGTGACACTGACTTCCGTACCGATTGGCCCAGGTTCGAATCACGGCGAAAGCATGAATGTAATTTCTCCGTCCCTTCATGGGAGGCAAAGGGAGGGGGCTTACTTATTAGGTGCTCCATAATAAAGAGACCATCGTCACCCCTGCAAGCATTAGTAGTGGGCAATGGCAATAAACTGCTAGAGTCTGCCATTGGGCGGCTGGAAATTATTGAAAATAATAAGCAATCTATTTCTGAGTTTCGCATTTTATTTTGATCCTTGACTGCGGCACCCCATAATGACCGCCAAATGAGAAATAATGTTGATTGCTGATTAAAAAAAAACCTTATGTGTACATCACATGACTTCCTGGTAAGAAATATTAAATTATACGCATTTTTTCCTGCATTTCATTTAAACTTATTTCCTCGAATTTCATTACGGATATATTTCTCATTCAATAAATCCAGTTCTCACTTCGCAACAAGGCAAAAATACATAAAAACCTCAAAATATCTTTATTAAAAATTGAAAATTATAGAAAAATATAAAAAGAAAAAAATCTGAAAGTTTCCAAATTTTATATTACATCCAAAGGGGCGTTTTTTTAACGTTTTGTGTGTTACCTTTGTTTATTAAATATCATGTTCTTCGCAATAAAATTCAATTCAACAACAATATTACAAAATAATTTAAAAATGAGAATACCTTTAGAATTTCCTATACGCAGACTCGTCCTCTGGAGATAATTTTTTTTTTCGTACAGTGTTGCTATTGCTCGCTTTGAAATCATTGAGTTTGTGAATCAAAAATTCGTTAAAGTGTTACAAAATATGAAATCGATAGTATACAAATTCCAAATTAGGGTTTCCAGATGCCCATATTCGGAGGAGGATTACGTTATTCAAAATTTGATGTCTCTAGGTACCGTTGTTTTATCACAATGAGAGAAACATATATTCATTTATGCAGATTCTTCATTATTTAATTTCTTTAAATATAACACAAAACGATAACATTTGGTAGCAACAATTTGAAGAGTGAAACGATCATTTAAAGTTTTCAACGTAAAATGCCAAAACGAAAGTAATAGCCCTTCTGAGCTAACGTCGTTTGGGCTAAAATCTTTTATTTCAGTGCACATGCTAGAAGAATAATGCCGATGTTGCTTGGAGCAAAACTTTCGAGGACAATCGATCTGAAAATGGAAAATATATATATAGCATTTAATTTCTCTGACTGTTATTTGTTTTCAAATGGTCGGGTATTTAATGCGTTCGTCGGGAATGACCAATACCCATAGGTCATTTAACCGTCTTATCACAGAGAACATTGTCCGAGGTGCACCTACAGGGGCGACCGAATTTACACTCGGGAGAATACAGTCCGCTTTTATATTAAATAGTAATTCTTTTAGTGATGATTTTAAATGAAAATTGTAACTGTACCATGTTATGTATGGGTTTCCATTTTTTCAGTTTGATTATTTTATTTAACCAAGATAATGTGATGTTATAAACTTAAATTTTATGTACAGTTTTGTAAGTCTTAATACAACGTCAATTGTCCTTATGTAACTGCTAACTCCTTATGCAACACTTAACTTGTTTAATTGTCTTTATGTAACCATTACCTCAGCTTATTGTTTGTGTACTCTAGGTCAGTGTAAAAACTATGTTACAAGCTACCCTGTTTTTAGTTTTCCCATTTACTTGTACTACTAAGAATCTAAAATGTAACACATGGGAAAGGACACTATATGTAATTACTGCTCTGTGCAATGAACTATGACTAGCTGTCTTAGTTTCAGTTTAGTAAAAGTACTATGTATTCTCTGAAATAATTACCTTAAAAAGTATGCATCCAATGTCAGAATGTAAACAAGACTATGTCTGCATCGTCCTATGTATATGATGTATGAACACTGGCACAGTTTGCCCAGGTATAATTCTCTTAAAACTTGAATAAATGCCGTCTGGTCTGCCACCCACCCTGATTGTGGGGGACCTGGTAGCAGATGGCTTCTGGAAGCAGAGGCTTTAATCTGTGTAAGGCAGGCATATTAGTCAGCCAGGTAATGGAGCCTCTGTCTTCTGGTCTACAGTCAGTTATGCAGAAATGCTTATTTCGATTTTGCATTCAGCACAATGATTACAATTAATCGATTAAATTGCTTTTAAAGCCTGAAAATTGCTTCTGCAAATGCAAATTTATTTCTAAGGAATTTATATATGCGCATGCTTTTTTCAAGGCATAACTTGAATATGAACCATTTCTCTTTAGAAAGTTCTCCACGAACGCATCCATTTTTTAGGCAAATTGCTTTATTATGCTTTACTGTAATTGATTAAGCAACATTCTGGGCACTGAAAACTGTCAACACACAAAGTTTAACTTCTGTAGAGTTCCTACGGGTGAATTTAATACGTGATTTTTTTTCATATTATTTCCATATTTCTATATTTCTTCGTTTCTATTAAATGCTGTCGCTGTACTAGTTTCAGTATCATCATAAAAAAATAAAAATAGATAGAAAAGAAAAAAAAATTCTGAAAGGTTTCAGATTTTAAATTACGATCAAAGGGGCTTTTTTTAACATTTTGTGTGCTACCTTTATTTATTACATATCATATTCTTCGCACTTAAAGCATAAAATTCAGTTCAACAGTAATATCGCAAAATAATTTTGAAATTAGCATATCTTTAGAATTTCCGATACAGAGTCTCACGCAGTGGTGATAATAATGTTTTTTCTGTACAATGTGGCCAATGCTCACTTTGAAATCCTTGAGTTTCTTAATCAAAAATTCGCTACAGTTTTACAAAATATGAAATCGATCATAAAACTAATTCCAAATTTCAAATTTGGGCTTCCAGATGCCCATATTCGCAGAAGGTTTACATCATTCAAAATTTGATGGGTGTAGGTACCGTCGTTTTATCACAATGCGAGAAATATATATATATTTAAGCACATTCTTCATTATATAATTTCTTCAAGTATAATACAGGGCGATAATATTTGGTGGCAATAATTTCAAAAGTGAAACGGACATTCAGAGTGATTCGACGCAAAATCGCAAAACGAAAACACTAGTCCCTCAGGGGCAAAGCCCTTTTAGACTAATAAAGTAAATGAATAAACAAAATAAATAAAAAATTACATTTTACGAAAGTCAAATAAACAAAATAAAATAGCAAAATATATTTAACAAATATTTTTATTACAATGAAATTTGATTTATAATAAAAACCGACAGAAGTACCTGCCTTAAATATTTCCTTCTGAATTAATATCAGAAACTGATTTTTTCGAGACATCGATATCCACATTTTAATCAGTCTTAATCAGTGGCAGGGTTAAGATCGACGAATGTTGGTAGTTCGACCCGGGTTGAAACCGGGCGAATGGACAGGCTGCGTATTTGATTTTCATGGTTTTCCCTTTTGTAAGGGGAATACGATTCAGAACATGATATTTAATTAATAAATTTAGCATACAAAACCCTAATAATAAAAAAACGAAAAAAAAGTTCTGCAAGCCATCTTACTAAGAAAACTGTACATTAATATGATAAACTGACAAAAGACTGAAAAATATATAAAAATGTATGCCAACACTTGAGACTTCATCGGGACTTCTAAATACATGCTGCTTTTAAAATTTTTGTAATTTTGCTGTTGAATTGTATATCGCGTAAGTGCGAAGAAAATGATGCTTAATAATAAAGCTAAAAAGACAAAAAGAAATGAGTTAGCGGAGGGAGTGAGGCAACAGTAGACTGGTAGACTGCAAGAGTGTAGGAAAAGCTTAACAAACCGTTTTGAGCGACTGTTACAATCTGAACCCTTTCAGATTTTTATATTCCCCACTCCCCGTTATACAGTACGTGTTGATATTATTTTGTTTCGTGCTGAAATGTATGAGGCTAGTCTTTTCACTTCCTTGTACAAAGTAAAAAGGAAGTATTGCAATCGCGAAAAATTTTGAGTATCATATTTCAACGAAAATATCCATTTTGACCGCTATTGAATGCAATTTAACGATGTTTTTGCGTGATATCTGAACGTAAGGACAGAATAAAGGACTCTTTTTCCCCAAAAAAATTATAAAACTGATTTAAAATGGATTCTGAAGAGATTTTTTCTTGGCGTCTATACATACGTACGTACAAACGTATGTAATAATATGTGATAACTCAAAAATTAATAGGCTCAGAACGTTGACATTTTGTATATAGGACTGTTATAACATGTAGATGTGCACCTCCTATTTTGGTTGCAATCGGCTGCACCAAAAGTATATAAATATATGTGTGTACATATCCACTCTGCTACTCGGCTCCGTGAGCTGTTTTTTATTCTTATATGTTGAAAAATTGTGCATTTTTGGCTTTAAAAATGATTGAATTATGTTGTTCTTATTTTCCGGTTAAGGTTTTTATGTCTTTAGCTAACCTGCTTGCAATAATTGCAAAATTATCAACAATTTAAAAGTTGTTTAAGTCAGGCTAAGCCTAATTCTTTTTCCCATGGCAGCCATATTTGTTTGCATTTGAAACATTTGAAACTTAGCAGAATAGTGGATTCGTTGCCAATCTAGAGATACTAAGCTTCGCAACAACAAAGATAACGCCTTCTTTTATTATTGTGAAATTAAACCATGGTTAATCTATTCTGGAATATATTCGAGGAAATAAGTGTTTACGATTTACTTCGTAATTTTTAATATAGATATCTTGAGTTTTTATGTATTTTTGCCTTGTCGCGAAGTAGCTGAATCAATTGAATGAGAAATACTGAATCGTCTGTGAAATTTTTTTTTGTTTGCTTGTTTAATATCTTTTGTACTTCGTTTTAGATTTATTATAGTATCTGAATAGAACGTGTGGCAACAATTAGATAATGTTTTTTGTATTCTGAGTTAAAAAATTGAATGAGATATAACGCTCTTAAGTGAACCTAGCGACATAGTGTCAAAAAAAATGCGTGTAATTTAATATTTCGTACAAGAAAGACGTGTGATGTACACATCAGATTTTTTCCTGTATTATTATTCTAAATTTGTTAGAAGGAAAAGCTGTTAAAACATTTGTTAACATAAAATTTCTTTATCATTTACGTGAAAAACATTAATAATATTACATTACAAAATAGTTTGCAACTCTAACCTTCTCAGACCTTGATCCGAATCTGTCATCCCAAAGAATATTCATAATCAGACCGCCATTAACAGATAAGTTTGATTAGATCTTTGCTGATAATTTGGAGTGTGTTTGTGAAACAAACATTCCAAAAACAACAAACGGATATTCAGATCAGGGACAGTAGTTTAGAGTTATTTTGGCATATTTTGTTCTCATTTTCAATTACACTCGTTCATAGATATTTTAAGAATTTTCCATTTTCAAAATCTTAATATTAGAATTCTACAGAAGGCAGAATACTTGATTCTCCGTATGAAAGTTATGGAATTTGGGAAATAAGAAGGCCTATTGAAGAGAATTATTTTTCAATTCTGGTGCATATTTTTACTTCCTTGTACGAAGTAAAAAGGAAGTATTGTAATCGCGAAAAATTTTGGGTTTCATATTTCAAAGAAAATATCCATTTTGACTGCTATCGAATGCAATTTAACGATGTTTTGGGGTAATATCTAAACCTAAGGACAAAATAAAGGGCTCTTTTCCCTCAAGAAATTATAAAACTGATTTAAAATGGATTCTCAAGAGATTTTTTCGTGGCGTCTGTGCGTATGTACGTACGTACGTATGTATGTATGTATTTCGCATAACTAAAAAACGAGTAGCCATATGTGCACTTCCTATTTTGGTTGCAATCGGCCGCATCAAAAGTATATAAATATATGTATGTATATATATATATATATCCACTGTGATACTCTGCTCAGCGAGCTCAGCATATTTATTCTTATATGTTTGTAAATTGGGCATTTTTTGCCTTAAAAATGATTGAATTATGTTGTTCTTATCTTTCGGTTAAGATTTTTGTGCCTTTAGTTAACCTGCATGCAATAATTTTGGAATTATCAACAATTTAAAAGTTGTTTAAGTGCGGCTAAGCATAATTTTTGGTTATGATAGATGCCATATTTGTTTACATTTGAAACTTAGAAGAATAATGGATTTATTGCCAATTTAGAGAAACTAAGCTTCGCAACAACAAAGTAACGACTTCTTTTAGTATTGCGAATTAAATTCATTCATTCATTCTGGAATTATCATTCAAGTTATTAGCATTATAGTATAAATTATATTATAAATCAGTACAATCATTCTTCATTCATTCTGGAATTATCATTCAAGTTATTAGCTTGTTTTTGTTACGTGCAAACTCTAATTTTAACTGTAAAAATTGTTTTTTAATTGTTTTAACTGTACTTGGTGTTTTATGTTTTTCTTTATCTTTCAATTTTTAATGAAAACATTTTGAATTTTTTTTGTATTTTTGCCTTATCGCCAAGTGAGAACTGAATTAATTAGTAGCGCATGCGCATTAGGTAAGCGGCGCTGAATCGTCTGTGAAAAACTGTTTCTTTTTTATTTGTTTAATTTTGTTTTTATACATCGTTTTAGATTTATTATTGTATATGAATAGAACTTGCGGTATATTCTTCAAATGCTGTAATGTTTGTTCACTCTGAGTTATAAAATGGATGAGATTAACGCTGTTAAGTGAACCTAGCTCTGAATTGTGGCTCTGGTAAATAAATATAGTGAACGTTAAAGAGTGCATTTATTCTGTTGTGGTTTATGCGCTATCGACGAAGTAGATTTAATTCAAAATTCGTTAACTGTTAATTCAATATGTTTAAATGAAATACAGGAATATTGCGTATAATTTAATATTCCGTGCAAGGAAGTCATGTGGCGTATACATCAGATTTTTTCTTGCACTATGGGATATATTATATCTCGAATTCATGAACAGACATTAATTAGTTATTATTTATTTTATTTCATTAAATAATTATTTATTAATTTAATTTCTTTAATATAATGCAGGCCTGCAATATTTTGTGGCAATAGTTTGAAAATTGATTCAGACTTTTAATGTTTCCAACACAAAATCGCAAAACGAAAACTATAGTCCTTCAGGGACAAAGTCCCTTTGGACTAACAAAAAAAAAAAAAAAAAA
>KK114106.1:59310-113802 GCA_000611955.2 Stegodyphus mimosarum | reverse complement strand
AAAAAAAAAAAAAAAAAAAAAAAAAAAAAAAAAAAAAAAAAAAAAAAAAAAAGAAAAAAAAAAGAAAAGAAAAGAAAAAAGAAAAAGTAAATAAAGACGTACGCCATTTATCAGATTATCGAAGTTATGAATTTTAGTATTACACATTTCATGTTCGATGAGAGCCTTTCTGCTGCCAAGCGGTAAACGTTCCAAGCACTGGTAGTTCCGACTTGAGCTCGAATTCAGACCAACGGAATGGCTGCATGGGCGTTTTCCCATGCGTAACGTGTATATGTTACGGTGAAACACCGAAATCTGGAGAATGTCGAGTTTCACCGATGAATGTCAACATTCACATAGTCGCTTGGTGTATGTCCGAAATATTTTCCAAATACTCTTATTTCTGACTTACACCAGTGAATGTCGACATTCACCATGTACTAATGGTGAATGTTGAATATATGAGAATATTATATTTTCTTCTCCGTAATTCAGTCGCGAAAAAACACACAAGTACTTAAAACACACAATACATTCAAAATGAGAAAGGAAAATAATAGAAGTTAAAAAACTTACTTAATTACGTAGTAAATGAGAAAATAAAATAATAGTAAAAAAAACTTACTAAATTATGTGATTCAAATCTGATGAATTGCAACAACTTAAACTATTATGAGACTTTGAATTGCACAAGAGGCCCTTGCTTTTACAACTGCTTCATGGGAAACAACCAGTCGCCTCCCTTTTCGACCTACACCACAGCATATCTGTGATTGTCGACATACACCGGTGAGGGTCCAAATGTACAAGAATGTAATGTTATATTTGATCTTTCACCGACGTATTTGGTGAATGTTGACATTCTCCGGTGAAAGTAGCAATTCTCCAATTTCAGTCTTTCACAGTAACATACACAAACCAGTTTCTCTTAGAAATTCCTCTACGAAACCATCCCTTCTGTTATGGAGATGGTTTTAGTGTGTTTTGCCATAATATACTAGACCAAAACCAAGTGTGCTGAGATATGTTATCACATTACGCATTAGTAATTTTATGTAAATTGCGAAATACGTTTGAAGATCTTTAATAATATTTTCTCTTGCACAACTCTTAAAGACATTTAATATCATGAAAAAAGCCTTCCAGCATGTCATCAGAATTTTTATGTTTCGAAATAACGTTTTGATATACTTTTACACTTTTATAGGTATATTTTTTTAAATCCTATATTGCTTATAGCTCTATACTACTTTAGAATTATATAAAATACTGTAAGCGGAGCATAATTTTTATCCTTTCTCAAATTGGGAAAATGCAGACTTTGATAATGTAATATCCTAGTTTAAATTTAATTTTCAGCGTTCGCTTTGAGTTTTTATGAAATGTTGCCATAAATATTAAATTTTCTATACAAATAAATATTACTATTTATGCACTCGATTAAGTTTCATTCAGCACATAAGTTAAAATACAGTTGTGAAATTTGTATATAATGCACAAATATTATACTTGAAATGTAGCTCAAAATATAGAGTAAAACATGATTCCATTATTAAAAATTTATAATACTTTTGGAACATTATGAACATATTCAAAGGTCATAAAAGTAGACAATTGTTCATCTATAATGTAAAATTAATTTTATCTAATGAGAATTTTTGTGTTATAAGCATTGCAAAGGTAAAAAATGTACTTTCTAGATATATTTATTTTTAATAAAACTATATAAAGTTTTTTTAAACAGATTGCGTTTTTATAGAGATGAATGTTTAAAATTTTATAAATATTTTATGATTGAAACAAACTGTTACAGACTAATTTGAAAGTCCAGAAAGGTTATTTAAGTAAACCTTTCTGAATTTGAAAAATGATTAAGTACAAATTATAATAAATGCTTTAAAATTTGATTTTTCGATTCTATTTAGCTATAAATCGTTACATTATACAGGGTGTTATAAAGTCCCGGACCTATTTTGATGTTTAATAACTCATAAAATAATAAAGACAGATTAAAATTAATAACATAAATGGTTAGATAGACCCAAAAAGTTTCATGACTCATGTCAATGAACATCCACGTGTGCCCCCTTCGTCGCACGGAGAATATCAAGTCGATATTCAACTTCACGCCAGGTACCGGCAAGCATTTCGGCATCCACAGAAGCTATTGCGGTTGTCATTCTGGCTTTTAGGTCATCAATGTTCGTCACTCTCCTCCTGTAAACGTTGTCCTTTACAAATCCCCAAAGGAAAAAATCCAGCAGCGTTATATCAAGTGATCTGGGTGGCCAAGGAATTGGACCTCCTCGCTCAATCCATCTTCCTGTAAAATGGTCATTCAAAGAACTACGAACGATGGTGCCCCAATGAGGTGGTGCACCATCTTGTTGCAAAAAGACATGTGGCTGAAGCTCTTCTAGTTGTGGAAATACAAAGTTTTCCAACATGTCTAAGTATACGACTGATGAGACCGCCTTTTCTGTAAAAACGAAAGGCCCAAGGACTCGGCCGTGCATTAGTCCACGCCACACATTAAACTTTGGGGCAGCCCTTTGTACCTCACGGTATTCATGGGGGTCTTCAGATCCCCATAAAAGAGAGAAAAATGCAATTAATAAGCAGACGATATTTAGAAAAGTACAGATATTAAGACTGGAAAACGAAATTATCTGAAATTAACCACACGCGGACGATATTTACAAAAGTAAAGATATTCAAACCTGAAAAGGAAAATATATAAGTTATTCCATCAATAAATGCCATAAATTTGTTTATATCTTCATTATTTTATGAGTTATTAAACATCAAAATGGGTCCGGGACTTCATAAACACCCTGTATATTTAGTTTTAATAAAACTATATAAAGTTTTTATAAACAGATTACCTTTTTACAGAGATGAATGTTTAAAATTATGTCGAAATTTTATAATTGAAACAAAGAGTTACAGGGTAATTTGAAAGCTCAGAAAGGTTCCACAAAGTTTATTTAAGTAAACCTTTCTGAATTTGAAAAATGATTAAGTACGAATTATAATAAATGCTTTAGAGCTAGATTTTTTGATTCTATTTAGCTATAAATAGTTACATTATACATTATGTCATTTATAATACAAAAACAGCTCTAAAGTGCAAAATAATTAATTTCATAAGAAGTTTAAAATTCAGATCTCAAACTTTATTATTATTATTGAGTTTATTTTGCCTTACCAGTATATCAGTATTGCTTTGCATTGATCATAAAATTTCATGTCAAAGTTCCTTGCATATTTAAAGTTAATACTTTGTATTTATTTCAAGATATATCACTCGAGAAAGTGAAGGCAGAGGCACGAAAATGTCGGAAGTTATCATAAAATCTACTCAACGCAAAGATTCTGATACGTTCACATGCTCCGCTTCAAATCCCTTCGGAGAAGATAAAACAACAATCAGACTAATTGTGCAAGGTAAATATCGCCGTGTATATATAATATATATATATTTTATAAATTCTACAGCCCAGACAGTATAGTGATCAGGGGAGTCGGCTACGATACCAACGGGCCTGGGTTCGAATCCCGGAGAAGGCATGGCTTTAATTGTCCGTTCCTTCATAGGTGGCAAAGGGTGGCCCACCTGTTGGGTGCCTTCATAATAAAGGTGTAAGGTTTTAGTTAAACTAACCAAGTTTTATTTTAATTTAAATCTGTCTATCTCCTCTCTGCTTCAACTTCCCGTCAGAAGAAGCGCGCGGTTTCAGCCTATGCTAATTTTGAAGTACAGCGAAGTACTATTTAAGCCAGAGGTAGAAACCTCTTAGTGTGAGAGAGCTTTAGTCTCAGATCACGGCCACTCGGCTCAACGTTCGTCTGACCAGCTAGCAGTTTAAATTTATAAGCCATAGTGCTTACTACGTGATTGCATTGTAAAACAATTTGAAGTGCGCTAGTATTAGTATATCTTGCTACGCACTCTTTTAGGTAGAGGCCAATCTCTGCGAATCGCTCTGTGAGCAAACTTTGATTTAATTTCTATTTTAGGTTTAGCATTTAAATTTATTTGATTGTTAAGTTCGACCCAAGTACGGTCTTTTACTTTCTGTATCTCTCCCGAGTTGGGAAGTGTGTAAATAAGAGTGATTTAATAAAAGAGGATTTCAAAATCCCTTCACGTGCAGTTATTATCCAGCCCAGTAGTTACATCAGAACAAAGCTTACATTTCATTAGCTCACTGTTCCAGTTCAGGACCTGAGAAGAAGAACCCTAGTACAGACTTTACCATGTTTCACAGAACACTCAGTCCTGATAAAGGGACCACCCATTCTGGACTTAGATCAATGGACTCGGTTACAAATTGTAACTGTTCACAATCTGCCACTCGAAAAAAAGGAAATGTTTTATAAATTGTTAAAATATTTTGGCAACATTAAATTAAATTAATGTTATTCAGTTTGATTTCTATGTATAATATTCCAAGTTTGAATATTTTTTCTCTTTTTTATGATATTCGCATATAGTAAAATTCATATCATAATAAAAGTAATTACGTTCTTAAAATAAATCTTTGAGAAAATAACAAGTTCATTTTAATCCCAAGAGGCAATTTTACCAATAAAGCTATTAATTTCGCTTTGGGGTTTTGCGTTGAAAAACGTAAATGTGTTGAATCACGTTGCAAATTGTTCCCACCATTTTATCACCCTGTATGGTGTTTAAAGAAATTAAGTAATGAAGAATCTGCATAAATGTATGTATTTTTCTCATATTGTGATAAAAAAAGGTATCTAGAGCCATCAAAGTTCGAATAACTTAATCCTCTACCCGAATATAGGCATCTGGAAGCCCAAATTTGGAATTTGTTTTATTATGTCTTTCATATTTTGTAAAACATTAACAAATTTCGATTTACAAGCTCAACGATTTCAAAGCGAGCAATGTCAATACTGTACGAAGAAAAAACATTTTTATCTCCTAACATTTTTATAAATTTATATGCTTTGGGACAGAAGTTAATTTTCGATTTAATTAACAGGTAAGCTTATTAAAAGTAGATAATAAGTAAGTTTTGAGAAATGAATTAAAATTTGTAAAAGAATAGATGAATATGTAAATGATCATCCTGTTTTATTTATTTATGAAATAGATACAAAAAGAAATATTATACGCCTTTTCTAAATTTAAGGAAAACTGTTTCTAATTTCTACGCGTTTAAATTTTTTAAAAATGTCTTTTTGTAGCACTTTTGCTTTCAAAGACTGTCATATAATTAAATGAAGTTTTACAAGAAAAATGCATCCAAAAGAATTTTTGATTAACAATGAGAACGATTTCAAAGCGAGCAATAGCAACACTGTACGAAAAAAAAATAATTGTCTTCAGCGCGGGAGACTGTGTATCGTAAATTCTAAAGATATGCTCTTTTTAAATCATTTTGTGATACTATTTTTGAATTGAATTTCATGGTTTAAGTGTAAAGAACATGATATTTAATAAATGCAGATAACACAGAAAACACTAAAAAACGCCCTTTTGGGGCGTAATATTAAAACTGAAAGCTTTCAGATTTTTTTTATATGTGTAGAATTGTTCAAAATATTATTCATTAGTTTTTGGGATATTCAGTCAGACCCCTAAAGAAGCAACTGCGAGTAAGAGAAACGCATTGTATACCAACTAAAATGTTCTTTTTACCTAAAGTTTTGATAGAACGGTTTTAATTTTTAAGTAACTTAATAAATAGGTGAAATTTAATGCTTTTATCATTTGTCATGTTTGTATCAAACTTTACTTTTTTTTTCTTTTTAAAACTTTTCATTCTTGTTTATTCATAGCTGACAAAGATATGAGATGCAGTGTATTTTGTTTTGTAGTGAATAAATGTATTATGTTTTGTAGTGACTGTAAAGAATTTCTTGAGTAATTAATTCTAGATGTAATGAGAATGAAACTGCAGATCTTAAATTTTCACGAGCACGCTAATGTTTCCGTTTTCATTACTAGAATCTGTTGATATTCTAGTAAAATGTGTTTATTATAAATTAATTAAAGAAAACAACGAACAACAGTTTTCTTCTTCTCTAAAACATATTTACATTATTAAGAAAACACATATGCTTCAGTTCAAAAGGGCCAATGTCATTTCTGCGAAATGTTCTTTATTCAACTCGGCGGAAAGTGCATCAGGAAAAGTTACTAGAGTGGGCGCATGGGATATCACATATTCCAATGGTTAAAATACGGTAAAAACAGTTTTATTTGGTTTTAAAGCTGTTTTTCTTTTATAATACGCGAATAAGACTTGGTTTACAAAAAACTAATTTCCAAAATAAGGTTATAGAGAGTTAAAATTGAAATAATAACAAAATAAACACCATACCTTTTTAAGTTTTATTGCGCCTATAGTGCGTAATGCAACTTATTTTATTTGTTTACTTTTTTGAACAAAATTCATTACGTGTGAATATGCTTTGAACAAAATTTGGTTCACTTTGAACCCACTTTGAACACTTTGAACAAAATTCTTTACAATTTGAGCACTTTGAACAAAATTACACATTAAACAAAATTTACACTTTGAACAAAATTCATTCACGTGTTCTGAGCACAGAAGTTCTTTACATTTTAAATATAGCATTCGCGGTCTTCTGTTCTTGGCTGCATCGCATTCATCGCAATTTTTACACATAGATGCTTCGAATTTCGTATATTCATTTGAATTATTCCTCGAAACTTCTGCTCTTCTTTTGCATGCAGTTTTTCGGTAAAGTATCAATCTCTGATCGTTGTTTAATATATTTTTTTATTGCTTGTAATGCTAAGTCCTCGAAAACAGACATCTACTTCTATATCTGTTTGGTGGATTAGCAGTTGAAAGTAATGTAATTCGAGCATTTATTGCAGCAACATTCAGTGCAAAAAGGAAAATTACAATTGGCCACTTCCTTGTTATTCTGGCAATTGAATAACTTGTTGCCATTTCATCCACAACATCCACTGCTTCCTTAGTCGTATTATAAAAATATATAATTTCTGACGTTTTCTTTTTTCCAGTAGGGTCATCGATAGCATCATCGTTATGTAATGTTTAAAGCATATAAACAGTTTTTCCTTTTTTTAGGAACATAAGAAATTAATGCTTTATCTTTTTCGAAACCAAACAAGGTAGAAAATATTCCTATTTTCATCTTTAGTTTCAAAAATGTAATCTTCATCACTTTCAAATATTTCTAATCAGTCTCACGGCTGCTGCATTTCCAATTCACAGGGCGTCATTCTTTTTGCCATAATGCCCTAAGAAATCTTTTAAAATTTAATTTCAAATACTTTAAAATCGCTTGCGAGTAGAAATATATACTTTTACACTCTAGAAATAAATTTTTAAAATAAATATTCAGTCAGAAAAACACTTACGTGGGCAGTCGCGTAGGATGTGTCACATCCCAGATACAACAAAACCTACAAATCGTTTTGTGAAACACACAGGCAACGAAAAAGCGATTCTGAAAGTCACTCACTACTAGAAACTCAGCTACTGAATGTAGTACAGAATTCAAGTTTCACAAGTTAGGAATATTCCAATTTTTGTAGACTTGAGGTATGATACACTCCACGCGCTTTCTCGCGGGTTGACTTGGAGATCTACTTTCAACTCTTACAGAAGAAGAGCTTGTTTAACATTTTTTTTAACTTCCATTGAACTTTCTTTCAGTTTCGTTACCGAAGAACGATGTTGAAATTTTAAAGACCTGGGATAAATATTATTATAATTAAGAAATAAATTTTTGTAATGCCCTGTTTTTAAATACATATAAGATGAAACTGATGAAATTTGGTTTACAAAGAAACACTAATATTGCAATTAAGCTTAAGTTGTAGGAATTTAGTATTGTTTATAAATTTTAAAAATTGTTTAAATTGTTTAAATTTTTACTGCGAGAAGTATTGTTTAAATTTTGCAAGGACTGATTCACGAAAGCATAATTTTAAGACGCAGACTTTTTTTGAAGTGCAGAATACAAACTAAATGCAGTTTAATAAATTTAACTAATATTTCGTCTTTATGATTTGCCCGTAAAAGCTATTAATTTCGTTTTAACATTTTGCTTTGGTTCACTATAAGCGGTCTTCCACTTTTCAAATTTTGCCATCACATTTCAGAGCCTTGGATTATATTCATTGAAATTAAAAGTTGAAGAAGCTGCATGACTGTATGTATGTGTCTCGCACTTTGAAAAAACAACGATACATAGATATATCAAATTTTTGAATAACGTAGCCCTCCACTCGAATATGGGCATCTGAAAAACCAAATTTGAAATTCCTTTTATTATCCATTTCATAGTTTGAAAACCTTTAACGAATTTTTGACTAACAACGATTTCAAAGCGAGCAATGGCAGCACTGTACGGAAAAAAAAATTCTCTCCAGCGCGCGCAACTGTGTATCGGAAATTCTGAAGAATGCTCTTTTTAAAATTATTTTGCAGTATTTCTGTGGAACTGAATTTTATGGTTTAAGTGAGAAGAACATGATATTTAATAAATAAAGGTAACCCACAAAACGTTAAAAAAACGCCTCTTTGGGCGTAATATATAATCTGAATGCTTTCAGGTTTTTTATTTATTATTTTCTTTTTGGTTAATTATTATAGCTTTGCTCCAATATTCAAGTATTCGGAGGTGCTATAAATATAGAACAAAACATTTACATATTAGATGAGATTTAACTGAATTCCTGTCTTACATCAGAGATTAAAGTCACTATTTACAGAACAAAGGTAGAAGATAAGACATTCTTTCCTTAGTTTGAGAGATTCGCTTGGCAACGAGTTTAAAAGTCCTCCATTCGTTATCTCTTGCAAACCACACAAGTGAACGACACAGAGGCTTTAATTTTTATTTTCATTGGTTGAATGGTCGGAGAAACTAATTATTTCTGCCCGAAGTGTTACGGTCTTTGATGTTATCTATGCAGAAGTAGCGATGCTGTCTTTCTAATTAAAAATGGAAGATACCAAGTCGGGTGGCGGGAATTGATGGGGAACAAGCTAACTGAAAAGGGGCAGGAATTTTTTTTCTAAACTTGTTCAGGGTATTTTAGGAATGCGTTTCCATTTTTATTTCAGTTAGGAAAACAGTGATTTATTAATAGGATTTGTGCTGTTAAGCAGGAAAAAAAGTATGTTTTAAGTATATGGTTCCAAATCTGATGCCTATCTTTGTTGAAATGTTCTTCCTAAATGCCATGTAATGTTTGATCTCCAATAATTAGAAATTTTTGTTATCTTCATGGACATTTAGACATAAAAAATAAATGATATGAGATTACACGGTTTTGAAATTAGGGATTCGACTTTTGTTTAAAAAGGGTTTTGAAGGCAATTGTTAAAAATAAATAAAATGGATGTAAACAAGAAATTAATTTTTGTGCCGTGTGCTTTATTATTTTTTATTGCTTTAATATCTTTTGAATATTGATTTCACGAATTTGTCATTAAAATGTGAACAACAAAAAAGCAATTAAATATCCTTTTAATTCTATTTCTTTTTCATGAAGGAGGGAAAATATACAGCATGCATTTTCACAACTTTTCGTAGCTACTTTACCTTTATGTATAGAACATTCCAGAAAGATAAAGCATTATCTTGTATATGTGAAAATATTTCAGATTTATATTATTAAAAACTGTCTAACTTAATTTAGTTTACTAATTTGTTTTTAAAATTTTTGTATACTACCTTTAAAATTAGTATAAGAGGTTTTAAAGCGCAATAGTGTATTTTTTTATGAAATAATTTCATTCTCTGTACTAATCTGTCATTCAGACTGTTCTTCTGTACAGACGCTGTTAAATATATTTTGACGAATATTCTAAATATTCGATTGACATATTCATCCTAAATATTATGTAAAGTTTCATCCTTGTTGTCTTATATTTATATGATTCTAACAACGACTAGAAATTTTAAATGAGTATTTTAGTAGAAGAAATAGCGGAATGAGATTAAGAAGTTTACGTATCATACTATATAGAACTATTACATTTTTTAATTACTAAATAAACAGTGCTGGTGGTTTCTGTATATATAAAGAGCATAACCACCACTAATTGCAATTACCAAGCCTAAATGAAAGATTTCAGTTTAGGTCTACATACACTATGTTGCTCACTTCAAAATAAACAGGCAATAACACGCATCACAAATATTTTTCGGTTTCTTTTGCTATACGATATTAGAATACTCTATTTAATGAAGTAAATTTCTTTTCATTGTAATCAGAATCAAATGATTTCTAATAAAAACCAAACTCTTGTCAAATACTCACTTAATTCTTTTACATTCGAGGAAGTTTACTTTCAAGTGATTTAAATGTTGTTTACTTTTACTGTTGACATTAGTACATTTTTCTTTCAATTTAAATTCTGGCTAGAAATATAAATACAATCGACGGAAATTATTTACATCTTATGCTACTTTACAAATACCCAAATGTATAATGAAATTCGAAATCATTCTGTATAAATAAATGCAACTGTTACATCGATTATTTTACATTGAAATTTTCTATCTTTTTGTATTATCTTTGAGAGCTGTTTAATGCTGTTAAAGTACATTAAAATTACTAATTGACGGCAATTTGATTTACATTCTTTATTCGGGTGGAAATCATTCCATCATTGCATTTTGAAATATTTCTGGTGAGGTTATTACTACTCAGTACCTATTTATCAAAATCAAAATATTCTAGATTTCTTCTATATTCTGGATTCAAGTAGTAACATTACCGTTTTTATACTCACAATAACATTCTTCATTTTTAGTGCAGAGCAAATAGATCTTTTTATGCTTTATAAGACATTTTTAGAAGATATTTTATTCCAAGAGATGTCAACACTCTTGAATATTTCTGATTTAAACTAACATAAATATGCTACGTAACTATATCGATATATTCTGGATAAACATATCCTTTGATACAAATCTTGCAAAGAAATATGCCTTTCATGATTCATGAATATATTGCTAAATCAGAGTTTCCTACGCGTTGCCTGTAATTTATAACTTTGTAATTTATAACATGGAAGGACTATAATGGATTTTACAAACGCCAATCAGATCGTAACTCTTCATGAAGTAACAGAATGATCACTAACTGTCTTGCAAATTTGTTTCAAGGGACAAATTCAATAAAAATTTAATAATACACACTTTCAAAGAAAAAAAAATAATACATTTACTAATACAACTATATATATATATATATATATATATAATATTTGCAGTAGATGGGCATTGGGAATGATGAAACTTAGCAATCAGGTCTGAGTTGGGTCCGGGTGTGGTCGTTGCGAAAAAGGAAGCCACAGAAGAATTTCACTTTAAAAACTCCACATCTTTATTCAATTAAAATAGTAGATCATTTTCCTTTAGATGCAGATCCCCAGGTCTTATGTCCAATAATTATTTATATAGAAATAATATTAAATTTAGAAACTTGACGTCATAAATATTTTTAACAAAGGGAAGACGAAGAGACAGAGCGAAGCGTTCGTACAGCAGGCGATGGCAGGAAGCAGTCTGAGGAAAATGACGCGTAGAAATATTTATAGTGGTGGTTAGATAACAGGCCTGAGCTTTCTCGAAAGTACCGGTCTAGGGGGACGATCCTGAAATCGCGGAAAGTTAATTAGAGGTTGCCTGTTCGCATAGAGCAAAGCCATCGTGTTTTTTTTTTTTATATTTTATTATATTATTTTACAAATGATACTCATTTTTTCTGCATTTCATTTAAACTTATTTCCTTGAGTTTCAGTAAATACATTTCTGATTCAATGAATTCAGTTCTCAGTTCGCAGCAAGGCAAAAATGTATAAAACTTCAAAATAACTTTATTAAAAATTGAAAAATATGGAAAAAGTGTGAAACACCAAGAACAACTAAAACAATAAAAAAATTCAAGTTAAAAAAAAGATCAATTAGACCAGCGGGTAAGAAGGCAGATTTTTCGGTGCACAAAACTGAAAGTTTACTTTTGGCCCCATCCGGCAAAAAGACACTAAAGGTGCAGAAATTGACTAAATTCACTATTTTGCTAAGTTTCAAATGTAAGCAAATATGCCTGCTATGGTAAAAAATTAGGCTTAGCCGCGTTTAAACAATTTTTAAATTATTGATAATTCGTCAACTATTGCATGCAGATTAACAACAGACTTTTGAAATTATTAACCGGAAGATAAGAACAACATAGTTCAATCACTTTTAAAGCAAAAAATGCACAATTTACCAACATATAAGAATGAAAGAAAAACTGCGCTCGCGGAATCGAGTAACAGAGTAGGTTTACTTACTTTTGGTAGAGCCAATTACAAGCAAAAGCAAATGAGCGCAAGTGCATCTTACAGCAGTCCTGTGTACAAAATTTCAACGTTCTGAGGAGACTCGTTTTTGAGTTGTACGAGATATATTCATACATGCTTACGTACGTATGAACGCTACGAAGAAATCTCTTCCGAATCCATTTTAAATCAATTTTCTAATTCATTTTGGGAAAAAGAGTCCTTTATTCTGTTCTTACGTACAGACGTCAAGCAAAGACATTACTAAATTGCATTCAGTGGGCAAAATGGATATTTTCTTTGAAATATGACACCCGAAATTTTTCGTGATTGCAATCTTTTTCTTGTAACAAGGAAGTAAAGAATAATAACCGAGATACAGAGATCTAGAGTAACTTCTAATTATTATTTTAACAAATGTCATAAGTTAAATAAAAGTACCTCACAGAAGTAATATCTATCAAAGCTTAATTTACTTTTTAAGGCAAACGTATTTCACTGAGAAATCTACTTAAAAGTTTAAAATTAGATCTCAATTACCTGATTGTTTCAGAGGATTACCTTGTTTATTTCAATAAGCAGGCTGTTGAATTATGAAATTTAAATATTTTGCGGAAGTTCGTTTTGAAATTTAGATTTCTTCCTTCAATAAAATCTGCTTTTCTCAAATTTATAATTTCAGATTAGATTTTCTAATAATATCAGACAGATCTGTTGAATTTATAATTCATTTTAGATTAATTGAAATCTGTATCTGTGCCGGAATTAGGTTTTGAATTAGAGTTACATAATAATTTCATGGGCGTTTTATAATAATTACAAATTAGGAATAACTCAAATTTTATTAAATTATTTCAATAAACATTGATTCGCCTCTACTAATATGGCAAAATAAATGCTAGGCAAAATTAATGCTGTTAAGGCAGCAAACAAGGCCTGTTAAGTCAATAAACAAGGTTAAAGTCAATAAACAAAGGCAAAAAAATAATTTCTGGGAAAAAAAGTTCTTATCTCTGAATGCTTAAAAAATGCCAACAGGGTTTGGGCACAGTCTCTTTTCTGTGTGTCTAAAGATTGTAGAGACATTACGTATTTTAGAAGCAGGAGTGATAAAAAATTAGCAACGCTGTCGCCGGGAATCGAACCACGTACCTTTCGGTTACGCGTTGGGCGTGCTGACCGCTACACCACGAAGGCATGTGAAGAAGGTAGGAGCAGTACCTTATATACTCCCCCTTTTAAAGAGCGAATGAGGATCCTAATTGCCGGCCCAAATCGGCAAATCCCGGTGATGGAGAACCATCATAAGCCATCTTTTAGTTCGGGCGCCAGCTGTCATTAAGTTATTTAGAAGCAAGAAAGATTGAAAAATGAGCAGTGCACTCGCCGGGAATCGAAGCACGGACCTCTCGGGTACGCGTCGAGCGTGCTGACAACTGCAGCGCAAAGGCATGCGAAGACGGCGAGCAAAATACCCTATATACTCCCCCCTTTTAAAGGGCGACTGGGAATTTGGACTTCAATCGCCAAATCATGGTGGTGGAGAATTATCATCCACCATGTTTTAGTTGGGGCGTTACTTGTACAGTCATTAGGTTATTTAGAATCAGGAGAGATGAAAAATGAGCAAAGCCTTCGCCGGAAATCGAACGACGCACGACCTCTCGGTTACGCGTCGAGCGCGCTGACCACTACACCACGAAGGCATACGAAGAAGGAGGGAGAAATATTTATATACTCCCCCTTTTAAAAGGCGACTGCGTTTTGGGGAACCAAATCGCCAAATCCAGGTGGTGGAGAATCATCATCCACCACCATTTTAGTTCGGGCGTCAGTTGTAGAGTCACTAAGTGATTTCGAATCAAGAAAGATTGAAAGATGAGCAATGTCCTCGCCGGGAATGGAAACACGGACCTCTTGGAAACGCGTCGAGCATGCTGACAACTACAGTGCGAAGGTATGCGAAGAAAGTAGGAGAAATGCCCCCTTTTAAAGGGCGACTTGAGTTTGGGGGACCCAATCGCCAAATCCCAGTGGCGGTGAACTATGATCCACCACCATTTTAGTTCGGGCGACAGTTGTAGAGCCATTAAGTTATTTAGAAGCAAGAGACTGAAAAATGAGCAATGCCTTCTCCGGGAATCGAACCACGGACATCTCGGTTACGCATCGATCGTGCTGACCACTAGAGCACGAAAGCCTGCAAAGAAGGCGAGAGAAATACCTTATCAGATGATGCCTGTTTACTAAAGGTTTCATGCTGATTAATAGTAAGATAAACCTAAGTATTATTGTATGGCGATGTGCTATCTGCCAAGGCCCTTGTATGGCACTGTATTTTAAATCGGTGACTGGTGTGAGGGCATCGTGTCGCCCCTCATTCTTCCCCATACCCATCTTGGGGTCTCTAGACAGAGGGTACACGGCGCTATACC
Source organism: Stegodyphus mimosarum (assembly GCA_000611955.2). Classification (NCBI taxonomy): domain Eukaryota; kingdom Metazoa; phylum Arthropoda; class Arachnida; order Araneae; family Eresidae; genus Stegodyphus; species Stegodyphus mimosarum. Next base: position 99,068 of record KK114106.1, on the reverse strand, counting down.
AATTAACCGCCATGGTAGAGGAGTGGTGCTCGCCTCCCCCGTCACTTGTCGCTTAATAATAAGATAAATTAATCAAAAAAACTGTTCACCAGCTTACATTCAAATCATCTCTCTAAGTAAATATATTATTTGATTTTCAGTACGCAATACAAGTTCACCTAGAATAAATTACTGGTGTCCTCTGAAATGAGTGTAACTGCACCGCCATATGCCGTATGTTATAATTTCATTGAGTAGCCTAGATATTTAAATTCTATTAAATGACAAGTTATATGCTAGTCTGCAAAAGTAAGCAATAAGCTGGGCTTCGAATGGCGCTCTCTCGATGCATATTATGGGTACATTGTAAAAAATTGTCACCTGTTTTTGTTTAAAACTACCTTTCGAACAATTGGTTATGTTTTATCTGTATTTTAGTTTTCTTTCAAGATAAATTATTAGCATAAAAATTAAATTAGGTTACGCTGTTAAAGAGCTGTACAAATTTGCAGTGATACAAAAGATTGACTATAAGCATCTGCAATTTTTATTACATATACAAGTATAAACAACATTAGAGAAAGTATGATACACAAATAGATGCAAACTTATGCCATTTTATCAACTATATTATTCGGGTGAAGAAAGAAACTGCCAAATATAAATAAGTGCATCTTAAGATTATGATAATCTGCATAACCTGCCGAACATTACATAATTAAAAGAAAAGGGAATTCTGGTTGGAGTACAAATAACAGTGATTATTCAGTTGGAAAGTACATTTATTGCAAATTACATCGTCCTGTAATCCATGAGTGGTAAACAAATTCAATATCATTATAACGTACACCTGACCCACACACACACACACAAATAAATAAATAAATAACTGAAAGGTTTCAGATTTTAAATTACGTCCAAAGGGGCGTTTTTTACCGTTTTGCGTGTTACCTTTATTTATTAAATATCATGTTCTTCGTACTTAAACCTTAAAATTCAGTTCAACAGCAATATCTCAAAATAATTTTAAAATGAGTACATCTTTAGAATTTCTGATATACAGTTCAGTGAGCTTCAGATAAAAGTTTTTTTTCCTGTAGAGGGTTGCCATTGTTCGCTTTTAAATCGTTTGAGTTTGTTCCTCATAAATTCGTTAAAGTTTCACAAAATATGAAATAGATAATAAAACAAATTCCAAACTTGGGCTTCCAGATGCGCATGTTCGGTTGGAAACGTACGTTACTCAAAATTGAATGGTTCTAGGTACCGTTGTTTTGTCACAGTTGCAGATATATACGTACAATTATGCAGATTAATCAGTATTTAATTTCTTTAAATATAAAATAGGGCTGCAATATTTGGTGGCAACAGTTTGAAAATAGATTCAGATATTTAATGTTTCTGACGCAATCTTGCAAAACGAAAACAATAGTCCTTCAGGGACAAAGCTCTTTGGACTAAAAAAAAAGTTTTATATTTCCCGATTGACCAGGCGAAATTTATATTTTTCATGTCTCAAAAGCGCGACTTAGGACATATATTAGATTTATATATAGCATTGTTCTAACATAGGCATTCTGACACAAAATCGGATTCTTTCTGAAATTACATACCGATGTTTTTCCATATTTCTGTTCTGCGGCTCAAATTATGCCAAAGTGCGAAGTTTTATAAAAAATCGCAGGAAATTTTTTTAATTAGCTCACAAAATTTAAGATCCTCAGTATTAATTGAATTTGGTATATATTGTATGTATTAATATCTCCTTTTTATTAAACTTACTTTTTCCTTTTTTCACATTTCGAAATTTAGATTCAATTAAAATAAAATCCGAAAAAATATTTTCCGATTTTTTCAATTTGTATTTTTAGTAATTTTTATACATTTTTTGGAAAAACGTTTGTTTTATAAAGCTATCAAATTTTTACCATCATCTTAAAGTAGGTGTATTTGTAGAACTATGTGCAAAAACAAAGTTTATTTATTCAGTATTCCCAAGTACATACGTGAAGTTATATATCGGTCCGTTTTGAAAATTAGCATATTTGTTGTAAATGATAATAACTCCAAGTGTACTTTTTACACACTTTGTTAAAATTATTTGAAAGTATGAACGATGCACCTTTTTTTCTACTCTTGCACAGTGAAAAAAGTGAAAAGAAAAAAGGTTGTTAGTCTTCGCGCAAATTAAAAAAAGTGAGCCTATGTCAATTTTTAAATGTTTTTGTAGTTTCTCACCAAATTTTACAAAACTTAATATTTGGGCATAATTTGAATCGTAGAATCGAAATATCGAAAAACCTCGGTATGCACTTTCAAAAAAAGTCCGATTTTATATCAAAATACCTATTTTAGAACAATGCTATATATATCGCAATATTAATATTGCGATATCGTAAGTCATATATCGTAAGTCGGACTTTCGAGACACTAAGAACGTAAGTTAAATTTCGTCAGTTGGCCCAGTAGAATAGAAGATATAGAACTGTTCCATTGTTTGGTACAAAGGTGTACCTTGAACAATTTTAACTACTAAACCTCACTGTCCGAGATTTAGTTAAAACAAATAAACGTAACGTGTTTACTTAATTTAACTTAAATAAACGTGCATGTGAAAGATATATAATAGCCTGATAATTGCACATCAGCATCCTCATTACAGCAATTGCACAATATCTCGCTCATCTACCAGCTCATTCCCGGCTCATCTTTGTTCGAGTGCAACGTAGTTTCTATAATTAAATTATCTGTATATTAATCAGAATACAGCAAATGATTTTGCAAAAATATGTAGAAATTTAAAACTGTGAACTTTTTACAGATTCTGGAATTATATCGTAATTTTCGTAAAATTAAACTCTCTGAATTTACAACATAAACATTATTCAAAATGAGAACTACAGCATTATCATGAATGCTTTGAATTATGTAGTTTCTTCCAAAATTTGTGTTTGTAATATGTTGCCTCTTGTCAAATTTCGAGTGATAAAGAAACTAGAAGTATCATATTATATCACTAGAAGTATCATATTATAAGAATAGTACTAGAAGTATCATATTAGAAGAATAGTACTAGAAGTATCATATTAGAAGAATAGTACTAGAAGTATCATATTAGAAGAATAGTACTAGAAGTATCATATCAATTACTAGAAGTATCAAAGTACGTCAAATACTAGAAGTATCAAAGTACGTCAAATACTAGAAGTATCAAAGTACGTCAAATACTAGAAGTATCAAAGTACTAGAAGTATCAAAGAAGTACTAGAAGTGTTGAAGTTTAATGTTAGGAATGGAGAAAAATAAATAAACAGAGATTCATCTGGATTAACATGTATTAGGATACAAAATCGTTATCAGTACAGCACATTCTACATGACAAAAATAAAGTAAAGAACAGTGACAAAAACAAAACGTTGCCAAGAGAAGGAAAGTAAAAAACGTGTTGCCACATATGTTGCAAAATACAAATGGGAAATATAATCATAAATTAAATGTTATTTGCAACACTCCCCCTTGATTAAATTTCCCTCAGTCCTACACGGAACCTTTGGTTGAACAAGGCTTTCTTTTGCACACTCTTTGTCAACATGTCTGCTGCGTTTGAACTGGATCGCACATAGGTAAAATTCAACAATTTCTTTTCAACCTTCTCTCTCAAGAAAAAATGTCTGAGTTCAATGTGTTTGTTACGCTCTGAAGTGACATGGTTTTTGGCTAAAGAAATGGCACCCTGATTATCAACAAATAAGCTTTGTGGAAAGTTTAAAAAATGTTCTCCCACAATTTCCTTTAAAAAATTTTGAAACCAAAGTACTTTCTTGGCTGCATGGCACATTGAGAGGTACTCAGCTTCAACTTTTGACAATGCAGTTGTCTGCTGTTTCTTACTGCTCCATGAGACAGCTCCACCTGCTAGTAGTACCACATAGCCACTAAATGATCGTCTATCAATCTTATCACCAGCCCAATCAGAATCGCAGAACACTTCCAAATCATTTCCAGTCTTTTGGAAAGACAGCTTTAATTCCTTGGTCTGTTTTAGGTAACGAAGGATATGTTGTACGCCTGCCCAATGTTCCTTGCTTGGACAATTATTGAATTGGCTCATGTAAGTAGTAGCAAAAGCTAAATCTGGCCTTGTTCCTCCTGCTAGGTACAAGAGCCCTCCAACAGCTTGCCTATATTTTAATGCTCCTTCAGCATTCAACATGTTATCCTTAGTGGCTGTTGTATATTTCATACCTGGATCTAATGGTGTTGATGCTCCTTTAGCATATTGCATATTAGTTGTTTCCAAGAGCTCACTAACATAGACACTTTGATCAAGGGTCACACATCTATCTTCCTTTCTGCTTATCCTAATTGAAAGAAGGTGGTGTATTTCTCCCAAGTCCTTGATTTTAAATGTGGCTGCAATATTATCCTTAAATTCCTGAATGATCAAAACTTTGCTGGACATTACAAGAAGATCATCCACGTACACACCTACGATTAACTCCTTTTCTTTATTGAAGTAAACACAAGGATCTGCTATGGATCTTGTTAGGCTCGCTGATTTCAGAAATTTATCAAGGCAGATATTCCACTCTCTCCCAGACTGATGAAGTCCATAAAGGCTTCTCTTTAGCAAGCAAACTTCTCTGTGTGTTTTCTCATGCAGACTCACGGGTGGCTGTTCCATGAAAATTGTCTCACTCAATTTTCCATTTAAATAGGCTGCAGTAATATCCAGTTGATGAACCTGCCAGTCTTGCTCAACTGATAATGCTAATAAAGTTCTAATTGATTTTGTTTTTATTACAGGAGAAAACGTCTCTTTGTAGTCAATTCCTTCGACTTGAGTGTAGCCACGAGCAACTAAACGAGCTTTATATCTTTCCACTTGTCCATCTTTGTTAAGTTTTCTCTTGAAGACCCACTTGCATTTCACGACTTTTCTTTCTTCAGGCCTAGGCACTATATCCCAAGTCTCATTTCGTTTTAAATTTTCCAACTCTTCTTCCATGGCTAACTTCCATTTTTCTGCATTTGGACTAGTTAATGCCTCTTCTAAAGTTTCAGGATCATCCTGGAAAACTTTCTTGCAGGTTGAACCTTCATATTTCTGTTTCTTGGATTGTCAGCTGCAGTGCATTCCACTTGTAATTCCATTTATTTCTGGAAGATTTTCTTCATAAATCTCTGAATTTTCCATGATATAATCCTTTGTCCACTTAAGTGCTGAAATCTGTCTTCTGGGTCTACTCTCCTTTTCTGGTATATCCTCCACTTCTTTCTTTTCCTGTTGAGAGCCTTCGTCTATTACTTTATTTTCAACTTCATCATCTTGAGATGAGTCTCTTTCAGAAACTTGTTGCAGGGGCAATGTTATAATGCTTCCAGTCATGGAAGGTTTCTCTTCAAATATGACATCTCGGGAACAGATTACTGTACTGGTTTCTTTGATGTAAATGCGGTACCTTTCATCTCCATCATACCCAAGGAGATAGCCTTTAGTTGCCTTTTTGTCCATCTTTCTCCTCTTCTGAACTGGGATATGAACATAGCAAGTCGATCCAATGATGCGCATGTGTTTTATTCTGGGTTTCCTTCCTACCCATAATTCATAAGGACTTAAATTAGGAACTGAAGACTTTCCCGTCCTATTCAATATATAAACTGAAGTACTAACGAACTCTGCCCATAGGGAAGTTGGAAAGTCCACTTCCTCATTCGAGTATTTGAGAGTTCTAGCCATTTCTAGAACTGTTCTGTTCTCTCGTTCAGCACTGCCATTTTGTTCTGGTGTATATGGGGCTGTGAGCCTTTGGGAGATTCCATGCTTGTTCAAGATCTTTCGAACGGCTTCGTTGTCAAATTCTCCACCATTGTCACTGAGTATTTCTTTAACCTTATGCCCTAAGTTCTTAGCGTGAGCTATGAAATTTTCAAGCACATCTTTTACTTCTGATTTGTGCTTTAAGAAAAAACAGTATCGAAATTTGGTGTAGGCATCTTTGAAGATTGCAAAGTAACGGTATCTCCTAAACGATTGATCAAATGGTCCGCAAATATCTGTCGAGAACAGCTCTCCAGCTTTTGTGACCTCTTTCCTGGTTCCAAACTTTAAACGGTGGGATTTTCCATATACACAAGCTTTACATAATTTCATATCAGACTTAATCTTAATATTCAACTCTTTCTCAACAATGGCCTTTACATGCTTTTTATCTTGGTGACCCCATCGTTCATGATAGAGTTGGAGAGTTGATTCATTATTCTCAGTCACATTTATGTCAATGTGAGTTTCAGGAACTAAGGTCTTCATCACAGCTTTGAAAAGACCCCCACCAGCATTTCTTGTTCCATGCAGAACTATTTCACCATCTATTTTTAAATAGCAATCCTTAAATGTTGATTCAAACACACTGTTTTGATTTCTATCTTGGGATGCTAACACGGAAAATAGATTTTTACTTATTTCTGGAACATACCAGACATTTTCAAGATTTTTGATTTGATTCATACCATTTACAATGGTCATTATCTTGATAGTGCCTTTTCCAATTGCTGATAATGATTTTCCATTTGCTACAGTGATGTTGTGAGGAAGCTTAAATCTTTCAAAGTCTATAAAGTAGTGACTGTTATTGACAACATGCTTTGAGGCCCCATTATCAATAAACCAATCATCAGAATTTGTTTCTGCAGAAAATATTGCCTCATTTACAGCTAGAAGTGTCATGTTTGCAGCAACAATGTTCTTAGTTCCCTTGTTTGGTCCTGTACGTGGACTAGGTTTTGGCGGTTTTCCATCAGCTATCCATTTCTTACATGTTCTGACCCAATGTCCTCTCTGGTGGCAATAATTACACTTGCCATTGTTTTTCTTGTTAATAGATGATTTTCGCTTAAATTCCGAATTTGCTATCAATGCTTCCTGATCTAAACTTTCTAAAAAATTTGGATCTTTCCTTAATTCTCTTTCATGGGTGCACAATTGTGTGGTTAATTCATCTAAAGTTCTCTTTTCATCACTAAGAAGTAACCAACTCGATTTGAAAGTACGATAACTGGGAGGAAGAGTATCCAGTATTTTACAAATCAACAGCATTTCTGGCAGTCTGTTTTCTTCCTTATTTTCAAGTCCACTGTTTAGTTCATTCCATAGATTTTTCAATTTTGATAAATGAGCTGCCATATCATCACTTGACCAACTGAATTTGAAGAACTGTAAACATATGTTATAAAGTTGATTATCGGACGAATCTTCAAATACTTTGTGAAGTTCCAGCCAAATATCTCGTGCGCTTTCAAATCTCATTACCTTTTGTAAAGTGTCTTCAGTCATGGAATTCGTAAGAACCATCATAGCGCAATTATTGGCTTTATTATAAACCTTCATGTCATCTCTGAATCTCTTTCGAATCTCTTCGGCCGCATGATCAGGCTCCACTGGCTTCTTCAGTTTTCCTTCCACGACTTCTAAAGCGTTTTCATGATAATTTAATACGAACTTAATTCGATATTTCCAAATAGGCCAATCACTTTTTCCGCATAACGGCTTAACCGATATCTTTGCAGCTTCCATTTTGCGAACTAATTTGCCGACTCAAGTAAGGCTTAAGAATTGCCGTGTTAGGCTTACAAACTGCTGCTAAGGTTTATCTCCACTTTGCTCATAAGTTTTCCCGCACAGTTATAGCATCCTGGGCCCATAACCTGTTGAAGTTTAATGTTAGGAATGGAGACAAATAAATAAACAGAGATTCATCTGGATTAACATGTATTAGGATACAAAATCGTTATCAGTACAGCACATTCTACATGACAAAAATAAAGTAAAGAACAGTGACAAAAACAAAACGTTGCCAAGAGAAGGAAAGTAAAAAACTTGTTGCCACATATGTTGCAAAATACAAATGGGAAATATAATTATAAATTAAATGTTATTTGCAACAAGAAGTATCATATCAATTACTAGAAGTATCAAAGTACGTCAAATACTAGAAGTATCAAAGTACTAGAAGTATCAAAGAAGTACTAGAAGTATCATATCAATTACTAGAAGTATCAAAGTACGTCAAATACTAGAAGTATCAAAGTACTAGAAGTATCGAAGAAGTACTAGAAGTATCATATCATATCACTAGAAGTATCATATCAAACTAGAAATATCATATTATATCATATCACGCAAATTTTAACATAGTGTTGTGTGCGTAGGGTTTCGTAATACATTGAATGCAAACAGGTCCGATGATAGGTTGAGAAAATTTATTTCATCAGAAGAAACACTTCAGGTTTCTGGAACCTTTCACAGAAATACTCGTATAACTCTTCAAAGTATCACATAATACAATCAGTAATTACACATCAAACTACTAAGGATGTTAAACCCAGCGCAGTGCAAAGCGCATCTAAAGACAGAAGCTAACCCAGAGATATAAAAGTACTCCAAACTTACGCTAAATTAAACAACTAAAAACTGGGAAAGTGATGCTCTCGTCGGTCGTATGTAGTTTTCTAACTGCCGTCGAGAAATTTCTAGTATTTCCTGCTTCTTAAAATTACTAGAAGGCATATGAAGGCAGGATACGGTTATAATAAATCAAATGCAGTTTTCAATTACAACACTTATTACGGTGATACCAATACCACAATGTCCCACATGGTCGTCAAGTGCGGAGACTTTTGGTGATTTCTCGTCAAATTTTTGACAAAAATTAATCGCCAAAAGCGTTTCCAGCTTGGCGATATCTCGCCAAATTAGCGAGAGAGCCATTCAGTATTAAACTGATTTGACCCTGTATTCTTATTTTTACGGCAGAGCATCTTTTCATGCTATAGTATAGGGAAAAATACAACAATTTCGCATATAATTTGACTAAAATTATCTATCTGTGTACAAAAGTCGTAACAATAGATTTTATTCTATTGCACATTGCGTGTGTCAGTCTGTTAGAAATTAAATTTTAATCATGAGTTAGATAAAAGTCTTGTGTGATAAATCTTCTATCTTTATTTTATTATCATATAATTGAGAAACGTGGAGTTTGAAGATTACTTTGTGAAATTCATGTTTAACTAATGAATTAAAACAGGCTGTTAAGTTTAGATACCTTCCAGGAAAGTGACATGTAGTTAACTGTTATTTCTTTGAACAGAGCCTCCTGATCCACCACAGGACTTAAAACCATTAGAAGTGACAAGCAACTCTATAAGCCTAACTTGGAATCCTGGCCATCCAGGAAATAATCCGATTACATCTTACATCATCAGCTACAGACCAGACACAGGTAACTAAAAAGTTTTCTGATGTTTTTATAAAGGAAAAACCAATGGAAAATATCTTAATTACGATTGTGCAGATTCTTCCTTCACTTTTTTTAATCTGGAAAATAAAGATTATATTGCCTTAACTATCGAATATTTTATTATTTATGCTGACAAAATAATTTTTTACTTTTGTAACAGTACATTATTTTATGTATCTCCGAGGTGATTTATTTTCCGCGGAATGCCATATTTGATATTTGTATTTATATTTTAGCTGATACATCTCAGAATTGAAACTGTTAAAAAAAAACTAAATTAGATTGTAGTGTTGTAAGATGTATTTTAATTTTATAACAGTTATTTTAATTTAAAGCTTCTTTCCTATTCCTTCTAGTTTCAACTTACAACTCCCTACCAGAATCAGGTTTTACAATCGCTTTAAATTCAAATGAGGAAGTTAATAGTGGTATTTAAGTCAAGTTCAACTGACTTTGAAAGAGAGAGTGAGGATTCCTAAGTAGCGTGCGTTTGCCTTTGGGCTACGTCTCTCTAAGCTGTTACTACGCTCGGCCGTCCAGGAAAAAATCCCTGTATACCTGTATGCCTTTTGATAGTCCTCTGGCTAATTTAATATTAAGAGCCAACTAGTTTAGAATTGCATTAGCTTCGGCTATATTAGTCATTGGCTAGTTCTAATTTGTTACATTCTGAGTTTAAGCCCAAGTGGAGGCTTTTTTGTACAACCAAAGAAAGGGGCCTACTGTTAACCTTATTTTGAACAAATAAAGGGTAATTAACTCTTCTTGAGTTTATGTTTTTGTTTTTGGACTTAAGCGATTATTCTCTTTGCAGTTCAGTGGGTTCCTCCTCACTCACTTTGACAAAATAAAAGTCAGCAACCCTACAGAGTCATTACGTTAATTTGAAGCAGGAGACATGAAAAATGTGCAGTGCCCTCGTCTAGCTCTGTATCTCCCGAATACACGCCGAGTGGGCTTCCAGTTAGGCCACGAAAGCATGCGTAAAAAAGGGAGAAAATACCTTACATACTTCCCTTTTTTAAAGGGTAACTGGGGACTCAATAACCAAGTCCTGGTGGTGAAGAATTATCGTCCACCATCCTTTTTATTTCGGGCGCCACTTTAGAGTCGTTAGGTTTATTTGAGGTAGAACGCGTGCAAAACGTGCAATGATGCGTAATGGCTTTATAGAAACCGAGCATTAAAATTGGTGTAAAAGCGTGAGCCACAAAATCCTCCAGAAAGCAAAGCTAAAAAAAAAAAAAATCTGAAAGCTTTCAGGTTTTAAATTACGTCCAAATGGCGTTTTTTTAATATTTTGTGAGTTATCTTTATTTATTAAATATCATGTTCTTCGCATTTAAACCATAAAATTCAGTTCAAAAGCAATATCGCAAAATAATTTTTAATAGAGGATATCTTTAGAATTTCCGATACACAGTCTCACACGCTGCAGATAAAAATGTTCTCTTTTTTTTCTATACAACGTTGCCATTGCTCGCTTTGAAATCCTTGAGTTTGTTAACCAAAAATTCGTTAAAGTTTTAACAAAATATGAAATCAATAATAAAATAAATTCCAAATTTCAAATCTGAGTTTCCAGATGCCCATATTCGCAGGAGGATTACGTCATTCAAATTTGGATGGTACCGTTGTACCGTTGTTTTATCACAATACGAGAAACATAATAAGATTGATGCAGATTCTTCATTATTATTAAATTTCTTCAACTATAATATTGAAACGATGCTTTAAGCATGTTAAACTGCTGAAGTGACAAAACGATAATATTTGGTGGAAAACGAAAACAATAGTCCTTCAGGGACAAAGCCCGTTTGGACTAATAAGTTTAGAAAGAAATGATTTTATATAAACAACAAAATGTTTAAAGAAAAAATATCCACTAATGGCTGGAGATGTCTTTATTCTTTAGTGCACAGTTCGATAGTCGTGCACTGGTAATATTTAAAACTATATAACCATAATCACTTTTGAAGTTTTAAAATGATCTGAAATGTAAATAAAAAATGTTAAAGAGAACTTTATGTGCAGGAACTTGACTCTGGTAATGAACATTAATTTCATATTCAAATATTTAAAATTCAGGAATGCTTCACTACATTTATTAATTTAGAAAACTGTTCTTAAAAAAATAAATAAATATATATATATGTATGTATCATATATCCTTCATTTTATTATGTGCATTTTAATGTACATTCCTACATCTGCAGAAAGGAAATCATTACAAACAACTAAAGCAACATAAGTCAAAAGATTTACGTTAACAGGAACAAGGTAAAACGATAGTGCTTTCCTTTTGAACAATTCTCGCTAACAAGACGTAGTAATAGCTCCATAAATCATTTACGCGTATGGCTCTTATGATGGTCATTATGCTAAACATTTGACTTACACCAATAAGAAGTATTTTTTCTTCTTTTCAGCTCATTATTTGGATAACATGAAATGAAATGCTTTGCAATTCATGTTCGCGAAAGGACCTTAATTAAGTAGATTGATAGTTAGCTAAAAATGTATGGTTAAGTTAAATTACAGTGATAATCGTTATTGCACTAAATAACACACAACTTCATGTATGAACTCTTTAAATTTCAGAGATCAGAACGCTTAATAAATGCTTCTTTAAATCTTTATTTCGGTTAACATTTTATAGTGAGTATATTATTATTTTTAAAATAAACAAAAAGATGAAATCATTTTTATCCAAAGATAAAAATTGTTATAGAACAAAGAACTCCGAATTTTAAGTTAAAACTAAGTGTAGTTATATTCTGTATGCAGTCTTCCAGTGAAGCGGGAAATTTTAAAAGTACCCAGATTTTTCATGAAACATTTATTATCATATTATTTACAGACCTTAGTTGATTTAAGTATGCCATTTTATTTTTTAAAATAACTCCGTTCAAATAAGAGCTATTTCACTGTAAACATTTTTTTTTGATCTTAACAAAACAATTTTCTATGGCTCGACGAAGCAGTTCATATTACATCCGTGCAATTTCTGGTCTGATATTCGTTTTTACTTCCGGTATGATTACTATCAATGTACATCCTCCTCTTCAGAAAAAAAAAATAAAGAAAAATTGCATGCAGACAAATGTGGGGATCTTGCAGACCACTAAATGTCGTCACGTTTAGACACCAGTCCGTCCGAGAAGAGCTAAAGCATGGACCTATGATCAGTATGACTTGTGACCCCCTTCTTGCTGGAAAAATTTAGTTTTCAGAAACCTAGGAAGCTGTGAAATCAAAAGCGTTCTGACCATATGTGTGTAGTAGTCTGTATTAACAGTTGTGGCATTACTACACTTTCTTGGAAACATTTTGGCCTAATAATGCCGGAGGATGGAAGTCTGCACCATACCGTAAATTTCGAACTATGTAATTGCTTTTCATGCAACTTTCTTGGATGTTCAATATTTATTTCCACATACAGCCACCATTCTTATAAAGAGATTTTACGCACGAAGTACGCTGTATAGCGGACCACTGCACCATGTTTAACAAATAGCAAGGAATGCCAAATAATAACCCCAAAACCTTCACGTCCACTAGAGAACAGAAAATGAACTGTTGAACTTTTAATACACTCACGTTTGTGAAAATTGCAACACCATGAAGGACTTACGCGAGTGAGCTGAAATTTTCAGGAAATGCAAAGTAGCGCATGATATGCAAATGATTAGAATTGCAAATCCGTAGCGCATGCGTATGCTGAGCAGCGCCCTCTGAACGGCTGATGGATCCGAATAAATAGACGGCTGTAGCGAGGCGTGTATGGTTATCGGTGGTTATCTGCTAGTGGTAAACGTTAACTCAATCTGTACTTATGCCTCGTCGACGAAAGAGAGCGAGATTTGAACAACTTACAGAGTTTGAACGAGGGAGAATCATCGGCCTTCGTGAAGCTGGATTGTCGTATCGTGCAGTAGCCTCTCGTGTGCAGCGTAACAGCAGCACAGTGATGCGCGTTTGGAAGCAGTGGACGGACGAGTGTCGGACAACTCGGAAATCCGGGAGTGGACCCCGAAATGTGACGTCAGCTCGCGATGATAGACACCTGGTCCGCATGGCGCGGACGGACCGTACAGCTTCCTCTAGACAATTGGCAGCACTGTGGTCAATAGCTACAGGTGTTTCATTGTGTGCTTCATCAATTCGTAGACGTCTGCTGCAGTGTGGACTGCGCGCACGGACTCCTTTATACAGGATCCCCCTAACGCACGACCATCGCCGCCTGCGGCTACAATGGGCCAATCAGCATAGAGACTGGCGTGCTGATTGGCAGCATGTCGTGTTTTCTGACGAATCCCGCTTTAATTTGTGGTACCATGATGGCCGCATTCGTGTCAGACGCTATGCCGGTGAACGCCACCTTCCGGAGTGCATTATCGAACGCCACAGTGGACGAACACCCGGAGTTATGGTCTGGGGCGCCATAGCATATCATAGACGATCTCAATTGCTACGAATTGTGGGCAATCTGAACAGCAACCGGTATATCCGTGAAGTTCTACAGCCCGAAGCTGTTCCCTTCCTTCAAAGCTTGCCAGGCGCTGTATTTCAACAGGACAATGCCCGCCCTCATACTGCTCGGATTGTTAAATCCTTCTTTGCAGCGCAGCAGGTACAGCTTCTTCCTTGGCCTGCGTGTTCCCCGGATATGTCGCCAATTGAACATGTGTGGTATGTCATTGGTCGGCGTCTTGCTCGTGATCCTCGTCCTGTTGCGTCTGCAGACGAACTTTGGGTACGCGTACAAACGATATGGAATGCTCTTCCTCAGTCAGACATTCAAACTTTGTTTGACTCCATGCCACGTCGTGTAGCAGCACTTATTGCGGCGCGTGGTGGCCACACAAAATACTGATTCTGATCTCTTGTTCTTGTTTGTTTGCTTTGAACATTTAATCATTTATTTGTACCACTACCACTCAACTGTGTATTAAATTGCATTCAATTATGACGATTCCTTCTTGGTGTTGCAATTTTCATAAACGTGAGTGTATTTCCCCCTTCACTAGCGGGCACGCGCTTGCAGGACATGCGTTAGCAAGGCAAGAGATGCAGGCAAGTCAGCAAACATTTTAGCAAACAGCTATGTAAGAGTACAAGCCTTTGTTTAAATTCCGAAAGGCGACTTGGACTATATATAGGGTGTTTATAAAGTCCCGGACCCATTTTGATGTTTAATAACTCATAAAATAATGAAGATATAAACAAACTTATGGCATTTATTGATGGAATAACTTATATATTTTCCTTTTCAAGTTTGAATATCTTTACTTTTGTAAACATCGTCTGCGTGCGTGGTTCATTTCAGATAATTTCATTTTCCAGTCTAAATATCTGTACTTTTCTAAATATCGTCTGCTTATCTGCCAATTTAGACGGTGTACAAGGTTATTAAAAACAAAATTAAGACTGCATGCATACAAAGTTCAAATCCTTCAATTTTGGAACCAGACGATAGGCCTAGGAGGATGGCCTTTGCAACAGATATGCTAAGGAGGATAGAAGATGACGCTGAATTTCTGAAGCGCATAATGTACTCCGGCGAAGCATCCTTTCATCTTTCTGGCATTGTTAATCCCCATAATGTGCGCATATGGGGATCTGAAAACCCCCATGAATACCGTGAGGCACAAAGGGATTCCCCAAAGGTTAGTGTGCGGTGTGGACTAATGCACGACCGAGTCACTGGGCCTTTTTTTTTACAGAAAAGACGGTCTCATCAGTCGTATACTTAGGCATGTTGGAAAACTTCGTATTTCCACAACTAGAAAAGCTTCAGCCACATGTCTTTTTGCAACAAGATAGTGCACCACCTCATTGGGGTACCATCGTTCATCGTTCTTTGAATGACCATTTTACACGAAGATGGATTGGGCGAGGAGGTCCAATTGCTTGGCCACCCAGATCACCTGATTTAACTCCGATGGACTTTTTCCTTTGGGGATTTGTAAAGGACAACGTTTATAGGAGGAGAGTGTCGAACATTAATGACCTAAAAGACAGAATTACAACCTCAGTAGCCTCTGTGGATGCCGACATGCTTGCCGTGAAATTGAATGGCGTGAAATTGAATATCGACTCGATATTCTCCGTGAGACGAAGGGGGCAAATGTGGAAGTTCATTGACAAGGGTCATGAAACTTTTTAAGTCTGACTAACCATTTATGTTATTAATTTTAATCTATCTTTATTATTTTATGAATTATTAAACATCAAAATGGTTTCGGGACTTTATAAACACCCTGTATTACGACATTTCAAATGGCTTAATGCGGTTAATTTGTTTTTAAATGACAAAAGGTACTCTTATGAAATCCTAAAGGCTAAAATTGGTTGTATATGCTAATTTTCAGTATCTGTTTCATTTAAATTTGTATGACAATAACCATATGCTATCTTAAACTTGATGTAGAAAGGACTTTTTTCATTTGTTTATAGGTCTAGTACTGCATCTGTTATAGTTAAAGTTTCGAGGTCTATTTTAGTTATTTGGTTGTTTCCTATAATCAGTACATACTGTAGTTTTTGAATTTTAATTTTTTTTAGGATGACGTAACAGGGGCAGCGTAGGGTTTAGATGATGGTTTTATGATACCTGCTTGCAATAATTTTTATATTTGCTTCTTAATTTCATCATTATCTTTAGGGGGTGCCCTACAGTCGTCTACAATCTATAAGGTATTCAATCTATAAGCTACAGGGAGCTTTTGATAATTAATAAATGAATATTTTTCATATATATATATATATATATATACTTAATATAATGGATAATATGTTGATGTTTCTTGGAGATAATATATGGAAAACCTACGTTATTCAAAACAGTCGTGTATAAAATAAGCAACAAAGTTCCTAATTTTAAATAAAGAATATAGCTTGTAAAGCCACCTCACTCCTCTACGAAAACTATGGTTTCAAAATAGCTTTTCGCCGTGCCTTGAATAATTTGTCAACGAAATATATCTCATTCTTTCTCCTAATCTCGTTATGCGTGACTCGAGAATTCCCTTTCAATGTCCTTGCTATCCCTCGTTCTTTTTGCTGCACTTCCAGGCTATATTTCTTAGCTTTGCAAACACGTCTAGACTTGGCATCGAATAAGAGGACAAAGAAACACAGATGGTAAATAACAAAATATATTAGACCTGACGTAACCTTCCTAATGCTCAGAAGAACTTAAAAAATCTCTACTTATTTAGTAAAAGGGCTCTCCAGAACCCTAGGGAATGCTGTTTTCTTTGAAAAGGTTCTCTTTGCTTTTCAAGATTTCGCGGTACAGAAGAGAAAAGTGGAAACATATTAATGATGTTAAGTGTGCGCTTGGAATAGAACATTTGTAGTAGTCGTTTGAAATGAAAAAGGTTACCATTTTTTTTGTAGGAACATTATTTGATGAATAGTAGAATAAACGCAAAAATAAATTTTCTGATATTTCATGGAAAGTGAAATAAAAATTCAGAAGCTCACAATGAGTGGGCAGTAGAATAAATATAATTTCAAATAAATAGTTTTTGGGCATTTCATAATTCCCATAAGATTCCTTAATAATTGTAGTAGTAGTAACGTTAGCTTATCAGAACTGAGTGTTCTGTGCATACTTTTGGCGAACATATTCGTAACTGTAACAAAGTCCTGATCTCGAACAGGGAGCTGAATGCAGCTATGTTAATAACTGTGGATAAATGGTAGAATAACTGCACGCAGGGACGGTTTTAAAATTACCCTTTTATTAAACTAATATTTACAGCCACTTCCCAACTCGGAAGGGAAAACAGAAAATAATGACCGCACTTGGGTCTAAACTGAACAATCAAATAATTTAAAATAAAGTTAAATAGAAAACTAAGAAGTCGTTGCTCTCAGAGCTATAAACGCGAGGTTGGCCTGTATGCTAAACTATCAATGGTGCGTAGCAAGATTTAGCTAATACTAACGCACTTAGATTACTTCAATAAGTAATAGCGTAGCAGCGCTAAAGCTTAGAACTTAAATACTAGCTAGTCAGGTGGACGTCGAACAGAGCCGCAGTGATCTGAGACTAAAAGCTCTCTCACACCGAGAAGTTCCTTGCTAACCTTTTAAATACAAAATTTTACTTCACTTGAAATTAGCATAAAGCTGAAACGCGCGCTCATTCTAGCGGGAAGTTGAAATAAGAACTTACAGGAAAGAAAAAATTAACATAAAACTTTGTTAGTTTAAACTCAAACCTTACAAGCTATACTAGAGAATAATGTATTAGCAGTAACGAATACAGCCAAATGCTACGTATATTTCCTAAAGAATCTTTTAATGTTTTGTATGTAGCTTGAAGATCCTTCACACTAGAGTTTATCTGAGTTAACGGAGATATCTAACGCAGCCACGGTGTCGAAATGAAAGTCAGTTATTCTTCAGATGAAAAGCTTAAATTTTACTCATAGCGGAGCTAGTTGATATATGGAACCAATTCCGCTCAGATAATTCCGCTGTCGACGGTTCTGTTATTTCTAAGAAATCTTTCGTTATACGAATGCCAAAATTCACATTTAAAGAATTCTAAGATGCATGAAGCTTTGTGTTCACCATGCTTGCTTCGAATGCGTTGAATAATCTAAATATATTATTACTCAAAAATGCCTATTAGGAGTGTACACTAAACTGAAAGATCTTTATAGTCCAAAGGAGTAATTTTCATAGAAGGACTATTAATTTTGCTTTGTCATTTTGCGTTTAATCACTACAAGCATTGTTTTACTTTTCAAATTGTTGCCAACAAATATTATCGCCCTGTATTATATTTAAAAAAAGTAAGTAATGAAGAATCTGCATAAATGTATGTATGTTTCTGGCACTGTGATAAAACAACGATACCTAGAGCCATACAATTTGGAATAACGTAATCCTGCTGCAAATATGGGCATCTGGAAACCCAAATTTGAAATTTCTTTTATTATCGATTTCATATTTTTAAACCTTTAACGAATTTTTGATTAGCAAGCTCAAGGATTTCAAAACGAGCAATGACACGCTCTACAGAAAAAGTATTTTTATTTCCAGCCCGCGAGACTGTGTATCGGATATTCTTAAAGATATGCTCATTTTAAAATTATTTTTCGATATTACTCTTGAGGTGAATTTTATGGTTTTAATGCGAGGAACGTGATATTTAATAAATAAAGGTAACACACAAATAAATATATACAATAAATATATAAATAATTATAATATATAAAAATCTGAAACATTTTAGATTTTTGTTATGTATTAGTTAAGCACCATCTGAGTGCATTTTTTACAGATATTTCATTTAGCTCCGTGTGATAGCATTAGCATGTGTGAAAACCTATTAAGATGAGACGAACAAGTTGCGCATTTCTTAACATTTAGCCATTTTAATCATTTTTAGAATTCAAATATTTTTGAGTAATATTTTTAAAAATCCAAATTTTTCGATATTCATTTAAAAATTTGATTTCGACCATCATTTAAAAACATTTACCGCCTTAATATCACAAACAAACATGTTTTTCATTGAGCAGGCATGATCTCGTGATCTTCAGAGAATAGATTTGAAGGATTTGTAACTCTATTCCCGAAGTGTCAACACGAATTAATGCTAATATATAACAATGTATTTTTAAGCTGATAAAACTTCTTTCAACTAAAAGTAGTAAAATCATATAGTGAACATACGAACTGTTACAGTAATGCCATAGTAAACGCTTCTACTATTTGCTAAGCACCAAATGGATTCGAATTTCATTACACAAGCAGTGGCGACATGGAAAGATCTGAAACAGCCGTGCATAGAGAAGAATCGTCTGAGTAGGCAACTTCGAAAATCGCAAACTTGAGAGCATATCCTCAAATACTGGCAACACGATTTTAGATTTATAATTTTGAGACTTGGTATTTCTTATTTCAGGTATTCCGCCCTATTACTTACATTACCACTTCACAAAACTTTGCATATATTTATCTCAAGCAACAATACTTGTAGCAGTTTTACAGATTAAATAATATATACAACCAGAGTTCAAAGATTTACGAATCGAATTGCATAACCTTGCTCAGAAGGAAGTAGTAAATAATATTTACATTTTATTGGAAACTGCAGTTAAATACTGAAAAAGATGTAAATTTTAAAGCAGATAATTAAAATAAATTATTCAAAATTTGGTAACATAATATCTCAGCATATCATAAAACAGCGCATGTAGTAACTAAAGCTAATGAAACCAACAAGTAAAAATAAATTAATTTATAAAAAATCTAATATGTAAATCATATGACTTCCTTGCACAGAATATTAAATTATACGCATTTTTTCTACAATTTCATTTAAACTTGTTGGACCGAATTAAATCTACTTCGCCGATAGCGCATAAACCACAATAGAATAAATGCACTCTTTAAAATTCACTATATTTGTTTACCATAGCGACACTCTGGTGCTAGGTTCATTTAACAGCGTTATGTCTCATTCATTTTATAACTCAGAATGCACAAAAATTACATCTTCTGAAGAATTACGTAATCGCCGCAACATGATCTATTCAAGTACTATAATAAATCTAAAACTATATATAAAAGAAATTTAAAGAAAAAGAAAGATACAGTTTTCCACACACACGATTCAGTATTTCTCATTTAATTAATTCAGTTCTCACTTCGCGACAAGGCAAAAATGCATAAAAACTCAAAATATCTACTTTAAAAATTACGGAGGGTATGTTAAACAGTTATTTCCTCGAATAACTTCCAGAATGGGTTAAGCATGATTTATTTTCGCAATAATAAAAGAAGAAGTTTTCTTTGTTGTTAGCAACTTTGTTTATAACTTTCTAAATTCTTTCTGAGTTGTTAACGCCTTCTTAACGTTATTTTAGTTTCCCTAGATTGGCAACAAATCCACTATTCTGATAAGTTTCAAATGTAAACAAATAAGGCTGCTATGGCCAAAAAAATTAGGCTTAGCCTTCTTAAACAACTTTTAAATTGTTGATAATTGTGCAAACTGAATCAGTTAATAATAAAGAAACTGAGCTCACTGAGCCGACTGACAGAGTGTATATATATATATATATATATATAAAATGATAAAAACAAATTTAGATGTTAACTAACATTTTCTGAGATGCCGATCCACACTGAATAAATAATTTAGCAGTCGAGGCAGATTAAATCTTCATTATCCACACTGAATAAATAATTTAGCAGTCGAGGCAGATTAAATCTTCATTTTATTTTCAGTAAACATATTGCGGCCAATTATTTGTTCATATTTCAAGATGTTTACATTTTTGATAACTTTGCAGCAACAAGAAAGCAGGAGACAGCAGCCCAACTAGGCCGAAACGTAGCAAGTGCCTTAGGTTCAGGGTGAAATTTTAATTCAGACTGAGTTAGTTTTGATGCTCAATGCATTTTGATTGGTTAGTTAAATACTTCTGTAAAATTACTGTTGGCTGCTTGAGTTTTAATTTCGTTTACATCATCAGAATTATGTACGAGTCATATGACATGGATTAATCTAGAAATAGGCAGTGCAGAGAGAGATTACTATTTTTAAAATTGAGAAGAGAAAGTTACGTTTCTAATTTAATCTTTTACATATTCTTTATTTTTCTTACATATATATTATATATGTATATATATATTATATAGATCATATAATGAACACACTATATGATAATTATACTATACACTATATGAACAAACTATATGATGATTACTTTATTAACACTATATGATAACTATTAATTTGCAGTGAATATATATATTGCAACCAAAACAGAAGGTGCACATATACATGTTGTAGCAGCCCTATGTACAGACTTTCAACTTTCTGAGGCTACTCGTTTTGAGTTATGCCAGATACATACATACATATACACGTACGTGCGTACCCACAGACGCCACGAAAAAATCTTTTCAGAATCCATTTTAAATTAATTTTGTAATTTTTGGGAACACAAAGAGTCTTTTATTCTGTCCTTACCTACAGATGTCACGCAGAAACATCGTTACATTGCATTTGATAGCGGTCAAAATGGATATTTTCGTTGAAATATAATAGCCGAAATTTTTCGCTATTACAATACTTCCTTTTTACTTTGTACAAAGAAGTAGAAAGGATACTTTCTAACTATTTATAATCGCGACTGTTCGTAAGCACGCTCTAAGTTCCATCGCTATGCTGATTATTAATATCCATCTGTGTGCCTTAATACTGCCATCTGTGTGTCTTAATACAATGCGAGATCTTTATTAAACAACTGTTTCTAATCAGAGGAGTCACTCGTCTTTATACGCTTCGGTACTAAGGCAGGCATTCACTTTAATACTACTCATGTAAATTTCTGAAATCGAAGAAGCCCCACAAACAAATAACAATAAACTTTCTTCCCGTCTCCATAGTAATTAAAATAATTAACTTATTAAGAGAAAGCAGAATACAGTTCCATACAAATAGCTTTAGGTTTCAGAATAATTAGCATAATTAGACCCAGCGAAGGTGAAATTACATTATCAAGAAACTCGGATGGCTGGAATTAAGGGAGCTATAACGACACATGTGTTTTGTTTGTATGGCTTATATGTAAACATATCACTTTCTAGAAGATTCAGCGAATAAAATTGCAGTAACTAGGAGCTTTTGGGAACTTCAGAGTTTCATTGATGATGGTCTCAGTAATGATTTTATTGTATTTTCATGAGGTACTGAAAAGAAAAGCAATTTTTTCGGTTAGTTGCAAACCGCTTTTTTTTAAGTTCTGATTTTCGCTGCTGCTTTCAATAAATAAGATAAGCTAGTTTTTATTCCAAAAACACTTGTCATTTTTACTTCGTTATACGAAGTAAAGGAGTTATTGTAAGCGCAAAAAATTTCGGGTATCATGTTTTAAAGAAAAATGCATGTCTCTTGAAACCATTTGAACCGTGGTTTTGCAATGACGTCTGCAGACAGAGTAAAGGACTAAATTTGCCGAAAACGATTGTGAATTCGATTCAAAATAGATTCATAAGATATTTTTTCGTGACATCTATATACCTACGTACGTACGTATGTATCTCGTATAATTCAAGAACGAGTCGCTGCAGAACGCTAACTTATTGTATATGGGACAGCTATAATATGTAGTTGTGCATCTCCCTTTTTCGTTATAATACGCTGCACTATTCATATGTATATATATTTATATGCACTTATTATCATAATTTAAGGAAAAATCACAAAAATAGCGGTAACTCCCTCAAAAATAATCCAAATCTTGTAAAACTGGAATATGTTGCCAAGTTCGAGTAGATGAGTAAAACTGCAATATGCAAATTAGTGGCGCTGCACTCGGAATACGTCATCTGCGAGGAGCATAAAAGTCCATGTTCGAGAGCAAGCCCACATATTTCACTAGTTTCACTATTTTCTGATGCCACATATAGTGGCATCAGAAATCTGAGATAGCCAATTCGTAGCAATGATCTCCAGGCATAATTTTCCTGCAGAACTATGACGGGTAGCCACTGGGAGACTAGAGACAGGACAAAATCAAACAAAGTAGCCAGATGGCTAAATGTGAATCCTTCAGTGGTTCGTAGACTTTGGAGACAATTTCAAACCACAGATTCGGCATCTAGGAGGTTCAGCCAACGACGAGCGCCGATGACCGATATTTGACTTTATATGCACGCAGGAAGAGAACCGCTACTCCGACACTTCTTAGATCCTCCCTTGCTGAAGCCGCCGGATGGTTGGTGTCAACGTCAACTGTACGAGAAGGCTTCACGAAGGTGGTTTGTATGCGAGGCGACCAGCCATCTGCGTGGCGCTCACATCCCGCCGTAGGAGGGACCGTTTGCAGTGGGCACGACAACATGTCTACTGATCAATGAAGGGCTGTTCTATTTACGGATGAGTCCAGGTTTAGTCTAGAAAGAGATAGTAGGCGTTATTTCATATGTAGAGAACCTAGAACCCGTTATTATCCGTCAAACATCCGTGAAAGAGATGCATACGAAGAGGCAGTGTCTGTGTTTGGGAAGACATCTCTCTGGGTGGACGCACAGAACCCCATGTCTTTCCAACGGGAACCGTGAATGCTCAAGTTTATAGGGATGATATCCTTGATGTTTTTGTGCGCCCATATGCCGGGGCAATAGATCATGCTTTCCTGTTACCGGATGACAACGCAAGGGCGCACAGGGCTCGCATCGTAGATGATTATCTTCAACAGGAAACAATTATGCGCATGGAGTGGCCAGCTCGATCCCGGGACTTGAATCCTATCGAGCACGTTTGTGATGCTTTACGGAGACGTCTACTGCTCTCAATCCGCCCTCTCAACCCTTGCGACGCTTACAACTGCTTTGCAAGAGCAGTGGCTCTCGCTTCCTATGGTGCTGATAGACCGCATAATTGAAAGCATCACACATCGCTGTACGTATTGTATTGCTTCTAGAGGCGATTATATTCCATATTGAAGGTACTTTTCCTATAGCAAACTGACACCTTCGATTTGTTCATTTTGTACATGTGCTAATTTCTATACTACCATAATTGTCTGGTAATTTCTTTTTATGTTATTTGATACCTTACTATGTGTTGTATATTGTGGGTAAGTTTCATAAAAGTCTACATGTAACTTTTTCAGTAATCGTGATTTTTGCTTAATTTATGATAACCAGTGTATATATATTAGCTAACACCCGCCTTGCCGTGCAGACTCTATCTATTTGAATGTGAACCTAGACTTCTTATATGGACGAAATGTCTAATTTCGATTTGATACTGAATGTAAATTTTTTGCATTTAAAATCGAGAAATATAGTGCCAGTCCATGAATCAAAGTCAAAACGCGGCCACAAGAAAAGTGAGTAACTATGCAAAATTTAAAATTTTTAGCACTTAAATATTTTTAAATTTTAAATTTTTTGGCACAAAATATTTTTTAATTTCTGGTGTATAACCTTTAGTTTCGGTCTTTTGTTAATTATTGCCTCTTTGCTTCAAAGGAGCCTTAAAAATTAGCAGTTTTTGCTTTTATATAAATAAAAGACTTGCTGAATTAAATTTTTTTCTTTTCTGAAAACTACACTGGTGTCTAAATTTTAAGCAACAAATTGCGATACATTGGCTAAAAGCAGTTCGAGAAGTATATAATAAATACTTTTACAAAGCACGTACCTTATGAATACCTGTATATCTCCTGTTTATTGTTAAGCATGGAAATAAATTAAGAAATCAGAATATTTCTTTCTCTAAAATAACGTTTAGTGTTAAAGTAAATTTGCAGGAATAATTACTTTACAGAAATTTATCAGGTATGTTTCGTACATCTGATATCATTATAGAACAAACTGAAAAATGTGTTACCAATATTAATACTTAACTTGGAGGAGTAGTAATGCTTAAATTTAAAAAGGGGACAGATTACGAAGCATAAATGACAGTTCGGGCACTTTTTAACTTAGAGGGATTTGTTAAAAGCATTTTATTTCACGAAAGTGTTTTAAATAATTTTTTGGTAGATATTTCTTGGCTTAAGATATTTTCAAATGGCGAGAATGCCACCAGCGACCAAGCGGTAAAATCGTTGAACACTGGTAGTTATGACCTCTGTTCGAACGCAGTCGAACGGGGGGCTGCGTATGTCGTTTCGTAGTTTTCCCCATGCGTCACGGTAGAACGTTAAAGCCGCTGAACACTGATAGTTCGATCTGAGTTTCGAATCCTAAAAATGGGCTGGTTCCATGGGATGTTTCGTGGTTTTCTTCATGTGTAACGTCTATATAAATCACTTTTCCCTTAGAAAACCCTATCCACGAAGGCATACATCCTCTTATGCAAGAACCCCTCGGAGCTTTCCCGTAATCACATAAACCAAATCAAACCAAGCCGATTATGTGTAACGTGCATACAGCCAGTTTTCTTTAAAACGTCCTCTACAAAGACAACTCTCTCCTTAGGCAGATAGCCCCAGCGCGCTTTATCACAATAAACTAAACCAAAAACAAATTTCGAGGAGTTCTTCGGCTCCATCTAGTTGCCTTTGGAAACATAACTGGAGTCCTGAGTAGGAACAGGAAGCTTACTCAAAATTATGTTTGTGCGTGTATAGGAGATACAACAAAGATAAGAAGGGTTAAATTTACCCTTTATTTCTCACAGCGTACAGCCGTTCCCGCACTTCGGGATATAGAGACCAGCACTTATGGTCTAAAACGTAGAAAATAAGAGCTAAATTTATAAGGTATTTCTCCCGCCTTCTTCGCATGCCTTTGTGGTGTAGTGGTCTGCATGCTCAACGCGTAACCGAGAGGTCCGTGGTTCGATTCCCGGCGAAGGCGTTGCTCATTTTTCATGTCTGATGCTTCCAAAAATAACCTAATGTCTCTACACTGGCGCCCGAACTAAAAAAAAGTGGTGGATGATGATTCTCCACCACCGCGATTTGGCGATTGGGTCCCCAAAACCCCAGTCGCCCTTTAAAAGGGGGAGTATATAAGGTTTCTCCCGCCTTCTTCGCATGCCTTCGTGGTGTAGTGGTCTGCATGCTCGACGCGTAACCGAGAGGTCCGTGGTTCGATTCCCGGCGAAGGCGTTGCTCATTTTTCATGTCTGATGCTTCCAAAAATAACCTAATGTCTCTACAAATTAACTTAACTAAATAAGAACTAAACTTAGATGCTTTACAGAAAGTAGTAACGTGAAGATTGGCCTTTGAACACTACGTATGTTGAGCAGAATGCAAAAAACTACAACATGTCTTCAAATATCAGCGAGAACTAAGTTCTGGCCTTAAAGGCAGACATGAACTGACTGGAAAGCACGCGCGTGGTAAGGCAGCGAGAAGTCTCTTTCTCTCTGCTAAAAGCCATATCTTAAATACTTATACAGTTTGCAACCTCATTTGCATAAACAATTCCACTTACGCTTATTCTGTATAGAATTGGAAAATAAGAGAGGATAGCAGAGTTTTAAAATAAAATAAACGTTAGTAAAACTTAAAATCCTTACAAATGTGCATTAGTATTTAATATGAAGGAGTATAAATATATGACCAAGAACGATTATACAGCTATTTCAAGATAGTATTAAGTCTCTTACAATTCAACTACTCTTTGTTGAAAAATGCCGCCATCAAATCAATAGCTGACCCACTGAATTATGCAAGTTCTCCGTTTTGTGAACTGATAGAAGGCGTCAGACTGTCATCAGAGTTGGACTTGAATAATAAATAAAAAATGATTTTATTGAGTTCCAGTGAGAAGCTCACGCATTCAATATTTCATATCAAATATATTCAGGAAGATCTCTCAAAAGCGTTTAAATATCTTGATATAGAACATAAATTTATTTTTTTTTATTTTTTTTAGAACAGATGAAATTCACTTGAGCCCAATCCATTAAGATCTAGTCTTCTCACAATGTATTTAGAGTTTTTGCGTTATTCTGGATGACAGAAATGACAGGCAGAATAGAGAATTACAATTATTTATTCGAGGAAAATCCTTTTAGAGCCCCAAATCTCAAGATTCTTTTAGAATTTCTTATAAAGTTTAGAAATACTACTTACGTACATATAATGGATTAAAAACGAGTGATTGTTGAGACATCTAAAAACAAATAAGCTTAGGAAAAAGATATGTAATTCGGATGTTAGGAAATAGAAAATAAAGAAGAAATTAAAAATTCCTCTTGCTTCTTTTTATAAATGGAAACATTTATTTTACTGCAATACGCTTACTTAATTTGAATTGATAAATAATGCTAATTCAAAATAGTCTGCAGTTTGTGTATTATCGACATACTATATAACATTTCTTCATATCACTTGAATATTGGGTATTAATAAAAACACATAGCTGCATTACTGTAGCCCTGATTTTTCTTAGGTACAGCGAAAACATGAGCTTCAAAATGAGCCTAAAAATGTCTACTATAAATGTGCATTTTCGACATAGATTATAAAGTTTATTTCAGAACAAGTAACATGAGAAAACTAGCCATACCCTTGCCGATGCTCGAAACCCGCACCTCCAGATTGTTGTCTGGACGTGCTTCCAATTACACCACGAATGTACGCGGTAAGCAAACTTTCTTGCAAGATAATTTATTTGTGGCTGGTGACCTTAGCTGGTAGTTACAGAGAAAAACAAACTAACTCCTATAAGTAATTGGTTTTGAATAAATCAAATACACTTTCTCTGTACATATTTCATTGAATACATAAATTTATTGATGCATACTTCGTAAATCAGCATGAATCTTTGTATCATATACTGTATTTATAAATTTTCTATAAGCTGTAATTTGAAGTAATTGCATAACTAAGGAAGACTGAACTGGTTAGTAAAATACCTTCATAAAAGGCAATTATCATTTGAAAATTTTATGAATGAATTAATTAATTAATGAAATTTTATAATCATAGTGTGAGATTAAAAGCTTAACTATTTCCTTTCCCAAAAATCTTTGAGATAATACTATCATTCAGACAACAAAGTCTAAAATGTTAAGTACCAAAGAAGAGCTTAATACACTCACATGATTCTGAATTGAATGGTTTTTTGGTTTATTTAATTATGACAAATCACACCAGGGCCATATGTCTAAGGAAAAGGAGGCCTTCGTGGAGGACTTTCAAAGGAAAACTGGCTCGTACACGCTTGACACATAGGGAAAACCACGAAAACGCCCGTTCACCTGAAATCGAAGCCCAGTGGGAACTACCAGTGCTTAGCAACTTTACCACTCCGCCAATGGTGAGCCCTGAACTGAATGTCTAAGTAAACCGATTGACTGCAGTCTAAACTTATAGGGTCGCTCGAATGCTTCTAGAAACTTCGACAAAAATAGCTCCTAGTGTTGCAATTTTTATCTTCAGAAAGAGAGATAACAACTGCTTATTAAGCTTATTAACATATTTATAATGAGGCTTTCAAAATAAGATTCTGTCTTTCTAGATTTTCGGTTTACACGTTCCTATAACCTTTCGCAATGTCTGTGTCATAAATCATGTTGTTTTGTTACTTCCTTGTGCAAAGTAAAAGAAGTATTGTAATCGCGGAAAATTTTGCGTAACATATTTCAACGAAAATATCCATTTTGACCACTTTTGAATGCATTTGAACTATTTTTTTCGTGACATCTCTAGATATGTACAGAAGAAAGAACTATCTATGTTTTCCAAACCGAATTGCAAAATGATTTCAAAAGGGATTCTTTCGTGACGTTTAGACGTAATTACGTATGTCCGAATGTATCTCGCATAACTCAAAAACAAGTGGTCGTAGAACGTTGAAATTTTGCATATTGGACTGCTGTAACACGTTGTTGTGCACCTCCTTCTTTCATTGCAATCCGGCAAACGAAACTTATACATATATATATAACAAACGTATGCATATATATGTATATATATATAATAAATATATAATATTTATATTCCCACACTGTTACCTAGCTCGGTGAGCTCTGTATTTTTATTCACATATGTTGGTAATTTGTGAATTTTTTCTTTCAAAGTAGTTAATTATGTCACTCTTATGTTCCGGTTAAGATTTTTATGCATTAATTTAGTTTCTTGCAGAGTGGAACCAAAAGTTGAATTTCAATTTTGTGCACCGAAATTTTGGTTTTCCCGCCCTTGGCTGAATGCTTGTTTTGGAATAAAAACTTTGATTTTAATTATAAAAATAGTTTTTGTTTAATTGCTTTTAGCTGTATTCGGTGTTTTTGGTGTTTTTGTGTTTTATAATTTTTAATGAAAAGGATTTGAGTTTTTACGTATTTTTGCCTTCCCGTGGACTAAGAACTGAATTGGTTGAATGAAAAATATATGTGTAATTGATTTCCAGAAAATATGTTTAAACGAAACACCGCAAAAAAATGTGTTTCATTTAATAGGCCGTAAGAGGATATCATGTGGTTTCTAAATCAGATAATTTTTTATGACAGACATTAAACATTTTATCCTCTTTAAATTATCTAAAATGTTTTTTACGCTTCTCAAGAGAAATCAAACAGTTTGTTGAAAATAGAGATTTGGCATGCATACTTTGCTGAAAGGAATCAGGGTTTTTGATTACCACAATATTTGCTTGGATGTATTAAGTATCTAATTAAGATTAGGTACTTAATAAGTATCTAATCTTAATTAGATACTTATTATGTATCTAATTAAGATTAGATGATTAAGTATCTAATTAAGATTATTATTATTATTACTATTAAGTAGATTATTATTATTAAGTATCTAATTAAGTAATTAAGATTCTATTGTATAAAATAATAAATAAAGTAATGACATCCTGTCTTTGTACATATACATAAAATCTCTAAAGGTTAAAAAATATAAATAATAAATAAAAAAGGGAATGAAGGGAACGCGGGTGTGTAAATTTATTATTCATTCATATACAACGTAACGAAATTTCCTGTACATTAAAATGAACTCCGTGTTTATCCAAATGTGTAAACGTTAGCAAATCAGGGCACTGAATTATAATACACTTTACATAACATAAATCGTAATGAACAAAAGGGCATTAAACCCCCAACAAAACGTAACAAAAGAATGCGTCTAAATAGTATAAATAATGTGGCTAAATAGTAGAAGTCATATTCATATTTTTTACTTCCCTTGTGCGAAGTTAATGATGTATTGTAATCGCAAAAATGTTCCGGTACAATATTCTAACGAAAATACCCATTTTACCGCTCTCAAATCCATTTCAATGAATTTTTTGCGTGACATTTGTACGTACGGATAGAAGAAAAGACTGTTTTTTCAAAGCGGATTGTAAAATAGATTTAAAATGGATACAGAAGCGATCTTTTTTGTAACGTCTATACGTACGTATTTATGTATCTCGCATAATTAAAAGTGCGAATGGCGGCAGAATGTTGACATTTTGCATATGTGTTTGCTGTAACATGTTGTTGTGCACCTCCTTTTTTCGTCGCAATAAGCCCCACCAAACATATATATATATATATATTTTCCCTCTGTTACCAAATATATATATATTCCCTATGTTACCCAGCTCGATAATCTCAGTTTTTTTAATTATGCGTCTTTGTTGTAAATTTTACATTTTTCGCTTTATATGTGATTGAATTATATTGTTCTTATGTTCCGGCTCAGGGTTTTATATATTTAATTAATCTACATGCAATAGTTGTAGAATTATCAATAGTTAAAAACTTTAAATGGCGCTAAGCCTAACGAGGCTGACATCTGTTTACATTTGAAAGTCTTAGTAGAACAATGAATTAAGTAAGTTGATGCACCAACTTCAGTGTCTTTTTGCTCAGTGGGACCAAACTTTAAATTCAGTTTCAGTTTTGTGCTCTGGAAATTTTGTATTTGCACTCGTTGACTGATGTGCTTGCTTTTGCGTACAGACTTTAATTTTAATTGTAAAAATTCTTTTCTTTTTTTTAACAGTTTTTAACTGAATTCAGTGTTTTATGTTTTGCTGTGTTTTACAATCTTTTATGAAGATGTGAGTTTTTATGTCTTTTTGTCTTGCAGTGAAGTGTGAACTGAATTAATTGAATGAGAAGTATGTCTCTAATTGAATTCGAGGAAATAAGTTTTAAGTGCAGCCAAAATTGTGCATAATTTAATAGGCGTACAACGAGGTCCTATGGTGTCAACATCAGATGTTTCAGATTCTTTTGTCTCCAGATTAATAGTACACAAAATATAATTAGATTTAAAATTGCTTCTGGTCGAATACTAATTCTAAAATACGTATAAAGCGTGCCATTTTGAGTAGGCATTTAATTTGGACGCAGTAAATCAGGCGCGATGAATTGTCGAATATTACACATCAGCATGCAAGGATAATTTTAATCCTTTTCTAGCAAAATGCTTGATGCGTCAGATTTTTAATCTGTACGCTCTGAGATAGGAGCCTACTGTGTTATTCCTTATTTTGAGAAATAAAGGGTAATTAACCATTCTTGAGTCTTACGTTTCTGTTCACACACTCAAGCGATTATTCTCTTACTTGTGTAGTAGGTCCCCCACATTCAGCTGTGAGATAAAAGGGTGGAACCCCACAACTTAGTTAAGTCAAATTAATTTTCTTTGACTTAAGCCATAAATGCTGGCTTCTGTAAGCACAAGTGGGGCCTTGTGTTTAACGTTTAAATGATTTGAATAAAAGGGTTCTTTGCACCGTTTCCCAATGTATGTCATACTTCACAAGGAACAGTGGTAATTCATTTAAGGTCTTTAGAAGTTTCGTACATACTACTAAAGAACACGACAATAACTCATGGACTAGCTGAATGAATACAACTTGCACTTAAAGATCAAAGTTTCACAGTTTTTAAAGTACTGCAGTCTTTCAACCATTTTATCTTTCAAAATAAGTTACAACAGATGAACACTGTAAAATTGTCTTCAGCAGGGACATTTCTTCATTTTTTATCCCCTAATTCTTCATATTATTTATGTGTCCAGATTACCTTCTTCAAAAATCCTGTAAGAAGTCTTCACCAAAAATCTCCCTTTTTTGCGTTTATTTAAAGAAGTATAATCTGTAAAGTATAGTGATAAAGTTCACCAACCAATACCAGAGGCATATCAAAAGATAACAGTTTACAAAATTCAAAACATTAGTCTACAGAACGAGACAATCTGAACGGAATTTAATCTGCACGTTAAATTGATTCAGGAACATTGTACCCTTTCAAATTCCTTCGCGATGTATTCGGATTACGAAAAAATGTCTGAAAATCCAAATGCGTTCTATCGGACTATTATTTCTCTTAAATATGAGTACAGACGAAATATCGCTGCTGCTAATTGTTATGTCCGGTTGTATATCCACGTACAAACTGCTTCCTTGATAATCCTATGTGGGAGCAGGAGATAAATTTGTTCTTTGCTAAAGCCTTTGAGCATCGGTGGTAACAGAATAATACTCCAAGGGAAGTCTGACATTTTATGATGGTATTTTCTTTATCTTTCAGTAGTAGTTTGTGTATTTTCCGTTATGTAAATAATTATGTTTGTGTATTTCCCTTAATTATGTAAGATATGCATAGTTTCTTCAGTAATAGTATTTTACTTAACATGGTAAAATTCTTCTTAAAGTAAATTTTCAGTTTTTATATTAAAGTTGACTTAAAATTTTATATTCGATTATTTGCTTACAATAATGCGCACTTGTAGGCACATTAGGTTATTTCGAAGCAGGAGACGTGGAAAAAGAGCAAAGCCGTCGCCGGGACTCGAACCTCGGACCTCTCGAATACGCGCCGTATGTGCTGGCCATTACACCACGAAGGCATGCTAAGAAGGCTGGAGAAGTACGTTATACACTAAGGTTATCTGAACTATCTGCAGAAGCATTTCGAAGATAAATACTTATAATTAAGGTACACGTAAATAACCCCTAAAAATCTGAGAACGGCTCTGTATTTTTCAACTGCATTTCTTGTCTCAAAGGGAAACTGTGGGAAATTTGCGCTGCAGTATAAATTCAGCTAATTTAAATGAAGAATTACGTGCTTACCAAGTTATATATTTAGATAGATGCGTTGTAATACTGCTTACAGGAATGGCAAGTGAGGAGTTTCGAATTATTGCTCTTACCATCCTATAGAGCTCCTCGCCTTTATCCTGATAAATGAAGTTTCGAGGAACCCAGAGAAATATTAAACGAACTATCGCTTAGTTCAAAGAACAAAAAGCGTAAACTCAAGAAGGGTTGATTACCTTTTATTCACTCAAAATATTGTTACGAATTTCACATTTATTTGGCTATTTATTTAGAATTGTAATTAGATTTGCCCCATGTTGCCTTAGCAACGCAGACGATTTTTGAAGAGAAAGCTACGTCGAAAAAAAAATAACAATAAAAGTAAAAGAGCGCGTGCGTTTAATGCTTAATAAATAAATATCTCGTAATTACTGTTGCCATCCAGAAAAATCTAGAAAACTCGTGATTGTTCTACTGATAATTAAAAAGCTTATAAAAGCTGAGGTGAAACACCTCATCTCAGTTAGTTAGTTAGTTGTTGTTGTTGCTGTTATACTTGTAGCTGTAAAAAGCGAGCTGCTGTTTGTTTACTTAATGCTGTATTGATTGTAGTGATTTCGCTGTGAGATAGAACTATTTTATCTGTTTTGAACTGAGTTTTTGCTAAACGTTTGAGATATTGTGATATTGTGCAAAGATTTGTGAAGAAATATTTCAGCATTTTAATTTATTTATTGTGGAAAGAATAAATTTTTGTTAACTTTTTACGACTTGTGCATTCAATATATTACGAACCCGTACGCACGTAAGAATATGATTAACAGTCGGCCCCTTTCTTCGGGCTTACATCAAAGCCTCCACTTGGGCTTAAACTCAAAAAGCAAGA
Organism: Stegodyphus mimosarum; assembly: GCA_000611955.2. Taxonomy (NCBI): domain Eukaryota; kingdom Metazoa; phylum Arthropoda; class Arachnida; order Araneae; family Eresidae; genus Stegodyphus; species Stegodyphus mimosarum. The sequence goes on along the minus strand of KK114106.1, from coordinate 65,396 downwards.
ACTGATTATATCTAACTAAGAGATTTAGCCGAAGTTCTAAAGTTGGTCTGTAATCTTAAACTAGCCGCGAGCAATCAAAAGCCACGTAATAATACGGCCGAAATAACAACAGCTTAGAGAGACGTAGCCGAAAGGCAAACGCGCGCTATAGTTCGACCGTCTTATCCGCGACCCTGAGCGCAAACACGCATGCTCCATTCGGACCGAATTATTTTCAAAATAGGGTGGAAGGATGGGGACTTTCTTTCCTCCCAGAATATCTCTTTCCAGAGAAGAGAAGACTTTCACGTGACCTTTCACGTCACAGCAAGCAGTAACACCCCTTTTGGACGAGTCTATGTGTTTTGGCAGAATGCCAGCCAAGGTTGCGTTTGAGACGGTCGAACCATACTCAGGATTTCTGACTCTCTCTTTCTCACGAAGTCAGTTGAACTTCCTTTTAATACTATCTTTCCTCATTTGGATTCAATGCGTTTCTCAAAATTCATTTCTGTAAGGAGTTGTAAAAGTTGAAACGAGATAAGGTAGGAAAGATGACCTAAATAAAAATAACTGTTATAAAATTAAAATATACCTTACAATCCTACCCTAATTAATTCATATGAAATAAAAGAATTTGATTGATAAAAAGCCGATGTATTCCTGTGGTTTTTAGCCCAAAGGAGTATTTGCCCAGAAGGGCTATTAATTCCTTTTTGGGGTTTTGCGTTGGTTCACTATAAATATCTGAATCACTTTATAAGGTTTATCTCCCGCCTTCTTCGCCCGCCTTCCTGCTGTAGTTGTCAGCGCGCTCGGCGCGTATGCTAAGGGCCCAAAGGGTATGGTTCTAGCCCTGGCGAGGGCATTGCTTATTTTTCATCTACTAATGCTTCTAAATAACCTAATATCTCTGCAACTTATCATATTGTTGCCACCAAATATTATCGCCCTGCATTATATTTAAGGAAATTAAATAATGAAGAATGTGCATGAATGTATGTATGTTTCGTGTATTGTGAACAAACAGCCGTTACTAGAGGCATCAAAGTTTGAATAACGTACTCCTCCACTCGAATATTGGCATATGCAAGCCCAAACGTTAATGCTGAACGATTTCAAAGCATTTCATTAACATTAACATCATATGCATATTCAAGTACGGATATTTTATGCGCGAGGTTTCTTTTTTTATGATATTGCTGTTGAATTGAATTTTATGCTTTAAATGGGAAAAACATGATATTTAATAAATAAAGTTAACACACTAAACGTTAAAAAGAACACCTCTTTGAGAGTATTATACAATGAGAGCTTTCAGATTTTTTTTCTTTGACTCAGATACTGTGTAAAACGTATGCCAACAATCAGTTGCTATCTAAAACCTCAGAAAGAATTCACACATTTCGGATTTTAATATTTCCATTTCATTATTTAGATTTCAATTTTGATACAGAGGCTGTTCGCACATTTTTTAGACGATGTATATTGTATTCACAAAACTAAATTACATAAAATTCTTGTGTTTTAAATGTTCTATTTGACATCCCTTATTCTAAACTATCTTTCGACACCGCAATTTCCAGGATCATAATGCCTTTTTAAGTGTCAGAAGAGGTATTCTATCCCATTCCTCCCGAACAGCTTTCCAGAGTCCTCTTAAGGTTTTGGGACAACGTTTGGATAATGCAAATTCAAAAGTCCGAAAGCACAAAAATCCATAGGTGACACATCGGGAGATATAGTACGGATATCAGTGAAGGGTATGGCCTCGATACCAGTTTTTGTTCCATTTCTTTTAGGAAATTTACAGTGGGTTTTGATGTGTGACTGTTAGCTTTGTCCTGCTGGAGTCTCACAGATTGATGGCACTGTGGGTAGAGCGATGGTATTTCATTCAGAAAAATTGGCGATAAAATATGTTCCTGATAGTATTTGGAGTTAATCTTGACATTTTATTGCACTCTCTTTATTTTTAACTTGCCATTATAAGAAAAACCAGCAACAATCAAGAATCCCTTAGAAAAACTTTCTTTCGATTCTTTGAACCATGTACTTATATATTTTTCTCCACTTTTATGATAATAAATGGCTCTTTTTTGTTACAATCATTTAAATACCCCATGCTTCATCTATTGTGACAATTGTTTTCCATTTTCCCTTGGATAAGTGTTTCTCATATAGAATTCTGCAACCTGTCCTGCGTCGAGCGATATGCTTCGGAAGAAGACGATGCACATTGCGTTTTTTCGCTTTCTTAAGGTTTAAATCAACGTTTATCATTTTGTTTACAGTGGAAAACGAGCATTTTAATGATTTTGCAACTGTGCATTGACTAGGGGGATTTTCTTTTAACATTAAACAAGGTGCTTTTGCAGTAGTCGAAGATGTCCGTTTTTTCCTTGGATACTTGTTTCGAATTGTCCCACTTGAGGCTCCAATTTGGAGTTTTTTTTTCCTTTGTTGTTGATGATATTACCTATCGACGCTTTAGATATCACAAAACCATGACTCTCACATCGTTTTTGGATAACGGAGTATGCATATTTCTCTTCGGAAAGAGCGTAAATGTAGTCTTCGAACCCCTGCTCTGTTAAATTCGCCATTTTGAATAAAAACAAAACTTTCAAGCCACAGACGATAATTTTGACTTTTAAAAACATAGTGAATTGCAATTACTTCTTTTGCAGCAAACAAGTCTTTGTTACCGCTTACGAAAATCGTCTAAAATTTGTGCGAACAGCCTCTGTATTCTTAGAGCTTCAGACATACTTGATGCAGTTTTGAAATTCTGATAACTTTCTACATTGTACTGAGAGGAAACTAAATGTGATAACAGTCATTAAAACCTCATTTGGTAACGCAAATTCATGGTATCGAAATTTAAACTACAAATATTTATTCAAAGCTAAGTATCTAGTATAATTAGACCAATAAAAACCGGCCTTCTTTGGAACATCATTGTTTTCCCATTGCCTCTTATTTTACCTCAGCACTTAGCGAGCTAATTTCAGAATAAAATCGACGTTCTTCAAAGAATCATGAATAATTAATGTGCCGAGAACCGTAATTAAATATTTATTTCCTAATTGCATATCAATTAACATTTCTAAGTGGTTAAAGACATAGAATTGTTGACAGTTTTTTTTTTTCTTTTCTTAATGAAATCGGAGGTACATTGTTTCAAAAATCTTTTTCGAAAAAACCCTGTTTCTGATTGAGTCCACGTAATGCAGATTTTACTCCGTGAATGTAATAATGAGGTTACGTTCAGGATTGTGAATTGCATATGAATAGATAAAATGAATTTTTCATGACAGGTGTGGTGGTGTCTTCATTACAATGCTTGCTACTGCGTCAAAGATTTGTTTCGTTAAAATTCTGCGCCAGCAAAGCGTAGAATTTAGTTTTGTGCTCTAATTTGCATTTAAAATTACTGATACCATGATTGTTTTATTGTTATTTAGGTTTCTTATGTTCTGTGTTTTACCAAAAGTAATTTTTTTAACTAGAATAAGTTTCAGACATTATTTCAGAGTGTATGACATTTACGAAGCATTAAAGATATATGATTATCTTTTCAAAGGAGTTGTGCAATCTGATTACATATATTAATGTCTTAATGTGCAACACTAGTTAGATACGTTTTAAGCTCATTATATGTTATAATATTACCCTGCAAGAATAATTTTTGAAGTATTTTTAAAATCCTACTTTTCTAATCATCTAAGTTTTAAGATTAAATTCAATTACGATTTTCTCAAATTGCGTACGAAATAAAAGAGAAAATACAATTTTATTTATTGCTGCATTATTGTTAATTTAGTGAATTGTTTAGGATAACTTCAGTCATGAGATAAATATTTTATCAAAATAACCTGAAGTGAATTTAATACTAGTGACATAATTTTAATTTAAATATATTGAATTTATTTCGATAAAGTTTTGAATATAAATATGCCAGAAAATAACAAACAAGCCCATGAGGTTTATAGAAGCTTAAAGCAGTTTAACCAAAAGTGAACCTATTTCATACGTATATTGAAAACATTCAATATAATAATGTCTGTAAAGAAATAAATTAGGAAATACAAATTCTCACATATGTACGTTTTCCAAGTTTTTCATTTTTTCCTTTTCATACAGAAATGATATTGCATTGAAACTTATTCCACAAAATTTGTAAAGTTTTAGTTAATCTAACAAAGTTTTATTTTAATTTAAATCTTTCTATCTCTTCTCTGTTTCAACTTCCCGTCAGAAGAAGCGCGCGTTTTCAGCTTATGCTAATTTGAAGTACAGCCAAGTACTATTTAAACCAGAGGTAGAAACCTCTTAGTGTGAGAGAGCTTTTAGTCTCGGATCACGGTCATTCTGTTCGACGTTCGCTCTACGTGATTGCTTATTGAAACAAAAATAAGTGCGCTAGTATTAGTAATTCTTGTTACGCACCATTTAGTTAGAGGCCAACTCCGCGTATAGCTCTGTGAGCAAAGATTAATTTAATTTCTATTCAGTTTTAGTTTAAAATTTAGCTGATTGTTAAGTTAGGCCCAAGTGTGGTCTTTTACTTTCTGTATCCCTCCCGAGTTGGGAAGTGTGTAAATAATATTGATTTGATAAAAGAGGATTTTAAATCCCTTTCAAGCGCAGTTATTCTCCAGCACAGTATCTACACCAGAACACAGCTGATTTCAGCTCCCTGTTTCAGATTAGGACTTTAAGGAGTTACTTCAAAATGCTTGCCAAAAAAACGCACAGAACATTCAGTCCTGACAAATTAACATACATTTCATCTCTAAATACCGGTTTATCATCTTTTAAAAGAGACTATTTCATTACACGGAGAGTGTTCATATTTTATTCCTTTCAGTTCGCTTAATTTTTTTCGATTGCCTTCGTTTGTACTTTCTCAGCTACCAAAAGTTCACAAAATGGCTTCACAAATGGAGTGCCAAACATTTCTATCGATGAGCTGAAGAATATTTGATGAGTCAGCTTATTAGCAAACAAAACTTCTCAAGTATTCGATCATCCTTTTACTCTCCCCCCCAGGAGGGGGTCGACGCAGAGAACTGCGAAACTACTGGCTAGGATAATAAGACAGGCAAATCGACAACCTTCTATTCGGCGTAGATTTTGTAAAATCCCAATCCATTTCGAGGGCAAAACGGGTCCGCCTTCATCAGGAGCAAAAAAATTCTGCAAAAGCGAGAAAGCGAATGTCTATCATATTTATACCCACAGGCGATCAGTTTAAGAGCCGATAGCGTCATCTATCGGCAGAAATAGTAGCAAAAAATTGAGGGTTAAGTTAGTAGAATTTTGAAGACATTAGGCAAGATTGGATTGGCATAATGGCTAGGATCTATACCTAGACAGTTTCGGTCATGGGGGTATTCAAATTACGAACCTAGTGGTTCTAAAAGCCCCGGAAAAATCGCTTTTCGATTGGCCTGTGGGTCCAGCACGTCCTAGGGGTGGGGTGGCTTCTCAGGTTCTGGCTGAGGGTGGCGTCCTAGGGTTCATCTGTAATGTTCTTGGGCAACGGGCAGCCGTGTGACTGCCAGGTAACAAATTGGCGACCAGCGGCAAATTAAGGGGACGGCTCCAGTATCTCCAAGGCGCGAGGACAGGGTTGAATCCCAAGGCCTGGTTCGGCGGAATGAGGAACGCAACCTATCTTATCTTATCCTTTTACGGGTAATAATTCGAACCTGTTCCGTCCAGAAGACTACCTTAACGTTCTCAAGCTTCAGTTTAAAAATATTGCAACTTTAGGTAAATTTTACCTATATATTTATATCGCCACTTATCAATATTTTGTTTTTATGCGCCTGGAAAGCATACAACAGATGATATGAACAATTCAAAGTTTTTTTTTGTTGTTGTTGTTGTAATTTTAATTTCAAATATTTTGCATTTCTCGGTATCTCTGGTATAAATACCATTCTTAACAATTCTGGTAGAATTTGAAAATTGTAAATTACAAATCATCAGTCCAAATTATATTGGAAAAAATATATAAAACCAATTATATATATATATATATATATATATATATATATATGTGCGATTGCCTTTAGAATTTTTCTCTTTTGCTGGGA
>KK114106.1:0-51036 GCA_000611955.2 Stegodyphus mimosarum | reverse complement strand
GCCAGAGATCTCGGCCCGTCCCCGCCGAGGTGCTGTCTGTCAAAACTGGGGGAGAATATGAGCGAATTTGTACTCTCACCTGTATTGTGCCTAGGACTCTTGACAACGGCAGGCGCAATCTTGCCCCCTTGCCACGATGGATTTCGTGGGCTTGCTCTGATATCAGAGAAGCGAGATTAGTCGCAACAACAACACCGAACCGTATATACGTTTAATTAATTTGCGATGGCAACATGAGTTTCAGCAAGTTAATTTAAGCCAAAACATATAATTTACATTCCTAACTGATGTTTATTTGTTTAGTGCTTCGAGTTCTTATATTTCAAATTCTGTATTTCAGTCCGTGGTCATAATACACAAATTACCAGCAAATTAATGAAGCACTAATTGCATGCTAAAAAATGGGAGCTTTCAATTGAAATGCACGTGTGTATTTCATACATGTATACGCCATATTTTATCGATTATTTTGTTTCCCTTTTTTTCTACTAATTTTATCGTCCAAAAATCGGGAGAAGGAAATTATACGATTAATTTAGTTTCCGACTGACGCCGTTACGATAAGAGAATAACAAATAAAAAGTAGTCGTGGATTAATTACAAGTAATTTACACATATATATTTTTTAAAAGAAACGTGCCTTCCAATAAGAATATATAGTAAAATTAACATTAGATCGTCTAATAAAGTATATTGATTTCTACTTCCCTCTAACTTGAAACTAATCTTTCTTTTAATGTGGCTGCTTTTCTTTAAGTCTCAAATTTTTCATAGATAATTAGGCAAGATGAATGTGCAGCTATCTCAATGAAATAATAGACAAAATGCCAACTCGCATTTGCTTCACTGTCATGGGTTAGCTCTTGGATTGCGTTGACGTAAAATTCAGCATTTAGGAAGAAAACGTTTGGCGTGACCTTCGCAAGTAGTCTGCAAGGTTTTGTCTTTGTTAGTAAAACGAAAACAATCATTACTTGGATGAATCCATTTTGAAATTTAGGGAACCTAATTATTTGAACGAATTGAGGGAGGGAAAAACTACTCGAATATTTTCAAAATTTCCAAATTTGCTCTCTAGAGTAGCTAGAAGAGAAATGCTGAAAGAAATACGATATATATAAAGGGTAAATATGTGAAACTGTCTCGTATCGTAAATATATATTTTAAAAAAATTAGTTCCATACACATTAATACTAAGAAGTGTGGGAACGTTTCAGAAAATAAGCCCTTTAGAAGTCTGGCAACTTTGAACACTAATTTATTTAGTTGCTTATTGTTTTAAATAAAAAATATACCATTATAAATATACTTTAAGAAAATTTATCCATCTTTAGTCCAAAGGAGCAATTTACCTAGAAGGACTATTAATTGTGTTTTGGCATTTTGCGTTGATTGACTACAAGCATTGTTTCACCTTTTAGATTGTTGCCACCAAATATTATCGCCTTGTATTGTATTTAAAGAAATTAAATAATGATGAATCTGCATAAATGTATCTATGTTTCTCGCACTGTGGTGAAACAAAGGTACCTGGAGAAATTAAATTTTGAATAACGTAATCTTCCACCGAATATGGACAGCTGGAAGCCCAAATTTGAAATTTCGAATTTGCTTTATTATCGATTTCATATTTTGTAAAACTTTAACAAGTTTTTGATTAACAAACTCAAGGATTTCAAAGCGAGCAATGGCAACGTTGTACAGAAAAAACGTTTTTATCTCCAGCGCGCCAGACTGTGTATAGGAAATTCTAAAGATATGCTCATTTTAAAATTATTTTACGATATTGCTATTGAATTGAATTTTATGGTTTAAGTTTAAAATTGGTAAAGATAGGTAAAAATCCACAGAAACGAGCTATTATAAAATAATTAAAGATGTGTTGAATAAAGAATATCAGGAGCAAATCGACTCAGAGATATTTTACGTAAATGTGTTTTACGAACATGATGTTTAACAAATAAAAGTAACTCATAAAATGCTATTTAAACGCCCCTTTGGACGTAATTTGAAATCTGAAAGCTTTCATATTTTATATTTTTTTATTTATTTATTATTTAAAATTTATTTTTTTTATTTGTAATAAATTTATTAATTTTATTATTTATAACAAATTTATTTATTTATTTCATACAACTTGCGCGTTTTGAAAAGTAAGGACATAAATTTCTTAGTTTCTTAAAATTTCGAACATACATTGCTGGGAAGGCTTTTTCTACAATTGCAGTCTGATAATAATATTCCCTTCGAGAGAATCAGTAATTTTAGAGCATAAGACATTTTAATATGATACTATGATTTGTATAATTGCATTTGTTATTCTCAGTTTAGAGTGTGGTTGTTTCAGGCTAACAAGTTCCTTTAATCGATTCAGAACATTCTCTATTTGATTTTCTGCTTACTTTATTGCTCGGTATTCTACCCACGCACCGTTACTTTTCTGAGACCCCTTTCTGCAGTGAGCAGAAACATGACAAGACCCAAAGCTCTGCTGAAAGGTGAAAATCTCATTATCTCGGGAGTTTCACATGTCATTTTATTGCATAACTGACGCATTTTCTGGCATTTAGAGTGACATTAGTCTCCCATATTGTTACCATACTTTTGTAGTTAAACGTTCCCACAACGTAATAGTAACTAGATGTTTCACAGAAGGTGATGTGCATTCATGCAGCAAATCTTCTCCAGTTTTTCTGACAAATATCGTGCCAGCGCTATTATATACGGATATGAGAGTTTCGTACCTCAAGACAACACTGTCCCACTATTCTTCTGGCCAATTAATATCATTGTAATCTTTTTTATCTTTGTCTAAAAAACATAAAAAAAGGCTTATTCCTTGTAATTCAGGCGCTTAACAAAAGATTGTAAATTCGGCATCAAAATGTCTGGCATTTATGCGTACAACACATTTACGTAAAGTATCTCTGAGTCGATTTGCTCCTGATATTCTTTATTCAACACATCTTTAATTATTTTATAACAGCTCGTTTCTGTGGATTTTTACCTATCTTTACCAATTTTATATTCGATTAACTGAATCTTTTGCTACTTATTTCATGGTATCAATATTTCTTCGTGTACATGAGCCAGCTGCTCTTAAAAACTCCTCCACGAAGGCATCCATTTTCTTAGGCTGATAGTCATCACGCGTTTTGCCATAATTAAATAAACCAAACCAATCAAAATTCTGGTACGTACGTACTATGAAAACTACCTAGAGATCTCGCCAAAACTGGCGAGAAATTGACGAAAGCCTTTTTACGCGTCGGAAGAATAACCAAGGTCGTGTCTTGCCAAAACAGTGGGTCTTTGGTGGAATTTGCCGGGAGACAAAAGAAACATTTCTAGTTAGAGTTCCAGACCGAAAAGCAACAACATTAATGCATGAAATCCAATATAATATTGCTGAAGGCTCAACAATAATGTCAGATTCTTGGTCTGGATATCAAACAGAGGAGCACATTTTTGCCGGTTTTGAACATTTTGATGTCAATCATTGATACCGTTTAGTTGACCCATCTACGCAGACTCATAGACAACACGTGGAAAGGATGTGGGGTTCCGCAAAATGAAGGAACATCCAGAACGTGGGACAGGCCGTTATCATTTCGATAGCTATTTAGCTGACTTTATTTGGCGGAAAAAACAGGAAACGCCTTTCGGTGCTATTTTGAAAGCTATTTCCCGTCACTTTCCTTACCATTAACTTCAAAGTTTTCTTTTAACCAGTTTTAAGTAAGTTAATTTTAACTTTTTAATTCGTATTTAGTATATAGTTTATATATGTATGTACGTTTATTTATAATATGTATATATATTCATATATATACTAGCCGCTATGCGGCCAGCCTTCGTCTGGCTTTTAAACGTACCGGAAAAATGCCTAAAAGACACACCTGGGACCTATGGCCGCGTAAGTTCTTCCAATTTTTTTCTCTTTGTTAAGATTACAACCCTCATTTGTAAACGGCCTTGATGTATCTCCAGAAAAACATATACATCTTGAATTTTTAGCAAATTAATTGCATGAAATGTGCATTAAACATTTGTTAAAACATAATTTATATCCCCGTTCTTAAGCACCACCATGACAACATAAAAAATTATATAAAAATTCTACAATAAAATTGAAATTTTTTAAACATTTTCTTACTCGATAGTTTGAATGATCCTTTTTCTGAAATTTTGAAATGCTATGATAATTTAGGTAATCTTCTGAGGAAATGTGTCAGCAGTCACATCGCAGCCATTTAACTTTTATAAAATATTACAATGAAATAAGCAATATCCCTTGATACAAATGTTAATTATCCTAATAAAGTAATTAAACAATTTACCGTTGCAAAAAGAAACAACTTTTTAATTTCTTAAATTTTTCATTCTCTTAAAAACAGTAACATAAGAAATACGATGAAAAATTGTTGCCAAACCGAAATTTTTAAAAGAATGAAACTATTCAAAATGATGCAATTTCATCAAAAATCTATCAACAACAATAAGAAAGGAAAATTGTTGCCAAAACTACATTTTAAAATATCTGAGATGTGAGAAGTGTATTCGGAAGCTTCATTTAAAAAATTTAAAAAAAATACAAAATATTATTATTTTTCTAAAATTCTTTTTTTAAAAGGTGTCGAAAGGATTAAAGTTCAACGTGCCCAAAAGTCAAAGGAAAATAAACTGCACATTTTTTAAGTAAGTTTTTTTTTAAAAAATATCCGCAAAAAAGGTGTTAAACTCACCTTCCTAAATAAATTCGTATTTATTCGATTTATTGAAATACGAAATTTATTTTAAGTTCGTAAAATAGCTAAGTGTCTACTCTTCACGACGATGTAAAAATGAAATGTATAGAGTGAAATCTCGCTTTCCTGTAGCCCATTATGTCTCAAACTGACGCGATTTGGTCACAAAACATAAAATAAAACATAAAATAATTCGAATTTCGAAAAAATCGCTTCGAGGTGCACTGGCTCTTGTGTAGAAACACCTATGTGCCAAATTTCGTGGCCCTGGGTCTATTAGCTTACTCGCAACACGAACGAAAGACACACACACACATACACACACACACAGACTCTTTGTTTTATTATATTGTTACGAAATTCACATTTATTTGGCTATTTATTTAGAATTGTAATTAAAATTCCTTTTTATTTCCCCGTGCAACGCGGACGATTTTTGAAGAGAAAACTACGTCAAAAAAAAAAAAAATAGCAATAGAAATAAAAGAACGCGTGCATTTAATGCTTAACAAATAAATATCTTGTAATTACTGTTGCCATCCAGAAAAATCTAGAAAAATCGTGATTGTTCTACTGATAATTAAAAAGCTTATATAAGCCGAGGTGAAACACCTCATCTCAGTTCATTCGAGGGGACGCCTTCAAGTGCGAAGGTTGGCTGTTTTTCGTGCTCGCCAAATCCATTCGACGAAGTGCATAGGCCTAACTGAATTGTTAGTGCTGCCTTGAGCTACGCCTGTCTTCGTTGCCATTGACGCTGTTACCTGTACAAAAAAGCATTTGTTAATGCTATTTGGATTTGTATTTTTGGATTGTTGGATTACAATCTGTTTTATTATTTTTTAAAGTTGCTTATTGATTTAAATTTTGCATGCTTTACTGTTTTAAGATTTTACGCGTGACTTCGTCTTGCCAATAGCCTGATTGCTTTTCCTTAGGCTTTTTGCCGTTGCGAGTTGTTGTTTTTTGTATTTTAAATTTTTAATGGCTTTTAGCGCTCAGCGCTAATTTTCATTTTGGTGCCTTTTGGATTTTCACGCTCGTGAGTTACCCTCCAAGCTCACGCTGTCAGGTGTGAGTCAGAGGCCTCACGAGCATCCACCTGCTGATCTGTCTGCACAAACACCTTCGTGTGGGTTGTGTTCCGGGCCGCAGGTTTTTTCCTAGCTTGGGCGCAGGATTTTTGATTTTCTATTGCAATGGATAGGATCATTGAGGCAGTCGCGGCGCAAGTACGCGAACTTGAAGAAATAAAAGAACGAAATGGATTCAGTGATACTGAAAACAAAATGTTCACTTTTTTGCTAAGTATTTTGGATATGATTAAAGCTATGAACACTGAGTTTACACAAACTAATACTACAGATCTGAATAAGGATTCACAGGGCTCACGTCCCGCTGAAAATAAAATTTTGTCTGAAAATGACAGGGCTCGTAGCCCAATTAATATAGACAATGATCATGAAATCGGCACTCCGCTTGATAAAGGATCTAGCTCTGACGAAGAACCTAATACTAGGAAACGTGGAGATCAGACTGTACGTACTAGATCTCATCGTAACACGCATAAGAAAATTAAATTGACTACGCACACTAGTATTTTAAGTAAAAAACCAACTCCACCTCCTGTCACCGATAAAAATATTCTGACTCCAGCCACTACAGCTGATGATACTACTAATGAAAATAATGATATGGATACTACAAATATACCTGATAATGTGAAGAACACTCATAATAAAACACAAAAACCATCTGATAATGAACCTAACAATTCAAGACTGCCACCAATAACGTTAAAGCCGACAACTATGAAATGGTCGGAAATTTGCTCACATTTCCATGCAAGAAATCTTAAATTTTACGGCCAAAGAATTGGCAATAAAATCAAAGTTACTGCGCTAGACGCAGATAATTACCGAGGAATTGTTAGAGTGCTTAGAGACTTTAACATCGAACACCACTCTTATATCTTACCACAGGACAGAAACCTGCGGGTTGTCATACGTGGTCTAAATGAAGACACTGAAATTGACGAGATTCAAAGAAAACTTGAAGAATTGCATTATGTTATTGAAAATATAAAACAAATGTCTAAACGTAGAGATGGAGAAACTATTTTGCTCCCATTATTCATTGTGACCTTGCCTAAGACTGAACAGTCACGCAAAATATATCATGAACGTTACCTATGTGATCTCCGTATCACAGTCAAGGAATACAAGGGCCGCCAAGGCCCAGTTCAATGCTTTCGCTGCCAGGGGTTTAATCACACCCAACTTGGGTGTAATTACTCCCCTAAATGCGTTAAATGCGGCCAGTCTCATTTCTTCACGGACTGTCCAGTCAAGGATGATAAAGAATTCATACCCATCTGTATAAACTGTGGAAACGCCGGTAACACAGCCAGTTTTCGAGGTTGTGAAAAATTCCCTAAGCGAAAAACTGATCAACAGAAAAACTACAGCAACAGAGTTGTAGAAAATAAAAGTTATGCCCAGGCTTTATCTACCGGCATATACTCTGATACCTTGAGTGAGGCTAAGAAAGTCTTTACTGACCTAGCTGAACTTGTTAAAGTTATAAAAACAGCTGGTTTCCAGCTTACACAGCAAATGCAAGAAATTAACACCCGTCAAGAAAAAATTGACAACCAATTAAATAATGGGTCAACACACTAAATTGTCGCCTACTAAATTTTTGGTATGGAATGCTAGAAGCATCCAAGATAAAACTTCAGAATTTCTTAACTTTCTTACCACTAACTGCATTGACATCGCTTGCGTCACAGAGACTTTTGCAACACCCTGTATTAACATTAACGTTGCAAATTACAAATGCTATCGTTGTGATAGGTTAAGTCATCGTGGTGGGGGTGTTGCTATTTATGTAAAGAGCAATATCCAGTCCTGCCTTATTGATACTGTTAGAAAAGATAAACATGAAGCAGTTATTGTCTCTGCTCATCTTCCTGTTTATGGAATAATTTATTTTATTTGTATGTATAATCCACCGCAGAATGTGTTAAGCAAAGAACTTTTAAAAGAATTATTACCTGAAAATAAACCAGTTATCCTTGTTGGGGATCTGAACTCCAAAAACCAAGAATGGGGATGTCGTAGAACTAACAAAAATGGACAAAAATTACTTGACTTTATCACTGACCAGCCCATTTATTTCTATGCACCGGTTGATTACACCTATCTGCCTAACAATCCACATAAAGGAGACATCTTAGATATTGTTCTTACCACTCTTCCAATTCCTATGTGCCTCGAAGTTACTGTCGATCTCACCTCAGATCATGTGCCAGTTATTGGCACATTGGGTATTATGAATAAAGAAAAACCGACTACTAAGAAAATCACTGACTGGAGAAAATTCACTGATATTCTCTCTAGTTATTATACTTCCTTCCAGCCTCTTAAAAATAAAATTGATATTGACAATGCTATTTCTTCACTTACTATGTACATCATGAATGCGTATCAATCCGCTTCACATAGTGTTCGTGCTGATAAATTTACTGGCAAGCTCCCTAAGAGTATTAGAGATAAAATAAAAGAACGTAATCATCTGAGACGCCGTTGGAACCTTACCTGGGATCCCAGGCTAAAGAAAAAGTTAAATAAAATCAACAGAGAAATTAAAAATGAGATTAAACTTCATAAAAAAGATATTTGGGAAGAGAAAATCCTCAATCTCAGCGCTTTTGACAACTCCTTCTGGACGTTCACTAAAAGCCTCAAGCAAAAACCCAGCATAAATAAACCAATATATTCTAACAACGCCATAGCCCTGACCAACAAGGACAAAGCCGATATGCTTGCAAACCATCTTGAAGAACAATTCACACCTAATGAATTTCCTTGTGACACGCAATTTATTGAATTCGTAAATCATTTTGTTAACGAATGGCTTAACGCACATACTGTTAGAACTTGTCCAATCTTCACTACTCCGCATGAAATCATTGAAATTATCAGAAAACTCAAGAACAGAAAAGCCCCCGGGCATGATGCGCTTACGAACATCACCATTAAACATTTTCCTAATAACATCATTTGCAGAATCACTAGCATTTTCAACGCCTGCATTGAAAACTCCTATTTTCCGGACTGTTGGAAAACAGCCAAAGTCATCTTGCTACCAAAACCAGGAAAAGATCATACCAGACCTGATGGTTACAGACCCATCAGCCTCCTCCCTGGTTTAGGGAAAGTCTTTGAAAGGGTTATTTTACAGCGCCTTCAAGTTTATTATGACGAACTTCCCAAGGAACAATTTGGTTTTCAAAAAGGTTTATCTACTGTCAAACAATTGGTACGTCTTTCTGAATTTATTGGTAATGCCTTACACAACAAAGAAAGCATAGCCCTCCTCATGCTGGACGTAGCGAAAGCTTTCGACCGCGTCTGGCATGAGGGGCTTATCTTCAAGCTCATCAATTTTAACTTTGATCGTGAAATTATCAAACTCATCTACTCCTTTATTGTCAATAGAAAATTCTTCGTATCCATTGGAGAAGAAGTATCTGAATTAAAAGAAATTAAAGCTTCTGTACCGCAAGGGTCCATTTTAGGCCCCGTCATTTTTCTCTTTTATGTAGCGGATTTTCCCTACTTTAATCTCAGTAGAGATTATTACGTAGGTTGTTATGCTGACGATACTGCGCTGGCAGTCCGTTCTAGACGTGCTGAAAACGCAACACGCAAACTACAAGATTTCATGCCTTTAGTTGAAGACTGGTGTCGTCAATGGCGCATTGCTATTAACGCACAAAAATCACAACTTCTGATAATTAGAAGAAGATTCGCAAAAGAAAACTTCAAAGGCTCTTTAAAGCTATTCAATGAAGACATCCCGATTGTACAAAAAGCAAACTATTTAGGAGTTGTGCTAAACTCTTCATTTACGTGGAAAGACCACATTAAGCACATCACTCACAAAACCATCAGTGTTATCCAAAGTCTTACTCCATTAATTGGCAGATACTCAAAATTAGATCTATACAAAAAGAGACTCATCTTTACATCTATTATTCGTCCTATCATGACTTACGCTTCCCCGGCCTGGATTATGTATAAAAAGAACGATCTTAAGAAACTGCAAGTCATACAAAATAAATATCTCCACACTATTACAGGAGCGCACTTTTATGTTTCAAATTTGACTCTTCACACTGACTTACAAATTGACACCCTTGAAACGTATTTGCACAAACTGAACAAGAAATTTTTTGAAAAAGCATTACACTGCGAACAACTGCAGTACTTCAATACCTTCAACTATGAAGTTTTGGATGAAGATAAAGAACTCAGACCTCTTGCAGCATTCCTATCACGTGACGCAAACTTCCCAACCTAAGATAGCCAATGTTTAGTAATTGCTATATTATTTTACTTTCTTGCTAACAACATGGACCTCACTGTATTACTGTATATAATGTATATATTCTTATTTGCAAATATTCTGGAACATACTATATAATCTGATTGTAACTGCACTTATTCTTGTTATTTTACTTGTCTTGTACCTTATTACATCATTCAGTTCTTGTTTGCGCTTGACTGCCTCTCTCGTCGTTTTGCGCTCTTCTTTGTGGTGTCATTGTTGCCCTTCTTTCCACACCCTCTGACCTTCTTTTTGCCACGTGTCCTGAACCTTTACCGTCTTGTTGCCTTCGGGCTGATTTTCATCGAGCCGGACACGTCGCGCTTCGCGCGACATCCCGGCGATACCTGCCTGATTGATTGATTTATCATCTCAATTGTTGTAGTTATTGTTGTTGCTGTTATACTTGTAGCTGTAAAAAGCGATTTCCTGTTTGTTTACTTAATGCTGTATTGATTGTAGCGATTTCGCTGTGAGATAGAACTATTTTATCTGTTTTGAACTGAGTTTTTGCTAATCGTTTGAGATATTGTGATATTGTGCGAAGATTTGTGAAGAAATATTTCAGCATTTTAATTTATTTCTTGTGGAAAGAATAAATTTTTTTGTTAACTTTTTACGACTTGTGCATTCAATATATAACGAACCCGTACGCACGTAACAATATGTAGAGATATAATTTATAGTTTGAATGTTTTTTACGTGTTAAAAATTTTTATAAATGTTGAATTTCTTGAATACCAACATTTAGTTTTTAGTTTTTGTGTGTTATTTTCCTTTTGAGTAATTAATTTTGTTAAAGTTTTTTAAACTCTGGAACGTAGGTATCAAATTTACTTTTAGGCGATTGCCTTTAGAATTTTTCTCCTTTTGCTAGAAACTTGAATAATGTCTGATTTACTTTTAGGCAATTGCTTTTGGAATTTTACTCCCTTTGCTTGCCTTATATATATATATAATCGAGATTTTGGGTTTTAAGTTTTGGTTCCTTTATAATTAGGAATTTTATTTTTCTAAGAATTTATAAGCATAAACGAAAAATCGCCAATGAAAATTTTTATCACTAAATGTCGTCAAGGTAGTCGTCATAGTACGTAAGTACCAAAATTCTTTCTTTGGTTATGTTTCTACAACAATTTTTGTTCCTTCTTGAATATTGTTGTCGTTCTCCGGAACTTGATATTATTTACCTCTACAGATAAACACACTACTTATCGTTGTAAGTATAGAAGCCAAAATTATTCTACACTACTTGATAGTAGTGAATACTCACTATGTCTTTGAAGAATAGATACTGCAGCTAAAGTTTTAAATAACCATTTTATTTGAACTAAATTTGACAAGATGCACGCACTCGGTGCTCACAATTCACCACCACTGTGGGTGAACTAAATTTAACAGAAAATAAAAATTTAACGAATCGCAATAAATATGAATGGCTAACGACTAGCTCCACAGTTATCTAAAACACTAAATCGGCTGCATACAGCAAAGCCAAGCCTGGAATATCAGTATAATCTGATCGCTGTCCAACATTGACTCGGGAGCTAATTTCAAACACGCAGTACAGGCTGTTCGCATATTTTTAGACGATGTATATTGTATTCACAAAACTAAATTACATAAAATTCTTGTGTTTTAAATGTTCTATTTGACATCTTTCGACACCGCAATTTCCAGGATAATAATGCTTTTTGAAGTGTCAGCAGAGGTATTCTACCCCATTCCTCCCGAACAGCTTTCCAGAGTCCTGTTATGGTTTGGGGACAACGTTTGGATAATGCAGTTTTTAAAAGTCCGAAAGCACAAAAATCCATAGGTGACACATCGGTAGATTTAGTAGGGATAACAGTGAAGGGTATGGCCTTGATACCAGTTTTGTGTTCCATTTTCTTTAGAAAATTTACAGAGTATTTTGAGGTGTGACTGCTAGCTTTGTCCCGATGGAGTCACAGATGGATGGCACTGCGGGTAAAGCAAAGGTATTTCATTCAGAAACATTGGCGATAAAATATGTTCCTGATAGTATTTGGAGTTAATCTTGACATTTTTTGCACTCTCTTTATTTTTAACTTGCCATTATAAGAAAAACCAACAATCATGAATTCCTTAGAAAAACTTTCTTTCGATTCTTTGAACCATGTACTTAAATTTTTTCTCCCCTTTTATGATAATTGAGAATATTTTTTTCTTTTTATTGTTTCAATCATTTAAATACACCCATGCTTCATCTATTGTGACAATTGTTTTCCATTTTTCTTTGGATAAGTGTTTCTCATATAGAATTCTGCAGCGTTGAGCGATATGCTTTGGAAGAAGACGATGCACATTGCGTTTTTGCGCTTTCTTAAGATTTAAATCAACGTTTATCATTTTGCTTACAGTGGACACCGAGCATTTTAATGATTTAGCAACTGTCCTTTGACTAGGGGGATTTTATTTTACCATTAAACAACGTAACTTTGCAATAGTCGAAGATGTCCTTTTTCTCCTTGGATACTTGTTTGGAATTTTTGTCCCACTTGGGGCTCCAATTTGACGTTTTTTTCCTTTCTTGTTGATGATATTACCTATCGACGCTTTAGATATCACAAAACCATGACTCTTACATTGTTTTTGGTAACGGAGTATGCATATTTCTCTTCCTTAAGAGCGTAAACGTAGCCTTCGAACCACTGCTTTGTTAAATTCGCCATTTTGAAAAAAAAAACAAAACTTTCAAGCCACAGACGATACTTTTGACTTTTAGAAACATAGTACAATTGGAATTCCCTCTTTTGCAGCAAACGATTTTTTATTACCGCTTACCAAAATCGTCTAAAACATGTGCGAACAGGCTCTCTATAAACTCGGAACTAACTCTGCTGCGTTTGCGTTACGTTTAGGTTTTAATTTTTTAACTTTTGAAACGCAGCTAAATACTGCTTCTAAAACGTGGTTAGGTTTTGCATACTACGTCATTTAAAATTTACATTCCTACAGGACACTGAAATCAGTAGGAGCAGGAAAGTCGAATTAAAAATAATTGGTTAGAACAGTGCTTCTCAATCTTTCAAATCTTGTGACCCAATTTTCAATCATCATTTTCATCGGGCCCGCCGTATGCAATAACAGTGTATTGAACGCAATAATAATATACTTTGACGTTAAAGTTACAACATGACCTTAATAATAAACCGTGCAAATTATCAAGATAAGTATTAAATTTTGTATATGTTCAACCGCCGAAGAATCTTCAACCGCCGATCTTCATAGTTTCTTATCAAGTGGCGAAATCGAAAAGCGATTTAGTAATAAATCATTCTTTGAATTTTGGGCAGAGGTGGATGATGAATTTTCTGCACTGAAAACGAAAGCATTTCGTATCCTATTACCATTTCCTGTATCTTACCTCTGTGAAACCGTATTTTCTGCAGTGGCTGCTCTGAAGGCAAAAAATATAGATCTCAGTTAAGCGTAGAAAAGAGCTTAGAGTTTCAATTTCTAATATTAAACCTTCCTTTGAATAACTCTGCTCTGCAAACACATGGGAATCACCAGTAGTTATTAAACTTGTTCTTAATTTAGTATTGTTAAATTAATCACCTAATACATTGTGCAGTATTGATACATTTATAAGTACAATGTATCAGTGCATATGTGTATTTTATCTTTTTTCCGTGTCGGAATGTATTTTGTTTTGCTTCCTTTCAGTAAATTAATAATTTTTAAATAGTCTTTTATTTTCGACTTTTTGATGTGCTGCCCCCCACCCAAGTAGGGTTATCACAGTTTGAGAATCGCTAGGTTGGAATAAAGTAAGGTTATTACAATAATTGCTAAGAATAAAAGAGAATTTTCTAAGTAATTAGATTGATCGAAGACTTAAAAGTTTGAAATTATTTTGCAAAAGTACTATGTATTCCTTATAATGCAAAATGATACAGATTGTACTACACGGAAAAGAATATAAGGAAAAAGAATATATGCGTTGAAGAAGTTTCAATGAGTCACAGGAAACGCTCTTTCCCGCCAGAAATCTAGCAAGCATGAATACCTCAGTAGGACATGCGATCTCAAATATTAATGCATGTTTTATATCTAGTATGTAAGGTCTCCAACGAACAGTTTGAGAAGAGTTTGGGAGATATTGTCACATTCGATTTCGGGGATGATAAATTCTTTCTGCATTAAGGGGACGGTGGACTTTAAAATAGCTAAAAATCGACTAAAATGTTGAATTTTTTTTTACTCTCATAATATTCTATATACTTAACTGCATAGTATGCAAAAAACCGAATCGAAATATTCCAATTTTTAAAGAATTATGGGAATTCATGCTATGGATAAAAAGACATTTTCTAAATGTTTACATAGTTTGTCGCAAGAAAAGGAAAAACTAAAAGATGATTTTCTTCAGTTTTCTCGAAATATTGTTCGAAACAAGCATAAAAATTTAATTAATATAAACAATGACGAGTGTTTAGATATAACAGTGTCATACGATGGCACATGGCAAAAACGTGGACATACATCCCTTTATGGAATAGGTATTGTCATAGATATTTTAACTGGGTTAGTTATACTAGCCTTTTGTCTTATTTTAGCCTTTTGTCTTATTTTAGCGTAAAGAAATTAAAAAGCTCTGAAAATCCTATACTCTCATGCAATGTTTGCCCTTATGTAATCATGATTTTAGCAAGTAAGATTAAAAAAAAGAAATTTTTGACTTTGTAGAGTCTCACACTTTTGGGAAACATAAGACTGAAAGACTTAAATAAATTATCGCTATGTGTAGAGTGAACACAGAAACATAAAAAGAATGTAAAAGACCACAGTAACGCGAATAAATTGAACTCATAAGGATTCATATAATTGAACAGAAGACACGTCTTGTACGAAAAAAAAACAGACAGCAGTTATGGCGTAACTCAAAAGATAGAATTCCAAATGTAAGCTTAGTTTAGTCAGAGGCTACACAGAAGTAATTACGAGCAACTTAAGTAAATTACGCGTAGTAATTACGCAGAACTAATTGTTCAAGCCTACCCAGGAGTGACAAGTTCTGAAGGCAAAAGTAAAGCAACGCCTAACACAGAATGCTAATGTAGAATTTCAGCTAGTAACGTGGCCTTCAGCAGGTGGAACACTCTCTGTCTAAGCAATCTAAAACCTCCCTTAAATACTTCGTTCTATTTCGTTTGAATACACGTAAGCTAAATTTAACACTCTGGGACAGGAAAGCAGAAAGTGAGAAAAGAGAGTATAGATTCTGAGCATAAATAGCTGGCTAGACGAAGCAAATAAATACCTTGCATATTAATCTAAGCACTAACATTTCTCAAGAAATATCGTCACAGAGAATTATTGTGAAACTGCATATTAGTCTGCTGAATATATAATTATTGGAAATTACTTACTGAATTTTACCTGAGGGGAGCGATATATTCATTAAGGAATTTTAAATGGAAACTGCTTAAGTTACAAATGCAGAAGCAATGAAAATATTTAGCAGTTCGAAAGACTGCACGATATTGATCATCTAGAAGCTAGGAAAAATGACTATTGATGGCCCAAATGCAAAAAGAATTATTATTCGTGAATGCTTGTCCTATGAATAATGCTGAGCTTCGGGATAAGTAACAAAATTATAATAATTCGCTTACTCAAATCTCAGGGAATTTGCGTAAGTAGTTTTTGCTCAGTATGAAACTAGGAAAAATAAAATAAATAATACTAAAAAAATCTGAAAGCTCTCAGATTTTATATTACGCCCAAGCGGGTGTTTTTTAACGTTTTTGGTGCATTCTTTATTTATTAAATTTCATATTTTTCTAACTTAATTATTAAAATTCAGTTCAACAGCAATATCGCAAAATATTTAAAAGGGCATACCTTTAGAATTTCTGATACACAGTCTTGCGCCCTGGAGATAAAAATGTTTTTTTTCGTACATTGTTACCATTGCTCGCTTTGAAACCATTGAGATTCTTAATGAAAAACTCATAAATGTTTCACAAAATATGAAATAGATTATAAAATTCCAAATCTGGGCTTCTAGATGCCCATATTCGGGTGGAAATGTAAGCTGTTTAAAATTTGATGGCTCTAGGTACCTTTGGTGCTTTTTCAGATAAACCAAACCAAAGTGCTCGATGAATGGGTTCGTCCATGCAACCTTGGCATGACATAGTCTGTTTGATTTCTCTTAAAATTGTTATTTTTTTAATTTCTCATAAATAAGCGGGATTTCCGAATCTCTGTCTTGGTCTAAAGTGGAGTTAATGCTCAGTTCATGAGCATTTTGTGTAACGATGGATGTCTCCTGTTAACATTTTCAGCAATTGTTCGATCAGATTTCCCTTTTTTACAAAGAGCAGAGGTGACTTTTCTTCGGGAAATTCTGTTACCTGGCATGGAATCATATAATCATTCAAAATCTCAGACCCTAATGAAATCTTTCAAAAAACAATATATGAAACAATATCTCGCACTGAAAGGTCTTTAAGCACTGTGCTTTTCCATCTCCAACCAAACGCAGCAAGTTTTTGACCCCATGTTTCCTTCTGACCGCTGATAATTTAGGAATTTCTCAAAACTTGTAGTTGTCACTTACCTTATGGGTATTCTGGTCGAAGGTTGTGTGCCTGGTCAATTTCACCAACTGCAGGTGCTGAAGTTCCTCAGTCATTTTATATTAAGAATCCTATTCAGTATGAACGAAGGCTGTAAGATCTTGCAGTTACTTCAACAAACAGGGAAATTGATAGCATACACAGTCAGCAAGCAATAAAAGAATTTTATATATTAGACCTAATAAGAAACGGCTTATGAATTAGGGGCAGTCGTGGCTACACAAATTTGTGTGCGTTGCGTCACATTTATCTCATATGAGGGCCCTGTGTTAACTACATATATAGCTAGTACTTTGCTAGTGCTTTGGTTGTTGTTAATCAGTCGTGTCAGCTGCCAGTATGGGTAAAATTTATAATTTAGGTGCCTTTGATTGCGGGCAAATAGTAGATACTCGGCCTGACAGTTTACGAAATCGTCCGACAGCTAGGATTTTCAAGGTCGACATGTCTAGGGTAGACCGTGGTTACACGAACTGTGAGAAAAAACTAGAGATCAGGTAAACTGAAAACGGCAATTAGGCTTGAACGAGCGTGGTGTAAGACTGTTGTACGATATTGTACATAGCCAGCGAAGCGAAACATAAGCTCAGATTACCAGCCTGTCGTATAGTCAGTAAAAGGGTCATGCAACACTCCCTTCACCACATGGGCCCTGGGCGCCGTAGACCCATGAGAGTACTACTGCTCAGTGCGTGCCATCGAGCTGTACGTCTTGCCTTGGCAAGAGAACACAGAGAATGGACTCTAGAGAATTGGAAACGATTAGCAATCAGTGATGAGGGTCGATTCTGACTGCTTACGCACACCGGGAAGATGAAAATGTGGCTTCTAGGAATGGCCCTGACTTAAATCCTACTGAGCTCCTTCGGGATGTTTTGTAGAAATGTGTAAAACCACATCAGGCAACACTGGCTACTCTTTGTGAATTATGGATCCATCCGATGTCTCGGATGTCTTTAGAGTGGAAAGCTCTCACAAACTTGTTAAACGGTCGTCGTGTGGCAGCCGTTATCAAGGCCAGTGGATGCCCAACTCCTTATTTACTTGCTGTCCCTAATTCAGTGTAGTTAATAATTTTCGAACAGTCTATTGCATTTCTGAATATTGTACTATTGAGGAACACCTAGAATCCTTTGAGAACGATGCCAGTTTCGTCAATACATAGAGAGCAAACCAGCAATGTATTGTCTTTTAGGCACTTTTTTAAAAAAAATGTGTCTAACTACTTCAGTAATTATTTCTTTCACGTCAACAAAAATTCCTTTAAATAACCTTGTCGTGTAAAATAATTGGTTTCAACGATGAATTTGTAGATATTATAACAATTACAGACTACAAAAGTTTTGATACTATATTTCGCTTGTTTAACTCAAGGTGTCTAACAGCTTTACTAACTATTTGTAAATATCTACTCACCTTTAGAAATAACCTGCACGGCTTAATGGCCTTTCTTTAATTCTTATCGTGAACACATGACACAACTCAAAAGGTAAAATCTAACACAAAATTTTAATCAATACGATTAATGGATCTAAACTTGAAATAATACAAAACAAAAATTATCTTCTTATGGACAGCGATGGGTTAAAACTCTGCAGTATATTAGCTGGTGTTAAGTAACTCTGCTTGAAAATGTAACACTTGTTGGGTCCGGTAGAATAAGTTCAACTAGTTTTCAACGCTCAACCATAAAAACATCACGAGTTCACTTATATTCGGATCAGTGGCTCATTATTATGACGCCGCATGCTATAGAAATTTGCGAAAACCTTCTGGGCTGAGCGGGCAAGTGAAGGCATGATGGAAAACATCAAGATAAAACACAGTCTTAGTAAAACTTTATGTAATTAGTAAATTAAGTCAAATGTCTCAATAGTACAAAAATGCAACGACGCATGAGAATAAGGAGATTACATTCTACGAATTATTCACTTTGATAAAATATCCTTTCTTGGTTTGAAATCTTCCAATGTTGACAATTTCTAGACTTTATTTTAATTATGTATGATCAAGAATACTTTAGTTAATGTATTTAAGATTTTTTTCCAGGGTGATAACATATGATTTAACCCCTTCACGATCAAACCGCCCTACACGGTCCTTCATTTAGACGACCGCAAGCGCCCGAAAACGGCCGAGATTGCAATCTTGTTTTCTTCCCTTCCCCTAAGGTATGCAGTAGCAGGTGCAGTCTTCCCAAATGCATTGCATCAGTTTGCTGCAGTCAGCTTGTCTTAAGAGGTTTAATTGTGGTTTCTTCTCTTTAGGTTGCACGTGACATTTGATTTTTGATTCTCTGATTTCAGTTTAAGACCTTCAGAATAGGTTTATAAAGAACGGGGTCAAAGGCTAATGTAATCTTTGTTACAGCGTATAAAGGATATCATTCGAAATTTTCACACCTATTTCTGAGTTAATTAACGGGGAGAGGAGGAATTTGCTGTGAAACTGGAAAGTATTTTCGGCGGTTTGGTATGTTAAGGATACAGGTTAGCGAAGGTTTTGGATTTCAAAGAGTTTTTTTAATA
Source organism: Stegodyphus mimosarum (assembly GCA_000611955.2). Lineage (NCBI taxonomy): Eukaryota > Metazoa > Arthropoda > Arachnida > Araneae > Eresidae > Stegodyphus > Stegodyphus mimosarum. The sequence goes on along the minus strand of KK114106.1, from coordinate 31,752 downwards.
AATTTTATTTTACTTCTAACTCTAATAATAATATAATTTTTAAATAACATACCAATATTTTTCCATACTTTGATTCTACGACTCAAATTTTGTCTAAATATTAAATTTTGTAATGTTTAGTGAAAAATTTACGGAGAAATTCAAAACTTAGCGAATTTTTTTTTTTTTCAGTTTGCGTCGAGAACAGTTCACTGGCAAACTTCTTAATACATGGCAAACTATTTTTCTACCCCTTCCATCACCTAGGAGGGGAAAAAAAGTCACATGATTCTTACTTTCAAATAATTTTAACAAAGTGCGTAAACCACATTTCCGATATTATCGCTTTCAACAAATACGCCAAATTTCAAAACATGCCGATATATAAATTCACGCATATCTTCGGAAATTTTGAATAAAAAGCTCCAATTTTTTGCAGGTATGCTTAGACATATATCTATATTAAGGTGATTGTAAAAATTTATAATTCGAAATTTTTTTGTAAAATTTTATGAGAATTATTTTGAAATACACATTTTTATAAATCATAAAAAATGGGTAAATTTTATTTGGAATGAACCTAAATTTCGAAGTGTGTAGGAAGTAACCAAATAAGTTTCATAAAAAAGACATATTAATAAATACATACCAAACTGAATTAACATTGAGGAGCTAAAATTTTGAGAGACATTTTTTTTAAAAACTACTCGTGTGATTTTTACAAAATTTGTAGTTTGGCATAATGTGAGTCGTAGAATCGAAATATGGAAAAAAAAAACGTCATGCCATTTCAGAAAATGTCCGATTTTGTGTCAAAATCATATATTAGAAGAAAGCTATATATAAATTTAATATATATCCTAAGTTGGGCTTTCGAGACATGAAAAACGCAATTTGAATTTTGTCAATCGGCCAGGTAGAAGGGGAGATATAGAACTGTCCTATTTTTGTTTTGTGCAGTGTACCTTTACAGAATCTACTGAAGAAATCCTTGTACAAAGGAAAATATAACACATTTCTTTCTTTGAGAAAAGGGCAATATGGCATCGTTCCCTTAAGTGAGGAACATTAGAAGAGAAAATATGATTATCCACCACGATCCATCATTAGGATGCGCCTGGTACTGACCACTGTGACGTCATCATGAGGAGAAAGACGAGAGGATCCGAATCGAAGTCGACAGTTAAACCACCGACCAAGTGATGCAAGACGCCTTTTTCTGGCTTGTTAGGGAAACGATTAGGAAGGTTATTTGTTTCACATTACGTATATATTTATGAAGGCAGTTGATTCATTTTTATGTGTTATCATGATAACCTATCATATCTTTATCACATGCTCTGATGCGGAATTTCAGAAGATTCTTTTTTGCTGACTATTCCAAAATATTTTACCGACCATATATATACCGACCATATATTTACCGACCATATATATGGTCAAAATTAGCAGTTCTTATTGTTTTTGTTATTCTAAAGAGCAAGTTTGGTTAAATCTCGTTACACAAGAATAAACTAAAAGGATTTACTTTCAATAAACAATTTAATTACAGAAACTCATCAGAAAATTTTCAAAATTTGTTTCTAAAAATCTAGATTTGGAATTTAATATTGAATCATTTAAAAATATCGATGTATCGTCTGAAAGTTTAAGAAAAGGACTCTTATATCAAGGAACAAAAACTAAACAAAGTCAAGGTCATTGTTTCTTTTCATTTAAAATAAATAAAATACTTCAGAATCTCTACATTACCACGATTTAACAAACCTAGAAACTCAGCGAGTATTCTTATAATAAACTTTGAAGATTCGATGTTACAAGCCTTTGGGTATATTTAACGTGTTTACAGAGACTTTCTTTCAGGGAGATAAATATAGACAATGTTGCATTCTAATGAACACACTTTGGACAAAACTATCTGGTACTTTTAGTGCCCAGTGAGTTAATGCATTGTGATGGAGGAACTGGTAGCCTTGGATTGAATACCCTGACTCATTTTATAAAATCGTTTTCTTATGTAATTATAAATGCTTTAACAGAAAGTTTCGTATTTTCAGTTTATTCATGAAGAGATTCATCATTATAATTCTGTTACTGTCATAAAAACACAGCAGCATTTTTGCGTTTATTTGTGAGTTTGAAAATGACTTCGGTTCAGAACTTTGGCTTTTTCCTTAAGGATTAAATTAAAAAATGTTTCATCTTTCAAAATAATCCATTTTAAGAGAAGAGAATTTTATTTCAATGTCAAATTCGAAGATTATGTTATGCATACTGAGCATGACAATGTTTTTAGATATCAGATAAATAGTGTAGTACAACGGAAGATATTGTCTTATTTGTACACGTGCTTGACAAAACTCTGATGAAGCTTCTTAGGATTAGCATCATATTCAATCGTTGTTATCTTTAGGCACACCTTGATCACCCTGGGAAATGTTAACTGAATTTTGTACTGAGTTCTTCTTTAAGGACAGAATTTGCATGGCCAAGGTCTAGCTTCATGTTCAATCGTTTGTGGATCATTGTAAAATTGTGAATATCGCACCTTTGCATTAGATAACCAATTATTTGAATAATCTTTTTTTATTAATTCAGTTGACTTAATAACATTTTCCAGAATTAAAAAAATAACAGTTACTCTTTGCTCCATTCAGCTTACGTAACAACGCTTTCTCGCTATCTAAACGGTGTCGCATTTATAATTTTAATTAACGTAACGGGTTGGAATGTTACCAGATTTAAGTGAAGATTGCTCGTCTGAATGATCTGCTTGGTTTTACCTGAGAGATTTTTCATAACCACCGCAATAAAATTAGTAAATTTAAATGCGGACCACGTATAAATCAAAAGTTAATTTTGGAACATTTATGTGGACTTACTTAATTTACTTAATACTAAGTTTTAATTTGGATACAACCTATCCTATCGTTCTTGCTTTCAGCTCAAGCTTTCTTGCTAGAATGTAAATGAATTAGCGCGCGTATATTCAAATAAGTTTGAAAGAAGTTAGCATTTAAGGATACGTTTTGGAAGGCGAATTTAGAGCTTTCACTGCCTGCCTGAGGCCCACCAGCGGCCGAGCGGTAAAGCCGCTGAACACTGGTAGTTCGGTCCGAGGTTCGAATCCCGCGAACGGGCTGGCTGCATGGGCGTTTTCGTGGTTTTCCCCATGTGTAACGTGTATACGAGCCAGTTTCCCTTAGAAAGTCCTGCACGAAGGCATCCCTCCCTTTAGGCAGATAGCCCTCGTGTGCTTTGCCATAATTGAGTAACCTAACCTAAGCTGCCTGCCTGAAGGCTACGTTGCTATATTTGATTAACTAGAGATTAGGTTTCCACGGTGTTGAACTCTTCATGCCATTAGGCGTGTTTGCACCGACTTCTACGAGTCAGAGCCAGCTTGTGAGTTAAGTAACCTGTGAAAACCTTTAGGCTAAACGTAACACAATTTAATTTTATGCTTCTCGTAACATTTTCGAGTTAAACGAAAAGTGTTGGCTTTTGTAAGCACGACTCGGTGTCATTTGTGAACTTTAATTTGAATTTATAAAGGGTTCTTTACTCTATTCTTTGGAATTTGCGTACTTAAGGATAATTCTCCACACACTCTTTTAACGTATAGTTAGCTTATGCTTCCAAAGTATATGACACGTTATACATTGTTTCCATTTTCCCCAAACCTTATAAGAGAAAGTTCAAACATAAAATTATACAGAATATCATGGTTTAATTAAAACAAAAAATCGGATTCTTTTGAAATGCGTATAAAATTTTATTCATGAGAAATATTAACCTGAAGTGAAATTTTATTTAATTAAAATATGTTTTACTTGAGTTGTGAAAATGACACCTTGTTTAAATATTTCGTTTTAAACAAATTATTGTTCACTCCACTAATACATAAGATCATATTGATGTTCCCCTGCTGCAAATACTTAAGAACACATGATTATTATTGTTTTCCTTATATAGATTATATATCTTGAAAAAATATAAGTATTTGTCACTTTAGCTTAGAGGAATAGGCATTATAAGTCTCATGCGCAAATGATCCAGGGAAATCTTTTTAACAGATATAGAAGTAATAAATATAAGTTACATCTTAATAATTCTGTAGAACATTTTCACCATTAATTCTTTAAATTTATGTTGTAAGTAAATCCAGTCTGTTAAGTTCTTCATTTGAAATGTCACTTTAAATTAATCTTACATGGAAATGCAAGGACAGAGCAAAAGAAGAACGAATTTATGCGTTAAATTTTTAAGACAAAAGAAGTAATTGAAACACGAATTGCATGGGAGAATACCACCTAAAATGAAGAAAGTTTGTGAAAGTCCCAAAATGAAAACTCAAGACTTGAGATCGTTAAAGAAATTTATAAAAACAAATATCGGAAATCTATCTTGCATGACATTTTACGTTTCGATCAGGACACAAAGGAGTTCTAAGGCTTCGCGCGATTCATTGTAACTGCAAAATGCCAGTTTCAACCATGGATTAGAACGAAATCGATGATAGAAAAGAATTCTCTTTCGCAACGAGTTTTGTTGCATTTTGGAATCTGTAATATCTTTGAAGAACTTGAAATTAGACGAGTAGTTTTCTGTCGATGTAAGGAATACGCTTTGGGTGGTATGTAAATATTTTATTCTGAGGTCCAAGCAAAAGGAATTTGAAAATATTTCTCATGTTCAGTGATGCCAATGTTATTAATGGAGGAAAATAAGTTCACAACATTTGCAACGGTACAATATATCTGAGAAGATTGCAATCGCTCTTGTGGTTTTTATGTACTCAGTCGGGTTATATTTAATATCGTTAATTTATCGGAGCTCCATGCTTTAATATAAGGTATTAAAAATGAATCTGAAACAATTTTGGTGGACTCGCTTCTGAGGAAAATTTTTTCTAACCGCTTCGAAAAACAATCAACAATTACATCAAAATATTTGTTTTTATTTTCTTCACTACATGGATACGAGCCTAACAGAACAATCCCTATGATTTTTTTCGGAAATTTAGCTTTTATGCTATTCAGGTGCCAAGCTGGGTTATATTTTCTTATTCCGAGGTGATAGTTTAACTTGATACATATTGGAACATTATCTCCTAATGATAAAGTTACTGTCCATACTTTTACTCACATGCCTCATTCTAGAAAGTGTTATTTAATATAAACCGAGCATAGTTTAGTTGAGAATGCACTTTAACCTATGACAGTTTAGATCAAGGATTCTCAACCAAGGTGAATTTCATAAATTTAGCTCTTTCACAGCAAGTCGCCCATATCGTCCGTGCATTCAGATATTGGCTGGTCGCCCGAATGCCTGAGCCCATTTTCTACCTTGTCTTTACCCCATCACATTAGCGCATGGTTCATTTGTTTTGGGAATTGTTAAATGACATGTCCGTCATTCTTTTGAAGTGAATAAAGAAGCTCTCTTATTTGAATGCACCTTCCTTCTCCTTTATTCAGCGTCAACGTTTATTTATTTATGCCCGCACTTGCAATCCTATCCTAAGCGGAAACTGTACACGGTGGGTGAAACCGCACAAATATCTTGAGAAAAGGCGTGATCACTTCACGTAAGTATGTTGTTGTTAAAGCTGTAACATTCTACTTGGCAGGAAATTCGTATAAGCGAATGTTTCAGACATTTGAGGGTAATAGATTTGAGCCTATATCGATGTAAAATAGCTAAGGGAGTGCAGGGCAGTATTTTGCTAAGCTGGTAAGTATTTAGTTTAGTATCTACTTGTATTCACGTTTGGGTGTTTTTCAAATTTGCGATACTTTTGTTGTTTATAGAACACATTAAACATAAACTAAATCTAAATAAATGTACATATATAGAGTTTTAGAAAGAATGTGGGTGTATGCTCTAGCGATAATGAAGGGTTGCATGATGCAAAACAGATTGAGAACCACTGGATTAGATGATTACAGTTACAGAAACAGTTTACATCAATTAGTTATAAATCAAGAAAGTGGCCTTTTTTATTGGGAACAATGCTTAGAAATATTAAAGAAATGGTAGTAGTTCTTGAAAAAGGAATATGTGTATAACACAAGATATTAATCCGATGTACTTTGCAGGTAACAGGAGATATAGTCAAGTTTGAATGCATTTAATAATTGTTGTGTGATTAGTAAGTAGCAATGCAACACGAAGAAAACCCATAACCGAAATATTTGCCTTTTATGTTGAATTTCGAAAATAAATAAATATCTTTTTCATAAATATTTCATTCAGCTATGATGTTCATATCACCAACATTTGTCATATTACATTCAGCTGACTGATTGTTAATAATTATTCAAAAATTCCTCTCTGACTAAAATTCAGGGACCTCTAAGGCATAAAAGCAGTTTTGCCTTAGATATTTAATTACCTTCCCTTTCCATTTTTTCTCAAATACATCTGAACTGTCTTTATGTTTATGTAAGATATGAATATATTTTACATATTCTCAGTAAACAACATGTGAAACTTTTAAATTAATACTTCGCAGTTATAATCATAGCAGGGCTCGCCTCCACGTGGGTAACGGTGACTCTGATACTTTGACTGCCGCTCTCTACAAGACGTCTTTTGTGACGCATTCGAACTTTAGTGGAGGATTTGCAACGAGTTCTCCAGTGGAATGTTGGTGGTATTTCTCATGAAAAAGGAACTTAATTGCTGACTATTCTAAATTCTTATTATATAGATGTTTTTATTATTGCCGAGGCTAATTTGTATTATGAATCACAGAAATTCCACACTTTTGGACCTTACTATCTTGGAATTCTTCGCAAATCGAGAAGAATCGTTAGTGGTTTTTTGGTCCATTTAAAGAACTGCCTGATTTCTGATTTTCATGAAATTAGTGATCTCTCCTCACACAACGGAGCTAAAATAGTAGCATTGAATGTGTGGAAATGGAAGAAACATTTATTTAAAATTTTTCGTTGTTGCAGTCCACCGAGTAACACCAGATTTTACTTTAGCTTCTTGACCCTCTCCAGTAAAATATTCTTTGTGGCGATTGTAATGCCCATAATCAACTCCGGAATTATAAATACAAACGGTTTGCTGGATTGGTGATGGAAGTTCTTTTGAATTCTGAAAAATTGAAGCTTCTGTATAATGATTCAGACGTCCGAGCCTATCTGCACTATAACGGCAGTGAAACCAATCCAGACTTGGCTTTAGCTTCGACAGACATTTCCGATGTTGCGCAGACAGAAGTAATTTGCGATCCTGGCTCTGCCATCGCATGATTGTACTACTTATAAATTTAACTCTAAGAAATCACTAAGGAATTCCATTAGGTCCAGATGGAATTTTACTAAAGTTAATTGGAATGTATCAATTAAATTTCTAATGTATCAATTAGAAAGATTTTTTAAGTATTATTTTTTTTACTCAAGAAATACTATATTCCTCTTCACTTAGGCCATGGCGACATTCTTTGTTTCCATGCTACAATTCTCTGAGATTATTTTTATCCGAGCTCCATGATTTAGTATAAGGTATTTAAAAATGAATCCGTAACAATTTTGGCGGACATGCTTTTGATGGAACCAAAAAAGATCAACAATCACTTCAAAATATTTGATTTTACTTTCTTCAGTACATGAGTACAAGCTTAACAGAACAATCCCTATGATTCTTTTAGGAAATGTAGCTTTTATGCTATTCAGTTACCCAGCGGGGTTATATTTAATATCGTTAATTAATTGACAAATGTTACAGGACATAACATATTCAATTCGAATTTTTGTGGCTGTGCAAATTGAACAGCTTACCTTACTGTCTATGCTGATTTTCTTATTCCTAGATGACTTAAGTAAGATTAATCACGTAACTCTTGTAAAATACTTATCATAAACTCGCTAGGACAACGGGTAGTAATTCATAGTTCGCACTTCTTTTACAGAAGAAGTTATATAATAAGGCAGAAGTTTATCATTTATTTCATAGTTTCCAGCCCTGTTCATGTCCCTTATGTCATGATATTCAACTTGATCGAGATATTTCAAATAAGGTAGATGATTTTAAACCCTTGACTTACTTTGAGTTGTGAAATTACTATTTCTTGTGAATCTAAAATTTTTGTCACGTCAACATGAGACAATTTAATTATTTCATCTCATCATTTGTGATAAAACATTTGCAACATTACTTTTATTTCAGAGAGTAAGTTTAGTTTTTAAATTGCTTTAAACAGAACAGAAGGTTATCAATTATTTCATAGTTTGCTACTCTGTTCCTAATTTTCAGAATATCATGCTGCTCAAAGTCATCGGGATCTTTCAAATAAGCGTAAGCATTTTCGAATTGTTAGTTTGTTTTCATTTCTGAAATATGTTCCTCTCCTGAACGTAAATTTTTGAAATCAGCATGGCACATGTTATTGCTTTCATCTCAGCATTTAATTTATTTCCTGATAGAGAATCCAACACGACATTTTATCTCATGGAAGTATGTTTAATTTTAAACTGTATTCTATTAATTTAGAACCCCATTTTGTGAGTCTGGATGACAGTGTCTTCCCTGAGTGCAATCGTACATTTGCATAGTCCATATATATGGTAACCGACTCTTTGCCAAATTAAATTCGAAATTTTTGAACGGCCAGCTGGACTGCTTATGTTTCTCTCTCAGTATGGATATTATTGCTTTGAGGTGACTAACTGTTTTGCTAAAATATGCTGCAGGCTGTCCATCTTGCATAAGCACGTCTTCTATCGTGAAATCAGATTTAAACGCGTGACTTCTAATTTACCTTCTACTTCAGGAAATTAAAAAACGGGGTCTGTAGACTAGTGCCATTTTAAGGTTTTTAAAAGCCTTGTTTACTTTCGATCAAGGAAATCTAGCCATTTTCCAAACTAAATTTAATGAGGGATATGTAAGCAAATTCTTTAATAAATGTTCTATTATAAATGCACAATGTCACTTTTTTGTCCGTGTTGCTAGAGACTATTATGTCATTCAAGTATATGGATGTTGATTTAACAAAAACAGGCCTCAAAATCATGTCCTTTGAAATGTAGCGGGAGCTCTCCATAAGCGAAACGGCAATCCAAAGAAGGCATAAATCACAGATTTATTAAGGTTTAGTAATATATCCAATGTTTGAGACATCTTCCGATTTCAAACACATCTAAAAATATCCAGACGGGAGATTTAACGTGGTCATACATTCTGCAGATTTAATTTTCTTAATAATTATTTCAGTTGTTGGTGAGGGGCAAACCGAATATTTTTTTACACTGTTTAGTTTTCTCTAGCTAATTGTCAAGCCTTAAAGGGGACTTTAAAATGGGGAAGGATATTATTTTTTCAGGCATAATACTACATGTCTAAAGAAGGCACTACATGCGGGAATTATAAATTTGTTTTTCAGCATGTCCGCAGTATGTCTTGCTATGATCTTCTCTTTATCTTATAGGTATGGTTTTGTTCTACGTGAAGGTTACTTCTTATTCCGATCGAGTGACTCATCAGCTGTGCTAAATCTGGAATATAATCAAATAAATCGGAAAAATGTTTTATTAACTGCTCGATCTTTATCTTTCTTTGGGATACCGATATTTCAAGTCCAAAACTAACGGCTCTACTTCTCGTTCAGCCATCTTATTCATATTCAACTGCATCCTCAGGAAAATTAATTTCCGTATCTGCAAAGTTTGAAAAATCCAATTCCAGTATCATGTTTGTAAATGTTTTACTCAAAGAAAAATACTACATTTTGCTTTTCATTTTAACCTGCACATATAGAGTTAAACTATTACGCATTTACAATATTTTTCCTGTTGTGTTATCACCATAGTCCCTCCCACATACATTAAATAGCTTTCGTTCTTTCCACCGACGTCGTGCAGCCAATCCACTGGGACAGTTAGCATGTTTGCCATGTGGCCCCCTGCTGATCGAATGAACTTCTACAAAAGCTCCTGAATTGGAGTCTCACCAAGTTGGCTGACGGTCATGTACAATGCTGTGTTTCAAATCCATTTAAAAGTCCGCAACACTTTGCTGTGTTTCTTCTAAGACTAGTGCTGTGGGGTGCAAAAAAGAGTGCTGGACAAGTTAGTGGTTCAAGGATGGAAGAAGGTTGCAACGCGAGTTCTAATTTCAATGTCCAAATGTAGTGAGTTAGAGATAGGTAGATGCAACTTAAATACTGCAACGTGAACAATTAATGCTTTCTGTAGGTAAATTACAGTGCAGGTAAAAATATGACTGAAATGCATGGATGCACATGGCACAATCAGCTACGTAATATACCAAGTGTGGCTACGAGCATTTTACAAAGTTACAGATACAAAACCATAAAATAATACATTAACAAAGGCAATATACACAATTATTCATTGTTAAAATCAGAGTACATGAAATAAAAGATAATTTTTATATATATACTAAATTTCAAAAAACCATAAAAATGAGACAAAAGGAAATAAAAATATATAGAAGAGAACAGAAAATGATAAATAAAATAATTAACTGCAAATACAGAATATATAGAGGCTCTGGTGGCGATGAGGATGAATGTTGAAAGTTAGTTCAGCCTGTTTGAGATATGCGGGATAGTGGCTCAGTCTATTATGCGATTCAAAGTACAATGAAATTTTAAAGTAACTTCAGCCCATGCACAGATATGCTCCTCTGCTATCTGACTATGGTAATGTTCTGCAGTCTATCTGCTAAAGAGCACATCGTGATATGAACCTCTTGTCACCCCGCATAAGCTCTAGTCATTTTCGCGTCGCTACAGCAACGGGATTAAATCATGAAAGACTTATTCCCTTGGCAAAACTCAGTAAAATAAGGCGACCCGCTTCTTAGAAGCTGATCTACTTTTCAAAAAAATCTGCAGTCTCTTCCTCCAGTATTCTCTTTTTCCCACAGATGTTGTCAATGTTACAAAAACAAGTTTCTTAATTTTCTTAAAAAGTCAGAAATGAAGTTCTACCATCGAAACTTCTACAATATGGACTACTTTCGTTATGACACTATGCGGGCACCAATGAAGCCCGCATAGTGTCCATAACGAAGGCGAATCCTTCCATCAGACTTGCTGGTGCGTGGGAAATTGGAGTTCTGCAGGGTCTAGGCTAAAAGTAGCGTTGTCATGAGAGACTGATATCGTTTGGTGTCAAATGTCTACTGCATCTAGGAACTTGTGCCTTGCAGACCGTGAGACACTGATAAGGAGTTACTGCTTAGTCTAAAATGAATCTCAGAGAGTTGAGAAAGTTAGAATGAGTTTTCGTATTTAACTCGTAGTCGAAAAGAAAGGCACTTCTCGTGTCACAAATGAACTTCCGCTGTTTGTGGGCATTTAATTCGACGTAATAGGAAGTTAAATTTCAAATGACTAACGTAGTCTAAAATTATACATAAAATAAACTACTGAAGCTGGTTCAGCTATTTAAAGGAACATAAATTAAATGTTGGGACCCTAAAATCAGGATACAGTTTAGACAGAGTTGGCAACAGTAAACACAGTAAGACACGACTACCAAGAATTCTAAACTCTAAACATTCTAATCTAGTCTAGTCTAAACATTCAAATCCTTAGCTTAAGTATACAACGCAATTAATTTGCATTCTGGTAAGGACTACCGAAAGGAGCTCTCTAAAATTTTTAAATCGTAATAATTGGTTAATTAACATAAAATCATTACAATTTATTGTAAATATCTGAGCATTTTCAAAGAGATCTTTTTATTATAAATTTTTAAATTATCATAAAGTATCATTAATCTGTTCATCAGCTTACGCGGTGCAACAAAAATACATCCAGGTTTCTTTGAGGAGCTGCATCCTTTTACTGTTCAACATATAAAGATTCCTTTTATCCAGTTCAAAAATGAATGGGGAATAAAGTTCATCAAATTACTCGCAGGATAGTACAACTTACACTAAAATTTACATTGAACGTTAAATTTATACTGAAAGTTATTTCCAGCTGGCAAATGAAAATTTATATCGGGATGAATAGTTAAATGTATCATGATAAACTAACTACACAGGAAACAGTAATCACCTTTATGGTTTGATTGCCTAAGAAAATTGCAAAGCAATTGAGGAAAGACAAACTTTTCTTAAACCTCGGGAGCAATTAGGCTTTTTGAAGCAGGAAACGTGAAAAATGTGCAGCACCCTCGAGGGACTCGAACCATGAACCTTTCAAATACGAGTCGAATATGATTCCAGTTATACCAGGAAAGAATGCGGAAAGTAAGGAAAATACCTTACATACCTCTCTTCTAAAGGGCGACTGGGGATGAGGGCACCCAATCTCCAAATCCTGTAGGTAACGAAATATCGTCCACCACCTTTTAGTTCGGACATCGATGTGGAATCATTTGTGTTTTTTTATGCCGGACACATGGAAAATATGCATTGCCCTCGCTGGTTTTCGAACCTTGGACTTCTCGAATACGCGTCGAGTATACTTCCAATTAGAACATAAAGGCATGCGGAATAGGGGAAGACACATTATAAACTGTTTTTAGATGACACATTGTAATCTAATGGGTGAAGGAATGAGAAGAAATGTTTCATGCGATATCTTTATTGCACCTGCATATTTTTGCTAAATACAGGAGCAAGTTTAGCGACGGCAGCACTTAAAATATAATGCTAAATTTTCGGGATGGGTAAATAGCAGTTTAAATTTATTTGTCTACTGTATAGCATAGCGTGAACTGAAAACTTGCTCTCAAAACCACGTCAGTGTGAAATACATTATCAAGTATTATCAAGTATTTCACTCGCCTTCTTAGCATGCCTTCGTGATGTAGTGGTCAGCACACGCGGCGATATTCGAGAGGTTCGAGTCCGGGCGAGGGTATTGTTCATTTTTCTGTCTCCTGCTTAAAAAGTCCTAATGTGCCTACAATAGCGCTTGAACCTAAAGGTGGTTCATGATGATTCTCGATCACCAGAATTTGGCGACTGGGTACCCTAATACCCGGTCGCCCTTTAAAAGGGAGGAGTATATAAAGTATTTCTCCCGCCTTCTTAGCATGCCTTCGTGGTGTAATGGCCAGCACACTCCGCGCGTATTCGAGAGGTCCAGGGCTCGAGTCCCGGAGAGGGCACTGCTCATTTTCCACGTCTCTCACCATACAAAAAGTCTATTGTCTCTACGATATAAATTCGCTACAATAGAGCAAATTTATATATTCTATTCTCACTACTAAGTGCAGGACGAATGCAACCTGATGTGTGATTGCATTTGTCCTCCAGTGGCTGTCAGAAGCAGAATTTTCAAAATCAGATTTTATTTGATGAAGGATCAGAACTATCTAAAAATAAATGTTTCAATTATTAACTAAATTAAAGTAATTCAGCAAAATGTGCAAAATTAGGAAATAAATACGGCTAGGATTTTCATGTACGTAAGAATATCTGAGGCTCATATCACACACGTACTTGTTTCACACGAAGAACTGTTTCGGTCAATTTTTCTGCCTGATTTAGTATTGAAAGGAAGAAGCACGATTTTTTCCTTCCTTTCGAAAAAAATTGCAAGTTGTTCATTTTCAACCAGTCAGCTATCAGCTTCGAATGCTATCAGCTTGTTTATGATGGAGAACCAGTTTTCCCTAAGTTAACTCCTAAGTGATTTGTAGTGATTGGCTGTTGCGACAAACCAGGAAAATTGTCCCAAACAGTTATTCTTCCGAAACAAAGGAATGTGTGATAGCAGCCTAACACGCCTATTAAACAATATATGTAACAAGCAAAATGAAATAAATAAATGAAATAATCTCTACAGAGTAAAAATTAAATGAACTAAAATATTTATATGTCATTAGGATATTATATAAATGATTATTATGTGAGCTATGTTTTTTACTAAAGAAGACGCGTTCAACTTTTTTCTTTCAATATTTGACATATATATAATAATTGAGCAGTTTAACATTGAATTTCATTATGATGAAAAAAACGTAAAATGTAAAATCAATAAAAAAAAAGAATGAAATTAGATCCAATATCAAATTGGTACATTTTTAAACTCTATTATCATTTCATTGAAGAAATTGGGTTTTTCTATGTGTCCATCTAGTGCAATATTCAATTAAATGTATCAGTTGTCAGTTATAGTTAAGTATATATATATATATAGTAAATATTAGTTAAGTATTAATTCCAAGTGTCATGTCATTTTAATTAAAGTATAGTTAATTCTATTGAAATTTATGATTTCAGTGTTCTCGAATGCATTGACCTATATTTGGTTTCCAGTACTCATAATATTGTTAATTGTTCACCATCAGAACAGCTAAATTTAATTTTCCATTTTAACCTCATTGGCAAAAAAACGAAATTTGGACAATGATACTATGAAACTTTGTTTGTTAAAACTTGTTGGAAAGTATATTATACCACAAGTTTAGATTCATGTCATTCCTATTTATTCTCATAACCAAAAATAGGTTTTACGCGATTTTCAGAACACAATGTCATATTTTCAGATTCATTTCATGAAATAGCGTACGAAAATTTCTTTTCGAAATGAATTTATTGAAAGATTAATGCAAGATGCCTTTTTTCTTAATTGAATAAATCCTTCTTCATATTTTAAATTTAAACATTTAATTGATAGATTATTTTGTTTTTAAAGGGTCATCTATGTTCTATCTATATTCTATCTATCTATGGCCATCTATGTTCATCTATGTATTGATAGACTATTTTGTTTTTAAAGGGCTATCTATCTTCGATATATATGCTTAAGCATATATAACGAAAGTTACAAGATTTAAAACAAAGAATAACAGAATTAATAACATTTGACTAGAATGACTCTACAATATTCCAAATACAATTCAATATAATTTAAGATACGTTAAATACAAATCTAAAAATTCTTTCTTTTTAGCACAATTTGTGTGATTAGTCTCGAACTCGCTTTTTGTCTGTATCACCTTTCTGTCCAAATCAATTTTAAATTGTTGCCACCAAGTGTTATCGGGATGTATAATTTAAAAAAATAAATAATGAAGAATCTATATGTATGCATACTTGACAACCTACGACACTCAAAAATCGGGAGAATTTTTTTAGAAATCGGGAGATTTATTTTCAACGACAAAAAGATGTTTAAATGATAAAAATATATATTTTTATAATGACTTAACTTCAAATCGTTACTAATTAATATCTGATAGTTCAGTTACTAATTCTTAAATGCAAACAGTACATTCTGCATTAATAACTTTTTGATCCTTTGTTTCCACAGAAAAAGTAGTTTTCCGTTTTTTTCAATAGAACTCATGTTGTCCTTGTTTATTTTGGGTACGAACATATTTGAGAACATCGGCCCGTCCACCGTGCCAAATCGGAAAAACGCAATGACAAACGGTATACATCGCAAATGCATTAGATTTCCTTGAGAAAATATTAGAAGAAAAGTCATCTGTGTACGATTTTTGAAAAATGCATGAGCATTTTACTTTTTTTTAATATGAAATATCGTAATTTTTTAAACTATTTCTCGAAAGCAAGTACGTTTACACAGGTTAGCGACAAGATGAACGAAATAACAATCTTGATCTTGCTTTGTGCTCATTGGCTAATATGTGCCAGATGACACACAATGGCACTCGATGCTCATTGGAGAAATGGAACTTGACGTTTTCGGACACATGTTCTCACTCACAAAGCAGAAACGAGCCATACTTTCTCACTGATGCAACTAATTTGGTTTTCTGTATAGTCTAGAGAAAAACTAGGTGCTTTCAGACACCCAAAATCACTTTTTTGGGGCTTCAAATAACGAAGTATTAAATCAAGCTACATAAAAATCGTCAGAAACTTTAAGAAGAAGAGAAAGTAGGGAGAAATATATTGTAAATCGGGTTGGCGGGAGAACGATCCAAAACCGGGAGTCTCCGCCTAAATCGGGAGAGTTGGAAACTCTATGTATGTATGTTACTGTGCATGTGCCTCGCACTAGGTACACAGAAAACTTAGAGACACCGAATTATTAATACACGTAGTCCTCAACCCAAACCCGAAATTTAAATTTCTTTTCGATTTGTTTCATATTTTGTACAAATTTAGAAAATTTGCGTTTAACTGTCTCAGCGATTTGAAAGCGAGCAATGACAATATTTTGTTTCGAACTAAGATTTCTGTCATTCGATCGTCAAACTGCCAAAATATAACATACGTATTTCTCTATTTTAATTCACAAAGTCTGGTATTTGAATGCAACATGTTTTCGCTGCATTAAATAGGTTATTTATTATTTCCATGCCCTAGTACGCTGCTGTTACGTATTACTGATTTCAGTTGTGATTTAAGTTGTTTTAAAGGTAATGTTTAACTTTTTGCTTCAGACTCAAAGTTTAATTTGTTTTAATTTTTGTAGTTGAACTTAAGTTCTTTGGTTTGTTTAAAAGTAATTGTAGTCATTTAATTTGTTCTCTTGACAGTTTTGGTTAACGCTGATTTTAAGTTGCTTGTGTAATTAATTTTTCTTCTTTACTTTTGGTTGGTTAATTATTTAAATTCTGTTTAGTTTATTATTTTTCTTAACTTTGGTTGTTAATGTTAATCTCTTGATAAGTTGATCCTTAAGGTCAATTTTTTTAAAGTTTTGTTTACACAAGTTGGTGTTTAAAGTTTAATTTAAGTTTTTCTGTTATGCCCCCTTTTCTGCTAAATTTGGGATCCATATTTTCTGACTTTGGTGGTCGTTTTGGTGTTGTGGAGAATATATAAAAATTTTCATACTTGATTATTGTATTTTAACTGAAGTAATTTTTATTTCTTACTATGGTGGTCGTGTTTGGTGTCGGAATAAACCCAAGAAAATTATCTGTGAAATTATTATATTTTTATTTAAGTACTTATCAGTATTGAAGTTAAATTGTTGTAAATTCTATAATTTACTCTTATCCCTTCAAAACTTCGATTCAGTCCGTTGCCCTTCCAAAGAGATTTACGACCTTGTTTTCGATTTCTTCGCCCGTTAGACGGTCGTCTGTGAAACCTCTGTCAACATTTGGAAAAATTGCACCCTGCGGAGAGGCTAGTTTCTACATTACTAACTCTGCCGTAGGGTCTGGTTGGCGCGATGTTTTTTGCTTACTTGCAGGTTATTCATATGTTGGATTGGGACCCCTTGCGAGGCTAGCAGCGATGATCGCCAAATGAGGAAGCTCTTTCTATGTGGAGCTGCACCTTCCTGCGTGTTTTTCCCCTGAGGTTGCCGGACTGTTGGCGGTTATACTACCATCAAAAATCGCCAATCAAGCGGTCTTGGCGTTTCGAGTAAAAAGGGCTTGGGAGCTGCTGACGAGGAGGTCTGACGGGAGTTTGACATGCAGCCATTTTAACGCAAGGAGACGGAGCTGAAAGTGTCGGCGTTATCAGAGAAACATCGTTGTCGGAAGAAATAGACGAGAGATGAATACTAAGGAGGGCGACGAAAATGACCGAACATACTAACATTTATTTTTTTCTTTCCTTTCTAGAAGTAAAAGAATCTACATCTTCCATGTATTTCACCCTGTAATCTTCACTGTTTGGAACTTCTAATTGGAACGTCAATGTCGTCTGTATCCTGAAATGTTAAATTCCCTGTTGGGTTGGGTATGATATACCTTTTATATTTTCCACCTAACCGCCCACCATGTACCACTCTGTATTAATTCAAAGTATCTTAAATAAATGCTATATTTAATTTTAACTTCTTGTAATGTTTTCACTTTAATTTAGAACACTGGACCAGTATTTATATTTCACAACGCAAACTTTAATTATTCTGTTGGAGCCCTTATTCCACTATTTACAGTTTATTTAAAACCTGTTTTTCTACCAGAGATATTGTGTTATCATGTGTGTCACAAACATTATACATTCATGTTATTGAAAATTGTTTATCCTAATATTGACTTATGATTGGGTATTGAACTTAAAACCTATACACCAACTCTTAAAAAAATTAAGCTCCAACACTGCCATTGAGTAAAAAGTAAGCTATTTAACTTAAATTAAATGTTTCAATCGCTGGTTAGCAAGTGACTGAAAAGCCATAAACTGTTTCTTAAAAATATTTTTCTACTTTTTAATCTGATTGATTTCACTAAACATACATTTAAAGCATGAGATTTCTATTAGAAATATTCAATAATTTTATGAATTGACACTAGCTGGACTCATTTAAACCAATGCATACTTTTATTTTTTATAAATCTTCTCTATAAATCTTAAATCTTTATAAATCTATAAATTGCGTCTCAAGCAATTAGTTTTAAAAAAATGTAGCGAATATGAAAGGGAAATGTACGGCAACCCTTAACACTCTATCGGAAATTCTAAAGATAAAACTTTTTTAAATATCTCTGATTTACTCTCAAATTTCATGCGGTGTAAGTTCGAGGTCAGCAATGTTTAATAATAAAGCTAAAAAGACGAAAAAAAATCCATTAACAGGAATGAGAGAGAGAACAGATGGGTAATCTGCGATGCTAAGCGAGAGCACAAAGGTCTTCAACAAATCCTCTGATGCGACGTTAAAATCTGAATTGTTTCAGGTTTTCTTTAGTTTTAAAATTCCTTTTCTTCCTTAACGTTTTTTCCAAAAATTTCCTTCCTAGCGTCTTTTATTTTTTGGAAGACTTGCAATTCCGTAATATATTTTCGTAGCTCAAAATAAAGCGTGCTGTATTAAAGTATTAAACTAATATGATACCATATTTTTCAAATTATTCACGTATTTTATACAGATAATATTTATTTTTAAATATGGTGCAATCAAAGTTCCTTTCCTAACATTTATATCACTGTTTTAAGAACCAGAAGTAGAATCACAAACTACGTGTTTAGGGCCAATATTACACAGATATCAAAACATCAGGCTAAAATGACGTTTTTCGTTTAAAATTATATTCTTCTTATGGGAACAATTCATAACAATTTGGCATTTACACCTCAGATAACGCGAGACGATATTTAAGAAGCAAACCTCAGAGGTCATTATTCTCATGATTTCAAAGAGCGTAAATCATATAAGGTGACTTTATAGAATGTCTCTCTATATTTACTTCAAGTTTATTAAATGAGCTGTTTGAATCTATTCTATGTATTAGTATGGGTTACTTTATGTTCCCCTTTTTTGTTACTCGCTTCCTGCACTACACTTCGGAAGCTTTTAAAGTTATTAGGCTAATTAAATTTGAAATTGTTTGTAACCCTTTAAAATTTCTCTAATACACTCACGTTTGTGAAAATTGCAACACCAAGAAGGAATCGTCATAATTGAATGCAATTTAATACACAGTTGAGTGGTAGTGGTACAAATACATGATTAAATGTTCAAAGCAAACAAACAAGAACAAGAGATCAGAATCAGTATTTTGTGTGGCCACCACGCGCCGCAATAAGTGCTGCTACACGACGTGGCATGGAGTCAAACAAAGTTTGAATGTCTGACTGAGGAAGAGCATTCCATATCGTTTGTACGCGTACCCAAAGTTCGTCTGCAGACGCAACAGGACGAGGATCACGAGCAAGACGCCGACCAATGACATCCCACACATGTTCAATTGGCGACATATCCGGGGAACACGCAGGCCAAGGAAGAAGCTGTACCTGCTGCGCTGCAAAGAAGGATTTAACAATCCGAGCAGTATGAGGGCGGGCATTGTCCTGTTGAAATACAGCGCCTGGCAAGCTTTGAAGGAAGGGAACAGCTTCGGGCTGTAGAACTTCACGGATATACCGGTTGCTGTTCAGATTGCCCACAATTCGTAGCAATTGAGATCGTCTATGATATGCTATGGCGCCCCAGACCATAACTCCGGGTGTTCGTCCACTGTGGCGTTCGATAATGCACTCCGGAAGGTGGCGTTCACCGGCATAGCGTCTGACACGAATGCGGCCATCATGGTACCACAAATTAAAGCGGGATTCGTCAGAAAACACGACATGCTGCCAATCAGCACGCCAGTCTCTATGCTGATTGGCCCATTGTAGCCGCAGGCGGCGATGGTCGTGCGTTAGGGGGATCCTGTATAAAGGAGTCCGTGCGCGCAGTCCACACTGCAGCAGACGTCTACGAATTGATGAAGCACACAATGAAACACCTGTAGCTATTGACCACAGTGCTGCCAATTGTCTAGAGGAAGCTGTACGGTCCGTCCGCGCCATGCGGACCAGGTGTCTATCATCGCGAGCTGACGTCACATTTCGGGGTCCACTCCCGGATTTCCGAGTTGTCCGACACTCGTCCGTCCACTGCTTCCAAACGCGCATCACTGTGCTGCTGTTACGCTGCACACGAGAGGCTACTGCACGATACGACAATCCAGCTTCACGAAGGCCGATGATTCTCCCTCGTTCAAACTCTGTAAGTTGTTCAAATCTCGCTCTCTTTCGTCGACGAGGCATAAGTACAGATTGAGTTAACGTTTACCACTAGCAGATAACCACCGATAACCATACAGGCCTCGCTACAGCCGTCTATTTATTCGGATCCATCAGCCGTTCAGAGGGCGCTGCTCAGCATACGCATGCGCTACGGATTTGCAATTCTAATCATTTGCATATCATGCGCTACTTTGCATTTCCTGAAAATTTCAGCTCACTCGCGTAAGTCCTTCATGGTGTTGCAATTTTCACAAACGTGAGTGTATATATAGGGAGCATGGGTGATCTCCATCTGCTGCTGAGCATGCTACACGCAATGTAATCATTTGATTGAAAATTGATTTGACTAAGTAGGTCAAGACTGTTCTAGAATCAATTATATCAATTATAAATTACATTTTGTTTCGTTAAAGAATATCGAATTCTGCACGTTGACCTTGGCGTAGTTTGGAAGTGCAATCGTTAGCCATCTTAGTAGAATACGCGGTCTATAATCACAGGAAAGTTCCGACATTTTGGCCTTACAAAAACAATTAAGCCTCTTTCAGTGCTTTATCAGTCATATAAATGCAAACAAGAGACATATCTTGATTTGCATATGCACCCGTGGCTAAGGTGGTGACCCCCAACCTAATCTGAATATCTAAATTAAGATAATGGGAAATAAAAATGCTTTTGTAAAATTAGAAAAATACCTTTAACCGTGAGTTCCAGCAGTTCTTTCCCAAACGAGAGCCTGGGAAGAAATCCATTTTCAAAGAGATTAAATCACTATTCATATCAACCAAAATGTACTGGCTGATGAAGACCGACATCGTTGTTTGTTTGGTGATCTATATTTTTACCTCCTTCTACGAAGTAAAGGAAGTATTGTAATCGCGAAGTAATTCGGGTATCATATTTTAACAAAAATGTCCATTTTGCTCACTTTCGAATCCATCTGAACGATGTTTCCGTTTGACATCCATACGTACGGACAGAATACAGGATTGACTTTTGCCAAAACGAACTGTAAAGTGGATTTAAAATGGATTCATATGAAATGCTATAGGTACACACGCATATATCTCGCATAACGTCAAAAACGATTAGGCGTAGGACACTGAAATTTTGCATATGGAATTCCTATAACATCTAATTGTTCATCTCTCCATCTCGTTGCAGTGGGCAACATATATATACGCAGTGGATTCTGTAATAGAACGCAGGCGGCTAACTGCGTAATTAACAGCGAGAAATTTGACGGCTTAGAGATGTTGAAACTATAATGCACAATGAATAAGAAATTTGGCAGTCGAAGTAGATTTAATTCAATTTCTATTTCAGCAAACATGCTGCGGCCACAAACAAGTTGGCACATTATTTATGCCGATTCCAAAAGTTTGAATTTTTAATAAATTTGCAGTACGAAAGAAGGAGCAGACAGAATGCAATCTATTTAGGTCAGCGTTATGTTGGCAAGTGCGTTATGTTCAGGGTGAAATCTTAATTCATACTGAGTTAGTTTTGGTTCTCAATGCATTTTGGTTGGATAATTAACACTGCTGTAAAATTACTATTGGCTGTTTAAGTTTTAGTTCCATTTACATCACCAGAATTATGTAAGAGTCATATGACATGAATAAATCTCAAACTGACGCAGGGCTCAGAGGTTACTATTTTTAGAATTGAGAACAAAATTTAACTTACGCAGGTGCTCTGAGGTTCCGGTTATGGTTTTTATGACTTTAGTTATTCCGCACGATAATTGTAGAAATATCAACAAATTAAAAGTTTAAGTGGCGCTGGTCTTAATTAGACCGCCATTGTTTATATTTGAAACTCTTAATAAAATAGTGAATTAAGTTAGTTCGTGTACCAAACTCCAGTGTTTCTTCGCAGTAGAACAGAAAATTAACGTTCAATTTTCTGCACTGAAAATGTTGTCGAATTGCTCTTTCATGAGAAGAAACACTGAATTTATTTGTAAAACAATTAACCATTTTTAACTGTATTTGGTGCTTTAGGGTTTCTGTGTTCTGCAATTTTTAATGAAGATATTTGAATTTTTATATACTTAGCCTTGCAGCGAAGTGAAAATTAAATGGATTCAGTGAAAAATATATTTCTAATGAAATTCGAGGAAACTAGTTTAAATCAGGTTGTGGGGTTCCACCCTTTTATTTCACAGTTCAGTGTGAAGAACCTTGTACACTGATGAACGAAATATCGCTGGAAGGTGTGAACAGAGACGTAAGATTCAAGAAGTGTTAATTACCCTTTATTTCTCAAAATAAGGATCAACATAGTCTGCTGCTATCTCAGAGCGTACAGCAAAGCCTCCACTTGGGGTTGAACTCAGATTAATAAGAATTAAAACTTAGCTAATGATTAACTAAAAGATACAGCCTAAGCTATCAGGATTCTAGAAATTGGCCCTTAAATCTCAATTAAGTAGGCGAAGCTATCAAGGGTCTGAAATACGGCCGAGCATAGTAATAGTTAGAGAGAGACGTAGCTCAAAGGCAAACGTGCGCTAGTCAGAAACTCTGGCTCTCTAACGAAGTTAGTGAAGCATCGACTTAAATACTACTTTTACTCATTTGCATTCAACGCGTTTCTGAAAATACATTCTGGTAGGAAATTGTAAGCTGAAACTAGAAGAGATAGGATAGGTTGTCAGGACTGAGTGTTCGGTGCATATTCTTGTAAAACATCTTCGTGACAGCTTTAAGTCCTAAGTCCTGATCTTGAACAGGGAGCTGAATGCAGCTATGTTCTGTGGTAGAATACTGTGAATAAGTGGTAGAAGAACTACACTTCAGAGGGATTTAAAATCCTCTTTTATTAAACCACAATATGTGCAGCCACTTCCCAAGTCGGGAGGGATACAGAAAATAATGGCCGCCACTTGGGTCTAAACTAAACAATCAAATTTAATTTAAACTAAAGCTAAGTAGAAATTAAATAGTTGTTGCTCACAGAGCTTTAACGCGAGGTTGGCCTCTAAACTAAATGGTGCGTTGGAAGACTTAACTAATACTGACGCACTTAGAATTATTTCAATAAGTAATAACGTAACAGCGCTACGGTTTAGCGTTTAAATACTAGCTGGTCAGGCGAACGTTGAACAGATTAACAGTGGTCTGAGACTAAAAGCTCTTTCACACTGAAAGGTTTCTACCTTTCGTCTAAATAGAACTTGGCTCCACTTCAAATTAGCATAAAGTTGAAATGAGAACAGATAGAAAAGGGTAAATTAAAATAAAACTTTGTTGGTTTAACTAAAACCTTACAAGGTGCATAAACTTAAAATGATTATTATAAAATTAGAATAAACCTTACAAAGTGCAGGAAAAGTGTGGAAATAGGACGAAGAAAGTCATGAGGTGTCCACATCAGATATTTACTAATAGTGATTATTTATAGCATGACAATACGCTAAACTTAAATACTACAGTTAAATATGATTCGAAGTAGGCAAAATAATACTGTTCTAATAACTGAAAGAATCAAAGAAGAGATATATTCATGTTTAATATGTTTTGCTGTGCAAGAGACTGCAGCGAAAGATACGGTCATCTGGGCAAAGTAATGAATGATCCAAGTCTCTTTATTCTTTTATGACTTTGAAACACCTTGCTATATATTTCTATGCATTAGTCAAAAATATTCGAATTATTTCGTATGTACAGGAAGTTACAAGATCCTCGTTAAAAACGTTTTCATTAACCAAGAGGTGAGTCTTAGGTTTTCCTCTAAGAATCTTTTGGTCAAGTCTTCGGCTGAATGAAATATAAAACATCTCTGTCCTCTAACATTTTCCATATTTATCCCATTATTCATTCCGGAATGGCTTTTGTTTGTATTTTCACCATGTTCTTTCTTCCGGACGTCAGTTTCGATTTCCAGACATTTCATTATCTCTGAATGTTCTTGTGTTTTTCATCACGAACATGCATGTTTCAGGATGAAAAATTCTAACTTTCTAATAGCATATCGAAATCGTGTTTGGTTTCAAATGAACTCAAAAAATAGTGATAAAATGCTATTCATGTTTACAGCATAATCTATATCTTTGTCATCATCTCGATGAATATTAGCGCCATATTCTTTAAAATATTTTCTACTATTTTCTGAGTCATTTCCAGTGTTTCACTCTGAGGTTTTTAAATAGATACATGCTAGCAACGTTTATGCAGCAAAATGAGTGAAATATAAATGCGTCTAAATAAGTGAAAACCTATGACAATTAGTGCCATTTTTAAGTGCAGTATTCACTTTACTGACAGCAAAATATGTTTTGTTTTCACTTTCTGATATGTATTATTCTACAGTTCCGTCCTATACACAGTAGATAGGTTTTTAGAAAATACTGTATGATGTGCAACGGGTGTTGTGCGAGATTAACAACCAATACAAAAATAGAAAGTTGTGTTCCGAAAGCTTTTCAAAACAAAATAATTTAAATGGGTTCCAGTGTTGCCTCATTTAAATTTTAACATTTTGCAGCATGCGGTGCATTTTCTTCCCTGAATAAACTATACGAAATTGCTATTTTCACCTCTTAAGAAATAAATTTTCTTTCAGAAGCTGTTATCGCACTTTCAGACATAAATTGAGAATGAAACATAATTTCTAAATAATTACTCCTAGAAACCACAAAGTGAATTAGTAGCACATACACAAAAATGTTTCAAAACGTTTCTCCGAAATAACAATGAAATAAATTATGCAATCTACCTATTGAATACTTGATGCATGAGATACATACTATTGCGTGCGTACGGATTCGTAGTGAATTGAAAGCACAAGTAGATAAAATTTAATAAAATTTATTCTTATCCCAGGAAATAAAAACAAAATGCTGATATATTTCCTCAAAGATGTTCGTACAGTATCACAATATCTCACAGTAGAACTACTAAAACGTTAAACAGTTTTAAAACGTAGCAAAAGCTAAGCCGATCTCTCCGCGAATTCGCTACAAGCAATAACAGCATTAAGTAAACCATTACAGTTTGCTTATAACCACTGAATTGAGATGTTTCCTTCGAGCTTTTATAAGCTTTTTAATCATTCACGAGACCATTCTGGAATTTTCTCGATTTTGCTGGATAGCAAAAACATTTACGAGATGTCTATATATTAAATGCGCGTGCTCCTGTATTTTTACATTTTTGGCGTAGTGTTCTGTTAAAATACGTCACCCGCTGCATTGCACGAGAAAATAAAACAACCTTAATTACAATTTTAGCAAATTAAATACAAAATCCGTAACACTGCCCCCTTCCCAAGGGTTACATGTCCCGGGCAATGCAATTCCTGAACAGGAAGCCGAACTTACAACTAAGGCTTCAATGCAATAACAAGCATTGCATTACAACAACATAAACAATAGTTGCAATAAGTAGCATAAAACAAATCAAATACTATCAAATACTGTCAAATACTAAATACAAGTCAAATACTATCAAATTTAGAAACAAATAGCAGCATGGTCTTATACTATTTACATTATATGCACAACGTACTATGGCCATAGTAAAGATCTAACCTGTCGTAATGAACGACTTTAGGATTGGAGTTCGATTACTTACGGATTCGAACCACAACGTCCTTCAGCCTGTATAGGACTGTGTACGGACCATCCCAAGGTGACTGTGGTTTCAGACAGAGTCGTTTCCGTCGACTGAATTCCACGACCACACCTTGTCTCCTTCATTCAATCGATATCCAGTAGCTCTGGTTTCGTACCCGGTTTTAACCTTCTCCGCCGCCAAGTTGACTCGCTGTCGTGCAGGACGGTGTATCACTTCAAGCTGGGTCTGGACATCTTGGATGTATTCCTCAAGCGATGATAACGCACCCGTTGGGAGACCAAACAATGGGTCAATAGGCAGGCGAAGATTACAACCGACTAGCATCTGGCATTGAGAATTGCCGATAGTCTTGGGTTTTCTCTTCAAGCATAGTATAATTTTCGCAGCTTTCTGAGTCGGGTCTTTCAAACAACGCGTCGGGGTTTCAAAGTGAGGATCCCTTCTGCTGGTGGAAGTTATATCCCCTGATGCTGAAAACAGTTCCTTGTCTTTGAAGTCCAAGAAAATACTGTATTTCCTTAAAACGTCCAATCCTAGTATGCAAAGATCTGTAATACATGCCGCATGTACCATATGACTCCTTAAACTGCTTCCTTTCAATCCGTGCCACTTGAATTTTAAGTGATGCTAATCATGCAGATATACCTATAGTTTTTATCCGATGTGATATCAGCATTTGCAAAATGAAACCCTAATTAGCCAAGTGAGATATAATCAAACCAAAAGTTAATCAATGTAGAGAAATATGATGTCATACAGCGATAGCAGCGCCCCCACCTGAAGTAGAAAATTGAATTAGATGTTAGACGCTAGACGGGAAAGGCGTAGGAAACCTTATCCTTTGTTTTGTAAAATTCCATAAGATTATTTATTAACTGTTTAACTGTATATATTGTAAATAAATATTTAAATTAAAGTTTCTTCGCATCAGCGATAGATATATAGATTTCTTCATAGACAGATTTTAGAAAGGATTTAACTTCGATTTGAAATTAGCCTATTGCGAAATTAGCATTTCGCCATAATCAATCTTAAACTCGACTTTTCTTTTTATCATCTTTGATTTGTACGTTTGTTGCATTTTCTTTCTCCAAATTTATTAGAAAAGTGTAAAATTTACAGTTGTAACTGCACGATAAACGACATGCCTTTACTCCAAATTAAGATATTGTTGCGTACGTACGGGTTGGTAATAGACTGAATGTCCACAGCACCAGTGATAGCTTGATAAAATTCATTTTACATAAATAACACTTAACAGTTCTGGAACTTTCCAGAAATAAGGCTGGTATATTTCTTTACAGTGTACCAGAGTGCACCGAATAATTACACTTCTGACTACTGAGAACGGTCAATACGCAATAAAGAGAGCAATAATCGCAATAAAGAGCGGAGATACGGATTTATATAGTTTATATAGTTTTCAACCTTATATAGTTTTCAACGACCGTCGAAAAATCTGCAGTAAACGCTATTTCTCGAAATTAATGGAAAGAATACACGATTAAAGTTGCTACAAAGGGTCGGATACGTTTACAGCTTCCTATAGCATCAATTGCAGTTATCCAATTACAATTCCCAATCGGGACCGGACCCAAATGTTGTCTAATGGTAGCCAGGTTTGCTAACTTTTGGCAATATCTCTCCGAATTTGGCGACAAACATTAGTTGCCGAAGTCGTCGCCAATCGTTACACAGTGTTAAATAGATTCGCCCCTGTATTCTTATTTTTATGGAACAGCATCACGTCTTCAGATTTTCACGTTGCATTATACAAAAAATAAATAAATAAAATAAAATAAAAGGAAAAAAAAGGAAAATCTGAAAGGTTTCAGATTTTAAATTACGTTCAAAAGCGCGTTTATTTAACATTTTGTGTGTTACATTTATTTATTAAATATTCATGTCCTTTGCACTAGGTAATTTATTTGAAGAATAATTATTTGAATGGTTTTTTTTAGATATTAACATATCATTTTCCTGGATCTTAACCTATATGCGTTCTGTTCAGAATCTAAGAATTTCTATCGATGTTATACAAATAAAATTTGTTGTAGAGCAAAAGCATTTACAGTAATGAGCAAAGGAATTTAATTCCATTTTAATCGATCAGCATTAATTTCCTCATTAACTCTTACTTTTGAGATAACATTGTTAAAGAAAAACCGTTAGGTGCATTTACGGTAGTTCTTTTTACTTGAATAAATATTACATTTTTTATTAGTTTTTTGTCTGATTCTCAACAGAGGAAAAAAAAAAGAACGCATTTGCTTCCAGATTTGCTGAACTGAAAAGCGTATCAATGCAACTCTAACATTTTAATCCCTCATGCATACATCAACAAAATCTTAGGATTACGAGACCGTTTGTGATCCTTTTATATACTGAAAACCAAGAATATTTTCATGGAATTAAGTGACAGTATATATATGTACTGCTATGTGCGTGACTAATGAAAAAATTCTAATTCTAATCCATCGTATTTAGGAATGCAAAGGAAATGCAGACAGCGGAAAGCAGAATTTAAAAGATTACTTCAATTTGGTTACAGTATTAAGCGTGAAGAAATATCCAGTTTAATTCCAGATAGTTTAAAAAACAAACCAAATGTAGCGGAAAACACAAAGAACAAAAACATTAAAATTCCTTTTCATTTCAGTTTCTAAGCGACGCGTACTAATTCCCAAAGTGTTAATTTGAGCAATTTCC
Source organism: Stegodyphus mimosarum (assembly GCA_000611955.2). Lineage (NCBI taxonomy): Eukaryota > Metazoa > Arthropoda > Arachnida > Araneae > Eresidae > Stegodyphus > Stegodyphus mimosarum. The sequence goes on along the minus strand of KK114106.1, from coordinate 3,085 downwards.
AAGAACCTAATCATATACGCTTCTACTTTAATTTAGTGATTATCGCATGGAGTGGAAAACATTTAGAAAGAAATCCGCTTATGTTCTTTTAGAATGTGTTCTTGCACATTTCTGAAAAATAAGCAATTAGCATTGTTTGAATGGATGTTAAATCTGAAAAAAAGTTCGTTTCGAAGAACATCTGGATGTAGACAATTGTTTAGCATTTAATTTCTCGTTTTCTTCAAAGTGTGCTTAGAGCACAGCAGGCAAAAAGTTTGTGTAACTTTATTAAGCTATTTGATTTAGAATATTGCATGAGAAATGTTTTGCCTTTTTATAAGAAGGATAATACATGGCTCATCTTTGACTTTCATTAAAAGATAATGACAATGATTTTCTCTGTTTAGAAATACAAAATCATATTACTCTTATTAAACTTTTAGAGGCGACTATTTTCGTCCTTATATAAAGTATGTAAAAAGTATCGAAAGAATGTAAGTTAAAGTATGTAATTGTGAAAAATTTTGGGTATCGTTTTTCAAAAGAAATAATCATTTGACCTTTCCCGAATCAAATTGAGAGATTTTTTGCGTGATATTTGTAGGCACGGACAGAGTAAAGGACTATGTTTTCAAAAATGGATTATAAAATGGATTTAAACGGGATATTTTCGTGATGCCTGTATTTACGTATATATATATATATATGCATTTATGTCGCATAACAACTCAAATATGATTAGTCTTAGAACGTTGACATTTAATATCTGTTTGCGACTGCACTAACATCTAGTTGTGCTCCTCGCTTTTTTTACTGCAATCGGAGTAATAAATGTGCATGCATGTGTATATAAATATAAATAGTATCACAAAATGTTTTTAAGAGAAAAATCCCTAACCCAGTATCTCAATAATTTGTCTAACTTATTTTTCTTTTCCTACTTGCAGCACTAATCTATTACTACTATGGTGCTTTTCAAATCTAAAGTAGAAAATTACTTATTATAAATCCCCTTTTTGGGAAATTTCAAACTTTCCATCGCCAGTTTGTGTCGCCAATGGCGCCATTAGCGCCTACTTTTACATTTTGAACTGCTGTCCCTTTATTCTTTTGTTCTACTTTTGCGGAGTTAAAAAATTAATGCTCTCTGTTAATTTTTCGTATTTTATAAATTATTTACGTTTTAATTCGAATTTTAATATTAGTAAATAGTTATTTTACTTTTGCTTTTTTTTTACATTTATTTTTTTTATTTGGATTTACTTTTTTACATTATTATTTCATATGAAGGGAGGGCTGCTACGTCGGGGAGGCAAATATCGCCGGTATAAATGCAAGGATCTTGTTTTTATTCACTAGAACTCCACCAGTAAAATTTAGGGAATAGGAATCACTTCTTGAAGGATTTGGCCGTCGCACTTTTAGAGCCTCATTTGAAATCACGACAGAAGCAGGCGGAACACAACGAAGATTCCCTTGATAAAGGAAACAACTAAAGAAACAAAGTTATGGTACCAGAGATTTTACATGTGCTCAAGGAAAAAAGACAAAAAATCAAAAACTAAATGTGTGGAGTGTAAAAAAATTTATATGTCAAGTGCTTTGTGAAATAAAACCTTCATGTATGAACTATAAAATATCTAATGCTTCCTGAGTCAACTGATTTGAAAATTAATTATATAACTCATTGTTCATGTAATAAATCTCCAGAATTTGGATTATAATTTGATTCACAAATAACAAAAAATTTTCCATGGAAGTCAATGATTGCTGGTCATCTGAACGAAAAGTAAGTACTTTTGATATATTTGTTATTAATTTTAAAATTAACATTATTTTAAGCTATTTTATACAATAAATGTTGTAATTAATATAGAATGCGTTTAAGCTATTTTATATAATAAATGTTGTAATTAATATTGAATGAGTTCTTTTACTAAATTGTAATAATATGTTTCATTTATATTTCATTCAATTGCTTGGGGTGTGTTGACACACCGTGCGCGCTCTTACACACCTGTAAGACAATACAGCGCACGTCCTCCGGGGTTAAGCTTGTAGTACACTGCTCGACATTGAAAATGCAACACCAAGAAGGATTGGTCAGAAATTTATGCAAATTTTAGAGTAGACGCATGTCACTGAGTTAAGTGAATGATGTGAAATCTCCGACGCAGGTGTAGTAAGATGTAAGGGAAGGAACGTGCAGAATCGGCAATATTCGTGCCGTTATTTCTGCTAGACGAATTAGCAAAGAAAGTTGGTTTTTGTCCCGGAGGATACGTGTAATAGGAGAGAATGCCAGGCCGCCGTCAACGAAGGCACTTCCAGCAGATAGACGATTTTACGAGGGGTATGGTGATCGGACTAAGACCTTACGTCAAATCGCAGCTGATATCCACATGGATGCGAGCACGGTGCATCGGCTATGGCGAACATGGTTGGAACAAGGAAATGTGGGAAGAAGGAGGGGTGCAGGTGCAGCCAGAGTGACGTCAGCACACTTGGATCGACACATCCGCCGACAAGCTGTGGCGGTCACGCAAGTCACTCGTACCGCGATTCTGCAGCATGTGCAAGATATCCTGGGTGTTCCCCTGTCGACCAGAACCATTTGCCGTCGATATTGTTGAACGTGGCCTGCACTCACGGCGTCCGTTAAGAAGACTGCCATTTACCCCACAGCACAGATGCCAACGTTTAGAATGGTGCCGGACTGGAGCGATGTGGATGACAGAATGGCGAAACGTCGTGTTCTCAGATGAGTCAAGCTTCGGTTTAACCAGTGACAGTCGCCGTTTATGTGTTAGGCGTCGACGTGGAGACAGATCTAATCCGGAAGTAACTGTGGAACGCCCCACCACACGACAACGTGGCATAATGGTTTGGGGCGCTATTACCTTCGAATCCAGGTCACCTCTAGTTCGTATTCAGGGCACTATGACGCCCCAACGATACTATGATAATGTACTGCGCTCGGTGGCAATCCCCTACCTTCAGGGATTGTCTGAGGATACCATCCGCACTCTTATTGACTTTTTGCCTAGACGTGTTTCTTCGTGCATCGCTGTCTGCGGTGGTCCTACATTCTACTGAGCCGACG
>KK114105.1:309587-365070 GCA_000611955.2 Stegodyphus mimosarum | reverse complement strand
GCCATCCAATTTTGAATAACGTACGTTTCCACCCGAATATGCGCATCTGGAAGCCCAAATTTATACTTTGTTTTATTATCTATTTCATATTTTGTAAAACTTTTTATTACCTATTTCATACTTTGTAAATCTTTAACGAATTTTTGATGAACAAACTCAAACGATTTAAAAGTGAGTAACGGCAACACTCTACGGGAAAAAATAACCTTTTTTTCTCCAGCGCGCGGAACTGTGTATCGGAAATTCTAAAGACAGAGTCATTTAAAAATTATTTTGCGATATTACTGTTGAACTGAACTTCATGGTTTTAAGTGCGGAGAACATGATATTTAATAAATAAAGGTAACACAAAAAATGGTTAAAAAACGTCCCTTTGGACGTAATTTAAAATCTGAAACCTTTCAGAATTTCTTTTTATTTATTTATTTATTTTTAATTCTGATTCAGATATTTTCTTTGAGCTCTGAGAATTTTTTTTTTCCGATTGTAAACTGAATTTTGAAGAACATTTTAATAATATTTACAAAGAAACTAATTCCATTCTGATGTATTATAAAAGAAATTTCTCAGCTGAGTCATTAACGCTGAAAGTAAGGTTATTAGATTTAATTTACAAAACAATTATTACTCCTATTATATTACATAGTGTTGGGGCTTGGGGTTCCAGACTCACGGACTTGCAGCAAATCAGAAATAAATTAGATACAATACAACGACCTTGGCTGCTGTTTCTTACCAGTTGCTTTAAAACAGTGTTAACGGAATTCGTTTGCATGTTGGCCGGTATGCCGCCTCCTTCGATATTTTATTGTTTTTATTATGACAAATTTAAATTACGTTCACAAAAATGTTGATTTTATTACTTACGGAGGTTTTGCTACATATAATACATGTTTTCCTGTCTTTAATATTAACAGTATACATCCTGCATTACGAAAAGCAGTGCAATATTGGACAACAAATGTTTGTGTAGGAGAAGTGGACATATTTACTGACGATTCGGGTTATGATAATGGCATTGGTGCAGCATATGGGGTTTACTTGTTTGGTACAGAAATAGACTACGGCAAAATTAGACTCGAACCTTACAATTCGGTTTTTCAAGCCGTATTGGCTGCTATCATATTTGCTCTTAAATGGATTAATAAAAACCTGACTGTAAAAACATATATTAATATAATCTGGTTTGGAAGTATTAGCAGATGTTAATAACACCAGTATTTTGGTCTCGTATATAAAAGATCTCCTTCTAAAAGTTGAGAAAATACAAAGGCTGTTCGCACATTTTTTAGACGATTTTGGTAAGCGGTAATAAAAAATCGTTTGCTGCAAAAAAAGTAATTGCAATTGTAAAATGTTTTTAAAAGTCAAAATTATCGTCTGGGGCTTGAAAGTTTTGTTTTTATTCAAAATGGTGAATTTAACAAAGGAGTGGTTCGAAGGTTACATTTACGCTCTTTCCGAAGAGAAATATGCATACTCCGTTCTCCAAAAACGATGTGAGAGTCATGGTTTTGTGATATCTAAAGCATCGATAGGTAATATCATCAACAAGAAAGGAAAAAAACGTCAAATTGGAGCCTCAAGGGGGACAAAAATTCCAAACAAAGTATCCAAGGAAAAAACGAACATCTTCGACTATTGCAAAGGTACGTTGTTTAATGTTAAAAGAAAATCCCCCTAGTCAAAGGACAAATGCAAAATCATTAAAATGCTCAGTGTCCACTGTAAACAAAATGATAAACGTTGATTTAAATCTTAAGAAAGCGAAAAAACGCAATGTGCATCGTCTTCTTCCAAAGCATATCGCTCAATGCAGGACATGCAGCAGAATTCTATATTAGAAACATCCAAAGAAAAATGGAAACCAATTGTCACAATAGATGAAGCATGGGTGTATTTAAATGATTGTAACAAAAAAAGAGCCATTTATTATCATGAAAGGGGAGACCAAAATTTAAGTACACGGTTCAAAGAATCGAAAGAAAGTTTTTTTAAGGGGTTCATGATTGTTGCTGGTTTTTCTTATAATGGCAAGTTAAAAATAAAGAGAGTGCAAAAAAATGTCAAGATTAACTCCAAACACTATCAGGAGCATATTTTACAGCCAATTTTTCTCAATGAAACACCATCGCTTTACCCACAGTGCCATCAATCTGTGAGACTCCATCAGGACAAAGCTAGCATCAAAATCCACTGCAGATTTCCTAAAAGAAATGGAACAAAAAACTGGTATCAAGGACATACCCTTCACTGATATCCCTACTAAATCTCTCGATGTGTCACCTATGGATTTTTGTGCTTTCGGACTTTTAAAAACTGCATTTTCCAAACGTTGTCCCAAAACCCTAACAGGACTCTGGAAAGCTGTTCGGGAGGAATGGGTTAGAAGACCCCTTCTAACACTTCAAAAGGCATTATTATCCTGGAAATTGCGGTGTCGAAAGATACTTCAGAATAAGGGATATCAAATTGAACATTTAAAACACAAGAATTTTATGTAATTTAGTTTTGTTAATACAATATACATCGTCTAAAATATGTGCGAACAGCCTCTGTACATGAAGTGGAAATGAAATGGGTGAAAGCCCATATTGGTGTTATAGGCAATGAGAGGGCCGACATGCTGGTCAAAGAGGCTGCTATGGGTAATGCCGTGGATGCGTTCTATATTCAATCATCAAAAAGAATCCTTATTGGTAAAATCAAGGATTTTTATTATGATTTCTGGAAAGAGAAGTGGAATATATCGGGAAAAAAGAAAGATTATTTGTTGAACTTCGAAGTTTAAAAAAATATGAGGATAATATGTGATTTTCATTCCAATCAAATAATTACTAGACACGGCCGCTTCCCGGCGTGCCTGACAAGATTTAATTTACAAAATAATAGTCTTTTTAGTTTTTGTAGTGTTGCTTTCCTTCTTTGAAACTACGAATTAGTAGAGAAGCTAAGGGCTAGTTGTAATAATTTTGGGGAAAATATTTGTACATTTAAAAATATATTTACTATTCCCTGATTATTATTATTTTTATAGCATACGCACAAAATAAACATTCGACAATTTCTGTTGATTTTAGCGTAAGAAATATTTTATAAAAACTATTCGTCTGTCACAATTAGCCCCAAGTTTGGGGCACATTGTAACAGATCTGGGGCAAATCTTAACAATAAAAATGATAACATACTTTTTTTAACATTTGCTGATTAAGTTTAATTTTGAATACGGGACATACCTTGAAGTACTCTTGAACCTCGAGAATCTCTGGTGTACCATATTGAAGCGCCACCTGTCAAAGTCTTCACATCGCTTTTCCTTTGTTCAAATGCCAACAGTTGAAATAATCGGAATCCATAACAACAATTGAATTTGATTAAAAACCTTCGTTGTCATTTGCTTAACTTCAGTTTTTAGCCCAGAAGGGCTATTAATTTCGTTTTGGCATTTTGTGGCGTTTCACTAGAAACAGCATTTTACTTTTCAAATTGTTGCCACCAAATATTATCGCCCTGTATTATATTTAAAGAAATTAGGAATCTGCATAAATCTACATATGTTTCTCGCATTGTGATAAAATAACAGTACCAATTTTGAATAACGTACGTTTCCACCCGAATATGGGCATCTAGAAGCCCTAATGTAGAATTTGCTTATTATCTGTTTCATATTTTGTAAAGCATTTATGAGTTTTTGATTAAGAAACTCAACTATTTCAAAGCAAGCAATGGCAACACTGTAGGAAAAGAAAAAAAAATATCTTCAGCTCGCGAGACTGTGTATTGGAAATTCTAAAGATATGCTCTTTTTACATTATTTTGGGATATTGCTGTTGAACTGAATTTTATGTTTTAAGAGCGAAGAACATGATATTTAAAGATAACACGCAAAACGTTAAAGGAACGCCTCTTTGGGCGTAATATAAAATCTGAAAGCTTTCAGATTTTTTTTTAATTTCCTTGTTAATAAAATTATTTAAAGGAGTTCGTTCTATTTATTACACTAATAATACATTTCCATTATTCAACGAACTTCAAAGAATGATAAGCGTTCAGTCATTCTTGAATCAAATTTTTAAATTTTTTAACACGCTCAACAAGATTTAAAGAATTCTTATTGTGGGTTGTAAATAATGTATCTGAAGTTCCTCAAACCAGATTGCGTTCGGCTAGATATTGAATAAACTTCTGAAAACTTTAAACCAATGCTTTCATTTGCCACTGAAGATCCTTATGAATTTTATTATCCTGTAATCGTTTCAATCCATTTCTTCATACATTGGAGGTGATGTACTGAATTTTCACGTAACTGTAAGTACATTTATGTAAATATTCATAAACATGCTTCCAGTCATTAATATCAGATTGTCCTAACGTTGACTTACTGGGAAAGTCTGAAATTCTAAAAAAAAAGAAAAAAAAAAAAAAAAAATATTGATGCTCTCTGTATAAATAAGTCACCTTCTAAGAAAATTGCCACCATTGTTTATTTTATTATACATCAAAATCACAGAGAAACTACGTTCATTCGTATCTCTTGGAAAACTGTACTGCTTATTTATAGGATGTGGCCCATTCATAACTTAGAATGATGTGATCATTTCTTGATAATTAATCTGGTCAATATGCTAGATCAGTGTAGTTGATATTTATTTTGATCGAATTCAAGTTTGCTTTCTCAGTATTTCTGGCTGTGATATTATTGCCTAAAATTAAGCCTTCAACATTACAACTGAAACTGATCTTTTGATTCATTCATGCATTTGTTATTTCTTCAGAAACTACAGTATTTTTTATGGGTTTAATCTTACAATCATTACACGATGTACCTGGGCATGTATATACAGGATGTTTCTGCAAATCGGTTACAAACTTTTAGGAGAGATAGAGTACATCTAGACGATGGAAAAGCATATAGCAATGCATGGTCAGAAACGCTTTCTTGGCGTGGTAGTGACGACACAAAACACAAGAAAGGAAGGTCATAAGCAAGGTGAGAATAATGTTTGATATGCTTAGTGCAGTGGAAACCAAGAAATACGAACAAAAACAGAGAACGATCGGGATCGAAAAAGGTGTTCAAAATTACGACCCAGACCATGATGCAGGAACCGTGGGTCATGCATCTTCCACGCGTGATGCAGACCTTCCATTCGCCGGGGATGTGAGGCATGCATCACGGTCCTGGGTCGTAATTTCGAACACCTTCTTTAATGACGATTGTTGTCTATTTTTGTTCTTATTTGTTGGTTTCTGCTGTACTAAACATAATAAAACATGTTTTGTCACACTATTCGTGTACTTCCTATTTTTGTTTTGTGTCGTCCCTATCGGCCCAAGAAAGCATTTCCGACCACGCATTGCTATGTGATTTTCCATCGTCTAGATACACTCTATCTCTTCTGAAAGTTTGTAACCGATTTGTTGAAACATCCTGTATGTGAAGCTGAATCTACAGTGGTCCCACTGTTTGACATAAGATTTAAAAAATTTGGTTCTTTTGGGTGTTTCTTGATTACTACTTCTTGTTGAAGACATCTTTTTCTGCATTCATAGCGGAGTAAATGTTTCGGGGATATTTCTCAATTTTAAGAGCATGAAAATTGAGATAGGAAACAAATAAAAACTCCACCGTAGTCATTATAAGTGACAGAAAACAAAACACACAAGAACAGTCTCAGAAACAAACGACAAAACGTTATTCTAGTTCAATCGGTTCGGTGAAGCCATTTTTAATTTTTTTTTAATAAAAGGTTTATATCTGAGGAAAAAACGGAGACACAGTAAAAAATTGTTATATCTCAGATTATCAGAAGCTGAACTGGAGTGACACTCGAATTCTGACAGAAAAATGTTAAAACATCAGATTGCGAAAAATTTTTTATTTACCATTTTGTATATTGCTGGAAGAGGGAGATTCCTGATAGCCCCAGAGCAATTGCCCGTGTTACTACTTGAGGCTACACTACGCACAACAAATATGTTGCTAATGATTCTAACTCTAAGATTAGATATATTTCTGAAAATGTTAATAATGGTTACTCTTAATGTTAATTTTCATAATTGGAGTAAACTCTTAGTTTCTGTTTCTGATGGCTTGTTTTCTGATGTTAAGAATCGAAAAAATGTAGACAAAACGGATAATCCCTTCAATAAAACTGATGATATTATTAGTAAAGCAAATACTCGCACGCCCAATAAACACGCGCACGGACGGATTTATTTCCCTTAAAAAGACCGCCAGTCCTAATGTGGCGGTTAACAGCTTGATGGATGTTGATGTGAGTAACAAATTTGATGTGCTGAGTAATATTAATAATGATACTGCTAAATGTAAATAATATTATAGACCAAAGTAGTATCCCCAAGATATGGTAGTTCAAAAACCCAGGAACGAGCCTATTAGGATGATTCCACCACTGAAGTTTAATGAATTCGTGAAGAAATTGCAGGAATGTATAATTTCATTATTCGTGGTCAGGAACTCTGGGGAATTTCTGAAAATTTTCTTAGCCGATGGTGATGCTCATAGGGAAATTTCCCAATATTTGTCAAGTAATAATGGTTAGCACTACATAGTATGCATTCTAAAACTCCTGAACTAATTAAAATGGTTATCAGAGGGTATATATACCTTCTGATTTCTCTGCTGATGAAGTGAAAAATGAAGTCATTTCGGAAGGATTTAATGATTAAACTTTTAAAATGAGAGTGCAAATGTCTATTCCGGGCAGAGCGTGCGCTACATTTGCCTTCCGATGCAAATTCTATAATTTCTGAATCCTGCCGCCCGGTTTCTTCCTAAATTCTAAACATTTTGTCTCACCTAAATTCATTCCGTCATCCATTTTACCTGATATCTTATAAAAATTTACTCAACTTTTTCAAGAAATACAGCGGATAATATGAAATGAGTACTTGCAAATAAATTGCTGAAAACACCTCCTGCGCTTATATTCCCTTTATAATCAGAGCTCCGTAGACACATACGTATGCGCTTATGCATTCAACTCCAAATACTTGCATAATTCTCCGGCGGCATAATTGTTATATTTGGCTCAATACTTTTCTCAAAAATAAACATAATTTGCAAGTTCTCTTAATTTTGCACACAAGCGTATGTTCTCCTAATCTATACATTTGTAGCCCTTGATAGAACTCCCTTACTTTGTCGTAAATTAAAAAATATTTAGGTTTGGATATTTTGAATTCTATGTGATAAAACAGCTAATTGAAATTGGAAACCCTTTTAGCATATAAAATATATATGTATATATTTATCGATGTCTCAGAAACTGAATTTCACTAAAATTATTTTCCGAAAAATAAAACTGAATTTTCACAAATACCTTTTTAAATTTTTCCTTCATTGAATTCAGTAGATTCCCCAAATTTTGCAGCAAATTTTAAAATGGGTACTTTTTGTACATTTATGTAACTCCTTAGGTGAGCTCGCTTTGAACATCTGCTAGGAATACAGCTCGTCTCTATACAACTAATTATTAACCTAACTTAAGCAATACTTAACTGTTACAAATTGTCTTAAGAGACAATATCTTCGTGAAGGGAAATTCTGAACAAGCATATTTTTAATTAGCAGTGCAATAATAGAATTAAGAAATTGTGTGATGCATAATAAGTATCTTACAATACAAGAAGTCTCATAATTTTATTTCCGTATTTCAATGGCATTACATCTCTGTTCAGTGTCCTACAAATACTAATTTTTACCTAATAAAATATTATAAAATTTCTTTTCTTATCCCCATTGTCTTAGCATTTCAGCTAAAAAAGGAAACGGAGGAACTTTGCATGTCATAATATTTGTCTTAGAAATCATAAGAAAATGTAATGTACACGCGTATGTATTCAACAGTCTTAGTATCCGACAGCTGTCAAGAGAGCGAAAACATATGTTAGATGCAAGTTGATCTTTTGAAAACATCATTCAAGAGACTAGAAAAAAATTATAATGGCATTGTTTATTATTCCATTTTTTAATATTTTTCAGTTTGTTTTGTTATATTCCCAGCTTTATTTTACAACAGCTTCTTCAGATTAAAAATGCCATATTTTTCAGTTTGTTTGTTATGTTCCCAGCTTTATTTTGCAATAGCTTCTTCAGATTAAAAATACCATCTGTTACTCGGAACCTAGAAAGAGAAAAATAGTAATGAAAATATTCCTTTTTAAATTTTTGGTAAAGTAAGATGAAATTTATATATGTGGAAAAGAAGTCCGCCAGTCTTAAACTTTTATTTAGGCAGAATTTAGCACTACCTTGATGTTGATTTAATAGAATGAAATCTATCTCCTTTCAAGAGTAAAAATGTTTACCCAAGGCTAGGGGTGGAAAGCTTTCGTATATCATTTCGAAATAACCCATTTGCGAAAACTGATAGATTCTCAGCCAACGCAAAGTAACAAAACGTAACATTTAAGGCTTTTTTACGCACATTAAGGAACCTAATTTATGCCGTGAAATGTTTCTTCAAAACTGAACCCGCGAATTGTGAATTGTTCAACAAATACTAACATGAGTTCCAGACCATTTCGTATCGCCAAGGCACCGACATGATGCCTCTGCGCATCGGCGTCAGCCAATATATATATATATATATATATAAGTACACTGGTGAAATAAATTAAGAGAATATTCATATTTGATCTGCGATTTCCAGAACTACTGGACAGATTTTAATAAAATTTGGTGCGAACATAGGTTGATATAATACAAACAAAATAAACATTCAACAGTTATAATAGACACACACACATGTTCGTGTGCAATACTCATGGGAGTCCGAAGGTATGAACCAGCGGTTACAGAGGACACAAAAGAAATGTGTTAATAGGGGGTATGGTCCCCACTTGAGCCATAGAGGCCTCGCAGCGTGATGTCATACTGGAAATAATACAGTTTATCAGTGTCTGTGGCAAATAGTCCCACTCATTCAGAAACCCTGTTTTCAGTTCCTGGGTTCTCAGAGGGGGGTTGCGAATTGCAATTGCCCTCTCCAGAAAGTTCCAGAATTCTCTATAGGGTTGAGGTCTGGAGACCTCGCTGACCAATCCATCCGGCGAATATCCTCATTCTCGAAAAATTCGTCGACCAGAAGAGCTGTACGTGGCCTCGCGTTATCGTCCTGTGAGATGAACTCGGGGCCCACTCCACCCCGGAAAAGGCGAACACAGGCTCCAAAGACTTCATCCGTATACCTCACACTAGTCACAAGGCCCCTGCCAGAGACGTGAAGAGGTGTGCGGCCATCCAATATGATGCCTGCTCCGACCATTACAACGCCCCCGCCATAATTGTTGATTTCGCGGACTTTGGAGGGTAAGTAGAGGGTCCCTGCTCTCTCCATATGAAAGAACGGCAAGAATCGGTGTTTAGGCTAAAACGGGACTCGCTGGTGAACGGAACGGTCGCCCATTACTCCGTACTCGAATCACTATGCTGCCTGCACCATGCTAATCGGACTCTCCTGTTCGTAGACGTGAGCGGAATGCAAACAGCCCATTTTCTAGCAAACAACCCTCTCTCACTCAGTCTTTTGGAAACAGTCACCCTTGTTACATGGGTTCCTGTGGCTGCATACTGGTCCCGAGAGAACTGAGAAGCTGTAACTTCCCTGCTACGCCTCACTAAAATGGACAAATAACGATCTTCTCTGGCCGTCTTGGCTCTTGGATAACCTTGCCGAGGCTTTCTCTCTATGGATCCAGTATCCTGGAACTATTTCCATAGGTTACACACGACGCTGGGCGTTAAATTAAATCCACGACGCTGGGCGTTAAATTAAACTCTCTGCATATCTGGACTTGCGATTGGCCTGCCTCTAGCCTCCCCACAATTCGCCACCTCATTTCGTCTTCTAAACGTTGGTGGTTACTAATTTTTACTGTTCCGATGTGAATTTAACCGATTGCTGCAAGATAACACCAAGAATTTCGCCAAGGTGTGCTAGTGAACGCAATTCGTCTTACCCTTCACGCGTTATAAAGTTTGTTTTTCTGCTGGCTCCGCCTGCACACAGGTGTACGCTTACGTATTTGCCGTAAAAGATTTTCATTTTTATCTAGAAGCAGTGGTTTTCCCTTCAGTTTAGTTCTTTTCATGCAATTCAATAAAATATGCAAATTCTGCTAATTTATTTCACCAGTGTAATTAAAAGTAAATTAAAAAGCCTATGACTTGAGCTAAAGCTGCAAAGTAATAAACCAATAATTAGTAATAATTTATAATAAGAAAATTTTCCATATACTATATCCAAGGAACAGAAATTCAGTTTAAAAACATATATGAAAAAAATTTTTAGTCAGAATTTTAATTAGTACACCATTCATCGCCTTATTTAATTCAAAGGAAAGCTTCTTTGCTTTTAGGTGTTCCCGGTGGATCATGCAATGAGTGAACAAAGCTTCTGGTTGCACAAATTCTTTTATTTTTGTGACTACTCCGGATTGACGGTCAATCATACTATTAGCTGCACTCTTGCACACTCCAGCTTATTTGCTTCATCTAAGTCCTGAGCTTGAAAATGCACATTAAGGTTATTAAATATCTCTGAACTAGTGGTCTATACAAGTAGGTTAAGGCAAAATAGGTCTTCTAGTAAATCTGTATTGTCACTGTAGCTCACGAAACAAAGCAAGATAGTATGGTTACTCACGTTAGTTGATTCATCGAGCTGACTCGCAAAGCATTTCGATTTTTTGATCCCTTCTATAACTTGCATTTCTATGTCGGTAGTCGTGTCAGCAATTCTCGTCATTTCCAAAGCGGTATAACGTATAATATTTAATTACTTTTACTAACTATTCCCCAACTGTGTATGTTATTTTTGTTTCGTTTTAGCTGCTCGAAGCTAAATAAAAGCAGCTAAATAAGATGCATAAATTAGAGATTTGTCACTAGTCGTTACCATTTTTATGAGCTGCTTTTGAGATGATATCTGATTAGGTAATCGTACAAAAATCTCATGGCTTATCAGTGCAGTCTCGCTTGCAAATGCTTCGAATGCAAATGACGAGTCTTTTGAACGGTTTGTTAGCATGATTTGAAGGAATTTCATAACATACAACATGCAAATGTCTTGGCGATACTTCGTTGCCAGGAACTACAACGAAACCAAGCTTTAAAACAAAATCTCTCTCTCTCTCTCTCTTTTTTTTTGGATTTCTACCGTACGTTTTGAAATATATTTTAAATATAAATATTATTTTGTCTGCATGAGTCATAGAAAAATCTGGTCAATAAATGAAATTGAACAGGTTTCATTATTTATTTTCGAACTTTGTCTCTTTTTAGGAATTTTCGTATATTTCTTTTTAGTTCAGTTTAAAAGTGAATTACTTAGTGGGTTCATTAATATATTTCAATTATTTGAATAAATTTCAGTCTGAAAATTTTAATGTTTAGTTGTCAATGTGTTTAAATCACAAATTGTGCCCAACAGAAATTTCTTGCAGATGCCAACTTTTAGAAATCACGCAGAAAATAAGTATGAATTTGAACTTCGACAAATGAGCAGCAAAAAGTTTAAAAATTTAGTTAGGAAATTTTATTTTATTAATAAAAACAATTTTTATTTTTTATTTTTTTTATTGCCGCCCGCCAGCTACTATCACATCTGGACCGGGTGCAATTTGAGTTTGAAACCACTACTTATATAATTGTCACGTGCAGCGTCCGAACTCCTACGAATGTGGTAGCAGCGCAGAGGTGTTAATTCATGGAAAGAATTATTGAAGTGATAATATGTAAAATATTTATTTCAGATTTGGCTGCATATTTAATATGTTCTCTTTTGATGTATACGCATTGTTTAAGCATTTAGATTTATATTTGTAGGAAGTATATGAGAGGATTAAATAACCTTAGAAAGGAAATTAAAACTTTTAAATTTTTTGCGGACCCGAGCCGGTTCGAGGACCAGTAGTTAGGAAACACTGTGGTAAAATACCAATCGTTTAGCTACAATTCTTAACGGATGTTTACACCTATCAGGTTTCTCCGGCCTTCTTAACATACCTTCGTGGTGTAGTGGTCAGCACGCTCAGCGCGTATCGAGGTCCGTGGTTGGAGTCCGGGCGAAGGCATTGCTTATTTTTCATCTCTCCTGCTTCTAAATATAACCTAATAAATCTACAATGGTACCCAAACAAAAAAGGTGTTGAATGATGACTCCTACCACCAGGATCTGGCGATTGGGTCCCCTAATCCCTAGTCGTAATTTGAAAGGGTGAATATATAAAGTATTTCCCCCGTCTTCTTAACGTGCCTTCGTGGTGTAGCCGTCAGCACGCTCGGCCCGTATCGAGAGGTCCGTGGTTCGAATCCCGGCGAAGGCATTGCTCATTTTTCATTTCTCCTGCTTCTAAATAATCTAATGTCTCTCTCTACACACCAATATATGTCCAATCGCTGACGTTTTTGAAAAATGTTAACAATCAGACTTTCATAATATAAACTTTATAGTTTCAGCATGTTTTCGGTTTCTTAAATATTTTAATTATCCTACAAAATGCATAATAGTGTAAATATTTACACAGCTGATTTTTATTTGACAGAATAATTGAAATTTTAGTTTAAAATAATATAATTAATAATATAAACACTAAAAATAATTTTTTGGTTAGAAATAGACTTGTAAATTATGATTCAGTTAACAGTTTTTTTTTAACTAAACTGCTCTTCAAATGTTTGCAGAAATTTTAAACCCCTTTGGAAGATAAAGTGACTGGGGAACAGATCATTGCTTTTCTTGTATAAAAGGCCTTCTGAAGCTTTCATGAAGCAGCAGAACGAATGATTCGAGTTCTTGTAGCAACTTAACTTCTACAATCAATTATCTTGCAATTCATTCACATTTCTTTCTAGCTGACAATGCCAGAGAACAGTTTCAGATGCAGTTGTTGCTCTTGCCCGTACTCTATCAAGCTGTCTGCTAAGTGATTCATTGCTTTAACTGCGGTTTCAAGTTCTTGCAATGACACTTTGAGAAATTTTTTAGTCCTTAGACGACTTCCATAAGCGCTCGAATCTACTAGCCTAACTAGCTACTTTTCTTTCTTACTTAAATAATGCCTTTCAGTCATAACTAATGAATACTGATCTCTCTAAGATAACATTACTGATACGCAATGTTCTAGTAATAGTTATTTTAAAATACACAGTTTTCATTCAATAATTCTGGTATAGTTAGTGTCTCCATGTGTATTAAATGACGATCATAAGAGGAAAATACAAAAAAAAGTAAAGCATTAAGAACTCTGTCAGATATAACAATCATTCTGACATTCTGATTTTCAGCCTCGAACATAGAAAACGATCTCAGAATTCGATCTCAGAATAAATGTTTCAGAAAGTGCGTCAGCAAGTGTAGCGAAAGATCACTTGTAAGATACACTGGTGTGCAAAACTTAAGCAACAGCAGGGTTTTTTGCCATAACTCCACGAGAAATCAACTGAGAGACATGAAATGCAGAAATGAAGGAGAGTAACAGCGAAACCTCATCGTGAAGTACATAAAGGATGACGAAAGCATCGGAGCTGAAAAGGGAATACACTGCATATGGTATGGAATCAAACAAAAACAAGCTTTATTGAACGCATAGTATCGTGACTCATGATTGTCTATCCAAGAGGAAGAACAACAAGCAGATGTTCCTTAATATAGGATATGCCTTCCCCTCACTGCAATGGTTGCTCCGCACCGTCTCCGCGTACTCAGAATCAGCTAGTGCAACATTTCTTGCGGTAGGAGTGCCCATTCCTCAATCAGCATCTGTTTAAGTTGTTGGGTGTTCTCCGGAGGATGTAAGCGTGCTGCAATGCGTCTCCCCAAAGCATCCCACACATGTTCGATGGGATTTCAATCTGGGGAGTAGGCTGGCCAATCCATTCGAGTGATATCTTCACTTTCCAGTAGCTCCTCAACAGCAAGAGTCCGATGTGGCCGTGCATTGTCATCCATAAAACTTAATTCTGGGCCAATGGCACCTCGGAACAGACGCGGATGGGGAAGGAGTACCTCCTCACAATAGCGATCCCCGGTTACAGACCCTCTGTCGTAAACGTGGAGCTCAGTTCGCCCGTTCAGCATAATGCCTCTCCAGACAACAACTCCAGGACCACCGTTACGGTGTCTTTCCTTGATGTTACTGGGATAAAACCGGGTCCCGACCTCTCTCCAAATCAAAACGCGTTGGGAATCGCTTCTGGTACTGAACCAACTCTCATCCGTAAAGAGGACACAACTCCATTGATCAGTTGTCCAGTTTTTGTTCTCTCTGCACCACTGTAAAGGGTGGCGTCGGTGGCCAACTTTCAACGGGAGGCAGCGTTCAGGACGCGGGCGAATATTCCCCCTTTGTCAAGGCGTCTGGCCACAGTAAACCGCGCACCTTGTCACTCATTGCTGTACACAGTTGCTAAGCTATGCCGCTTGTTGACTGGTTTCGGGCTCTTTTAGTCTGTAGGGCGATATATCCGTCATTCACTGCAGTTGCGCTCCTGGGACGGCCACCACCAACCTTTCTGACATCTGTACCTATGGTTTGGATGCCTTTCCAAGCGCGTGAAACGACACTTTTGTGGATTCCCAACTCTTCAGCTACACTGGTCACACTACGCCCCTCCTCCAGCTTTCCGATCATTTCCGATGTGAAGTCGTCCAGGTGATTTCTTCTAGCCATATTTCACGAACTGACTCACTAGCACTTGCAGCTAATATGTTGAATTGCGTCTCCGTCCTTCCTTTTATTCTACTGTTGAGCTGGGCGCGCCGACATCACGCGTTTTGTGTACGCTCACGTCACCTCTGACATTTCGTTCCTGATATTTGCATACGCATGACGTTTCTACTCACTTACGTGTTCACTGTACTGATCTGCAGACCTCCTTTTCTGCAATTTCATGGCTGTCTGTTAAATTTTTGCATTGTTGCTTAAGTTTTGCACACCAGTGTAGTTGCGTTAGTTGAAACGGGTTCATACGTCAAGTGCGAAATGTGATAAGGTTTATGCATCTAAGTGAATCTCAACAGCGAAAGCTCATCGTGAAGTTGTCGAAGTGTACGCTGCTCCTGTCCTGTCAAGTCAACAAATTTGGTTTTTATGCACTGAGTTCGATATAAGCAGGATTAATGCATGAGATGAGCAATGATCTGATCAGCTACGCACATCCGTCAGATGGCAATGTTTACCTTGTCGAAGCTCTGATTTAAGATGATCACCTCATTTGAATTATTGCCATTGATAAGAAACTCGATATCTCAATGGGCAATGTGCACCGTATCTTTCAAGAGTAGCATGGTTACCAGGAGAAGAATTCACGCCTAGTATCGAAGTAGCTAGCAGGTGATCACAAAGCCGCGAGGATTAAGTTATCTTTCATATACCTGAAGCGGTTTAATGAAGAAGATGTTATGCTAACGAATCATATTTTAACAGGTGATGAAATGTGGCTCCATCATGTGACATTTGAAATGAAACAACCCTTTATGTCAAGGAAACACCCACAGTCTGTCTTTCGAAGAAATTCAAAATAACTGCCTCCCTTAAAGAATTTATGACGACGGTCTTTGGGAACCACTAGGAACTTTTAAAGTCATGTTGCTGGCATATTATTTCACCAGAGCAACAACAGCGAATGTTAGGCTGGAGTTCAGTGACTAGAACAGACTATGGATGTTGTAAGAGACAATTTACAGAAAATCAGACTTTCTCTCGAAAAGCGTCATATTGCTACATGACAAGACTCGACTGCACGCCCGTTTCGACGCTTCTGCTTGGTGGTGCTATTCTTCCCAAACCCAGACCTGTTCTTCTCATATGAGGACTTTGGTGGTAGACGAATCACAACCTATATGAATGTTCAAAAACAGTCATTATCAAGGACTTGACGATGATTTCTTTCGTGGCGGTCTCGAAGATTTGATGCCCCTTTAGAACATATGTTTGGACACATAGCGGTTATCTTTAAAAGTAATATTAACCAATGCTATACTGTTGTTTATTCATATACCTATCTGATTGTAGAAAGAAATTTCTCTCTGAGAGGGCTTGTTATCTTAGTTTGTGAATCACCATCATAATAAAGGTGGTTCGTAATAATATCTCAATTTCAGACGAACGTAGTTCTGTAACTATTCACCATATACTAAGCTGACAAACATCAGATTACATTGTTAATTCAAGGTTATAGAATATAATCAAAATGTTGAAATTTTGCTTTGGAGATGCGTTTAAGGTGTTGTGTTGCTCTTTGCTAAAATTATTCAGAAATTTACCTAATCTCAAAATTCGCACTGCTGTTGCTATGAAGATGATAACAAAGGATGCATTGGAACAAATACAGAAAAACTAGGATTGACATTCTTTCTTTGTTCGTATAAATAAAAGAAGTTATATAAAGCACTTGGCCAATCTTTCATTTAATTTCATATGTTACTTGTCTCTTTGTATTTGTAAATTTAAGACATAAATTCGTCTGAAATTTGGTTACTTATTTTAAATGCCTTAATGTATTTTTCTCGGTGTCTGCGCTATCACATTAACATATCCATGTGTTTGCTACATGCATTTTAAAGTACTGAAAACCATTTCACCTTGTGAAAAATATGTATGACTTTTTAACTATGACGTTTCATTCACATATAGTACTTTTTTCATAATCCTAAGTAATTAGACATCAGAACAGGAACAGAGCGATTGTAACAGTAACGGAAACATCTTGAAATTTTATCAAATCCAGTTTACATTTATTTTCTCAATAAAAATTATAAATTCATTTTAAGTAGTACAAAATTTAACAAGACACATACCATATTCAGTTATGTTTTCCTTTTAATTCGACCAGACTTTCTTATTTCCTCAGATCTTTTGTCTTGATGCTTTGCTGCCCTCAGTTTTCTGGGCCTTTGGGGAACATGGTACCATACAACTAAACAGAAAAGCATTATGCCTAGAAAGTTGACAAACATATAAAGAAGTTGTTCGGTTTGGATCCTGTGTAAAAGATATATTTAATGGTTAGTTCTGTTGATTGATATGATAGACGAAGATTTTATAGCCAAAGAAAGTTTAGTCACAAATTTTATTATTTACACTTGGTACGGCGAATTTATGCTTAAGATTAAATTTTTCAATTTTAGACAAAATTAACAGTGATATACGTTATCTCGAATTTGAGACATATAAACTGTGTGTCACATGTTTCTACACAGTCCAGTCACATTAATGTGACCACCACGTACTTTCCATGTCAGAGTTAAATAACCAATCACAGAAGGCAGGTGGCAGCACAGTGCAGTTGAGCGTATATAAAGGGTCTGTGAGGGCTTCGGAAAACATTTCAATCGTTGGCGTAATGCAGAAACGAAGCGATTTATCCGACTTCCAAAAGGGCATGATCATTGGCTTTCGGGCCAAGGGTGGAAGCATTTCCGAAACGGCTGAGTTTGTGAACTGTTCGCGTGCCGCCGTGGTAAAAGTGTACCGTGCATGGCAAAATGGGACTGTCCAAAATCAGCGACGTGGCAAATGTGGTGCACCACGGGCCATAGATGACAGAGGCGAACGACGGTTGCGGAGATGCGTTCGGGCAGATAGACGGGCTACCGTTGAGCAACTGACCACCAAAATGAACCAAGGGGCTACCAAAAGTGTCTCCCAAAGTACTATTCAGCGAACATTGCTGCGTCTGGGCCTCCGAAGCAGACGCCTGGTTCGTGCACCTATGCTGACTGCTGTTCATCGACGGCGAAGGCTAGAATTTGCACGCCAGTACAGCAGCTGGACGTCCACTGAGTGGCGACAGGTTGCGTTTTCGGATGAATCGCGTTTTATGCTCCATCGGACAGATGGACGTTGGCGTATAAGGCGTGAAACCTCTGAAAGGAACCACCCTGCAACCATTGCCGGAACGGTCCAAGCTGGAGGCGGGAGCATTATGGTCTGGGGAATGTTTTCCTGGCATTCTCTAGGTTCACTGATCATTGTGGAAGGCACAATGGATCAATACAAGTACGCATCTGTCCTTGCGGACCATGTTCACCCCTACATGCGCATTGTTTTTCCTCAGGATGATGGCATCTTCCAGCAGGACAATGCGAGGTGCCATACAGCTGCCAGTGTACGTGCGTGGTTCGAAGAGCACCAGGATGAGTTTACCGTCCTCCCCTGGCCAGCAAACTCACCTGACTTAAACCCAATCGAGCATCTGTGGGACCATCTCGATCGAGTTGTTCGCGCCATGGATCCTCAACCGCGTAATCTAGCGCAGCTGGCCACGGCATTAGAGTCGGCATGGCTCAACATCCCAGAGAACACCTTCAGGGACCTATGTGACTCTCTTCCTGCACGTCTCGCAGCAGTCCGCTCTGCGAAAGGTGGTTATTCTGGCTTTTGACAGATGGTCACATTAATGTGACTGGACTGTGTATATTTATTTTTAATTAAAATTAACACACATAATCGTATCCATAAGCTGAATTCAATAATTTTTGGACTTAAAGTTCTATGAATTGCTGTTATCCCTAATTTTTTGCTTAAAATTTCTCAAAGAAAACAGTTACTAAGATTACGTGGGCCATAAAATGAGCTTTAATCATTAATTTTGCCCAAAGCTTATTAACTCTACATTTTCATCTTTTATCTGCTATTATTTGGTGTGTAAATCATAAACCAGAATAAAACATGTCCAAAACATTAGCGCAAAAAATTGATGATCAAAGATTAAGTATTTGCATACAAGCAAATAAATGCCTTGGATTAATAAATGACAAGAAATTTTGATGGTTTCCTCAACTGCAAAAAACTAAGCTTCGTACAACATCAATGGATCAAACAGTCTATCAACGGCTAATTGCATGGATATAACTGCTGCTTAAATCCTCAAATAACATAGATTCTTCTAAACCAAATTACATCAAAACTGGGTAATTACAGAGTCGGAATTTAGGCACAACCAGTAGAAGATTAAATGGTTAAATTCAATTCAAAGGCTGTCTACTTCTCTATATTATTCGTACGGCTTCAACTATAGCTCTTCATACTTTAGCTGGTACTTTCCCATTACCACTCGATGCAGAAAGAGGAAGCGCCTACGTGAAAGTTCTTATCTTTAGAGGCTTTTGCTTATCTGCTCTTTTTGTTACATAAAAACAGATGTTCTCAATTTAGTTTGTGAATTTCAATTGAAATTGTATTACAAGCGCATGTCCTTAGCATAAATTGTAATAAATACATAGCATAAATTTTAATAAATACTGGATGCGGAATGTACGATGGAGTTATGCGGTGTACCATAACCAGTAAACTCTACACCAGCGTGGGTAGTACAGCCTTCCAGCGGGTGCTGGGTATTTCATGGGGGCGGTAGCTAGTATAGAGGCAAATGAGGGCTTTAAGACAATCAAGGGGGGAGGTCCTAGCGTACCTGCCTGTTTAGGAAAGTAAAATAACAAAATACTTTAAAAATACCTGCTGTTTTCATAAATAAACATTTCCTCTAGCTATTTAAATTTTTATTTATCGATTAAATAAGCTTTAAAAATTTTTAATTAGCATCAGGTATACGTATACCAAATTCTGTTTAGCATTGTCGGCGACAAGTCTTTGCAACTTGATAAGCAAAGACGTGGTTCACTGAGCGAAGCAGGTTTCACCAAAAACATGAGAGCTTGTAATGACTTGTTTACAGAGCAGTGCACTAGCATCACAAACAAAAAAAAAAGCATACAAACTGATGCTTGCGCGAAATAAAATTTATAATACGCAGGGAGAGCTGTAGGAATGTCTTATTATCTAATATATTATTAAACTTTGTGCTAGTCTGTTTGTTTCTTTTGTGGCATTATCTCCTCCGAAACGGCGGGGAGTTGAGCTTCGAGAGAGGTACCTCTCCGGATTCCAAAAATTCATGAGAAGCTATTTCGACCATTCTCATCTTCGTACGGCTTTAATTAGTCGAGATATTAATAAGAAAAACTTGGAAAACGTTAATTTTTCCGAGTGTTGACAGTCTTGCACGCTGAAAATCTGCTTTATTTCCAAAAGTGTGGCCACTGTTCGCTTTCAAATCGTGGAGATTCTTAATAAAAAATTTCTAAGTTTTACAAAATACGAAATAAAACTAACATTACCAAATATTAAATATATTATTCCCGAGTCCAAAAATCCGTGGGAAACCATTTCGACCATTATCATCTTCGAAAGACTTTAATCAGCCGAGATATTAACTAAAAACTCTAAAAATGCTAATTTTCGCCCTCATTTTTCCGAGTGGCAACAATGCGCTCTGGAGATAAAAAGCTGCTTTATTTCGAAAAGTTTTGCCGTTGTTCGCTTTCGCTTTCAAATCATAGACTCTGTTAATAAAATATTTTTAATTTTACGAAATATGAAATAAAAGTAGCATTGTCAAACTTTAAATATATTATTATTATTATAAAAAGCCATATTCTGACGTTGAAAAAAGAACGCGATTGTATGTGACGTCATTGAATGTCGAAAATCTTTCATTAATATTAATGTCAACATTTTAAATAAATAGCTGCTGTTAGCAACTTTTTTGTTTCAGATTAGTATAATTGACACGAAATATGCATGCCATGTTTATTCTTTTATTAATAGAGAGAAAATGTTGTTATAGTACCTTAAATCATGAAGACATACGTATATGTATAGACCTGAAGTGGACCTGAAGTGTCCAAAGTTTTTGTTTCCTGGTTTGGCAACAAAAAACTATTTACGAATTGGTTGTTGCTTGGAAAGAATAACTTAACAATATTGCTTTGGTCGTAGCCCGCTCATCAATAATTTAATATTGGCTGGCTTGCCCGCTAGTTATTATTTGTGTGTGTGTTTGTGCTTCAACAATAATTCATTTTGTGACTGAAAGTGATATGTGCCATTACAGCTACTTTTTAACTACTTAAAAATCTGTTGAAAAGTTAATTTATTTCAACAATGACAAATTGTATATCTCAAAATTTCTGAATCTAAAAAGAAAATGACCGCACCGCTGTATTAAGCATCTAATATATGGACTTACGCTCTCTTCTACAAACCGACCAGTACCTATGTGTTTAATTTGCCAAAAGGTTTTCAAATGAAGCCATGAAATCTTAGATGTTACAAAAGCATTTAAATGACGCTACATTTAAATTAATAAAAAGAACCAAAACATTTTCAAGGATGGGAAAAGAAATATTTGAAACAATCCAATTTCAGATTGTTCTAGCTTCAATCATCTGATTAATTTTTTTATTTCTTATTAATTTTGTGTTTTAATTTTTTACTACATTTGAGGGTAGTTTTAATTAATTTCTACTTTGTATTTCTTAATAGATAGGT
This sequence comes from Stegodyphus mimosarum, assembly GCA_000611955.2. Classification (NCBI taxonomy): domain Eukaryota; kingdom Metazoa; phylum Arthropoda; class Arachnida; order Araneae; family Eresidae; genus Stegodyphus; species Stegodyphus mimosarum. The sequence goes on along the minus strand of KK114105.1, from coordinate 343,707 downwards.
AGACAGAAGGGACGGTGTAATTTTTTTTCTTGTAAAAGGGATGGTGTTTCAAAAAAGGCTGCTCTACTCTGTGTCCTTTGGGAAGCTTCAGTTGCCCATCTTCTTGGCGGTACTAACCTTAACCATTTCTTTGTAAACTCTTATAAAGTTTGCACTTTTTATAAGGGCTAGTTAGTATGGGAAGTTGATCTATGGTACATCGCTAGTGTCCCCTATATTTTTACCTGTATTTGTACCTTTCAATTGCTGAGAGAAAAGGGTCAAAGGTCCAAGCTAGTATTTCAAGAGTTGTTTGAGGCAGATTTCAAAATAACTCTTCCAAAAATAAGGAAATAGTAAAAAAGGAGTGTATGGATTGAATTATGACAAAACACATTTAGGAGTACTGATCAAAAAACGCCTTCGCAGATGGCTTTCTAAAAGAAACTATTTCTTATTCTTATTTACACACGAAGAAAATTTTGAAAAAAATTCGTGTACTTATCCAATTCTTCCGAATTCGAATTCTGACCAAATTATCAGTTTTTAGCAGTTTTCACTCGACAGCTAATGAGCCACATTGTCAGCAGTATGCATTTTTACAAGGTAAAACAAGATTAGAACTTTCAACTTTTTGGGAGAGAGAAATAAAGTCTATGTTTGTTTTATGTCTGCCAAAGTAGTTTTAAAACAAATAATTTGTTTTTTCAGTAAATGTTTAGGAAGGGGTCACTTATTTCAAACTCAAGCTTTAAGTTCTACAAATATTTTTTAGATATTTGTGATTTTATATCGAGTAACAGTTGGCTGAAAGTATAAAACATCCGTCTTGACAAACTTTTTTCCTAATGGATTTGGTCTTTATTGAAGGTGGTCGGCTTCGAGAAGTGAAATTTAATTTTGTTAATGTGCACAGTTTTTTATTTCTCAGATCTCTGATCAATCTTATTTATTTCTCGAAAAGTGAGAAAGACCAGTTTCAGTAGAGAGGTGCTCGCCATGACAAGGTTTAATGTTGTTTGTATACGCAGCCTAATTAACATAATACTGTTCTGTATTTATAATGATTTTCATTCAAATGAAGACACATGGGGTAGATCTACTTTTTATGATTATTTCTCGTTCCTTTTGAAGATATAATATTTAAAGGAATTTTAGAAGATGAAGATCAATACTTGCGAAGAATTAAATGAAGTGATTTAAAAGGAAATATCAGTTAAGGAAAGAAAAGAAATTGTAAAAGACGATGTAATTATATTAAATACCGAACATCAGAAAAACTGAACTAGAAGTTGCAGCACTGCAAAGTGTAGCACAAAATAAATATAACTAGCCGGCTTTTCAAGCAAATAACCAGTTCGTAAATAAATGTTTCGTTGCCAATATAGTGTTTTCAGAGTTTTCAAGTAATATCTCGATTGATTAACCCGAAACTCAACACCCCACTGTTCCGGAGGAGGTGATTTTACAGACCGACCGACAGACGCGCGCAGATTTTAATGCTGTAGATTATAATTTTTTATTCGAATTTAAAATATTGTTAAAAATGCATAAAATTACATATTTCTGGAAGATAAGAGGATATCTCATGATCCCGTCGACAAAATATTTTGCTTACATTATTAGTCCAAAGGAATTTAGTCCCGAAGGACTATTACTTTCGTTTTGCGATTTTGCGTCGGAAACACAAAAACGGCGTATCACTTTTCAAATTGTTGCCACTAAATGTTATCTCTCTGCATTAAATTTTAAAAAATGAAAAATCTGCATAAATGTATGTTTTTTTTTTTACGTAGCTTTCTCTTAAAATCGTCTGCGTGCGTTGCACGGGAAAATAAAAAGGAATTGGAATTCTAATTACAGTTCTAAATAAATAGCCAAATAAATGTGAAATTCGTAACAATATTCTCTAAAACTTTAACGAATTTTTCATGAACAAACTCAACGATTTCAAAGCGAGCAATAGCAACGTTGTACACAAAAACATTTTTATCTCCAGCGCGTGAGAGCGTGTACCGAAATTTCTAAAGATATGCTCAATTTAAAATTATTTTGCGATATTGCTGTTGAACTGAATTTTATGGTTTAAGTGCGAAGAACATGGTATTTAACAAATAAAGGTAACACACAAAATGTTAAATAAACGTCCCTTTGGACGTAATTTAAAATCTGAAACATTTCAGATTTTTTTTTATTATTATTATATTTTTTTTCCTTTTTTAAATCTACTAAAATGCCTAGTGTACTGATAACAGCTAGTATGAGTAATAAAATAAACGAAAAGCGGTGAATCTGTACATGACGATTAAAAGTAAAACATATACTAATAAACAGAAATAAATATAAAGCACAGACGGAGTTAACAGTTAGAAATGTTAAAAAGCATAAACAAATTTGCCAAATTTTGACAAACAAATTTGTCAGAATGGATATGATGAAATGGATTCATTTAAACGTACATTAAAATTAGGATGAAACAGTTATTTGATTAAATATGACAAAATATGAAAAGACCATTTTCCTGTAAGAAAGCATGCCGTCTTGAAGGTCATTTTTAAGGGAAATTGGTTTGCAGTAAGCTTACATGAAACGAAAGCCATAAAACTACTCATGCTGCCAATTTATTACGGAAATTTGAACCCATTTGAATTACCAGTGTGCAGTAACAGCATCATGACACATCTTAATGAAAATCAAATAATTGAGTTGGTTCAAACTAAAATGTTCGTTCCAAGAAGGTCATTTCCAAAACTTAAGACAATGACAAGAAAAAACTACAGTATCTGACTAATCAAACTATAGTCGCTTCCTGCAAACAATACTTTTGCCATCGCTCAGCCAACGACTGAATTTCGTGACGAAAGAGGTTTGAAATCTGCGATGCGAAGAAGTCATCAATCGTATTTGCAGCAACCGAGTGTAAAGGGAGGTTTTCCCCAAAGCGTCGCTGCCCTGAATGGTCAAGATTCGGAAGGGGTGAAACTGTGAAGAGAATGTTAGGGAATACGGTGGGTGAGGAACGATTTCATACTGCACCTCATGAGGAGCATTCTAGCTAATTCTACCTCCAATTCTGAGTAGCAGTTAATGCTTGCTCGCCATGTGAATGGGACACGTTGGAAGTACCGGTTTTGAATCTGCTCTTATGAACAAATCTGCTATGGAGAACTTAACCGTTCTTCACCATATGTGCGGGCGAGTATTGCGGTGAAGCTAAGCACACTGTGTCTGTTAACCATTGCTAGATTTTACGAGTAAGTTTGCTGTGCATTTCATGAAGTTCAGCTCTGTAACGATCTACCTTGACGGTCTTAGCTTGCCTGAAAAAGGCCATGATAGATCACTTTCACCACAGACCACTCACTATACGAGTAACAATACTTTCTGTGGTTAGTCTATATTTTAGGGTACCCCTTGGATTATTGCCAACTTCTTGTTTCATTTATGGTAATTTGAGTAGTTGAATGTTATAGAAACCCTATTAACACTATGGAAGGTATGTAGGGTGTAAAACAAGGGATTTTCGAAAAGAAATGCCATCGGCAGTCGGCAGTAAGGAGAATATTTTTTATTTTTACTTTTGTGAATTCATGTGGCGACGGCAATATACAGATTTTAGTTTAGATAATTTTAAATAGTTTTTGGATGCTGTTAAGGAGTTCTGTGTGTCTCAAACAGAAATTTTTAAATAAAGTAAGTCGAAATTTCCTTTTTGTATTATATAGATTACATAATACGTATTTGCATAATGTTATTTCCTTGTTTGATTTAAAATACAGTTTGTTGAGAATATGTACATTTTGTTTTAATTATGTTTTGGACGCCATTTTACTGGGAGGATGTTGGATGTAAACAAACAGGAAAACAGGAATGAAGCCATAAAATCGCCAATTTTCGATAAGGGGTACCCTGAAATATATTTTTACCCTTTCTGTGGGTAAGCAGGCGATTTAGGAAGCAACCCGAACATTGATCATGATCCAACCATTGTTCTGACCATTTACAATTGCCATAGCAGATCCATTTTTCAACTGAAGTGGTAATCCGATGCAATAAACTTTTCCAGCTGTTTCTTACACTCGGAAAAGGGCACAAATCCAGATAGCAAATTTCGTTGGACTATGTCAGCTCATAAGGTACACATAAGCCTAACTTCTTCATTTTACCGATTATATTGATCTGCCAAATTACAGTGGTACGGTATAGGTGTAACTTGTCTGCTATAGCGCGAACACGTTTCCGAGATACTTTTCAGAAACTCATCCGAATATGATATTGATCACTGCCCAAGGGTTCAATATGCAATGATATGTCAATGAAATTTGACAAATTAACAGGGAATGATGCTTTTATTCCGCATTTTTCATCCGGAAATGTTTTTAATACTCTTCTGTTATCAGGACCAGATTCAGAAATGTGTGCATGTGTGTGCGTGAACACACAAATTGTGCATAAACACACATGTGAGCACGCACGTACGTACTGTTACGAATTTTGTATTTAGATAGCTAGTTTCAGTAGAATTATAATTAAAATTTTTGTATTTTCCCGTGCAATGTAGCGTGAGACAAATATTAAGAGAAAGCTAGGCGGGAAGAGTAAAAATTTAGGAGCACGTGCATTTAATATTTAATAAATAGGTATGTATTTAATTTGTATTGAAATTGAATAAATGTAATAGATTAAGTCCAACTTTTTGTTGGTTCCCAGAAATCTCGAGAAGCAGAAAATGCTAGAACCATCTCGTGCGGCAGGTTGAAAACTATTTAAAGCCGGAGCTTTCTCTTTGCATTGGGTCGTATTTTAAAGTTTTTAGTAGTTTTAAGTATAACTTCTGATTATGTTGCGTAATATTGTGAACACTTATACGAATATCTCTGAGGAAAATTCTAGCGTTCCGTTATAACTCTTTTGATAAGAATAAATTTTATTAACCCTTTTATCGCGCTTGCGCGTTTAATCTATTACGAACCTGCACGTACGTCAGAGTGCATGTATGTATGTATATGCAAGCATGTATGTATACATGCATGCGTTCATTTCTGAATTCGGTCCCGACAACAGAAGAGCACCATGCTTGTTATGCAGGATATCTCAGTTTGAATTCGAAAAGAAAATCCCTCGCAGTTGTGTGTTTTCCATGATGCTTTTCCACACAATCCACAATAACACACAATTGCAATTCAACAACGAATTCCTTATTTGTTTACTGCGCGTGCACACAGTCTGTGATGTTAGACGCAGGCCTTTAGTTTGTCTCTGCGTTGTTTCACATACAAGAGTTTTCAACCAGATGTCAAAGTGACACATTTCATTCACACCAACCCAATACCAAACGATATTTAAATTCTCAGTATTTTATAATACAGAAGGAAGTCATGATTTCAGTTTTTAGAATCATAAGTCAAATACTCAAAATCATATTTACAATGCACAGTTTCCTGTTTTGCTAACAGAAAATGAGGTTATGTTCTATTCACAAAATCAAATTCATAATTCCCATTTTACTGTTTTACTAACAAACTGCACGTTTATGAATATTTATAAAGATTTACACGTAAAAACGCAAAAATCCTTCTCCCAAAAATTGTGAAAAGAAAAACTAATTCAGAAGGAAAAAAAAAACCTTTGAATGAGTTTTTTTTTATCAAACACTAAATTATCATTTAAAAATAAAAAAACTAACAATTAAATTTTAACATCTTTTCTTACACAACAGATGAAATAAATTCATCATACTCCTAAAACTAATAGTTAACATTTTGCTTAGTTTGATAGACTGTTTCGCATATAATATTCTTCTTCTCCTTGAAATGAATTCTTTTTTGCATTATGTCTAGTCCAGTATGACATCTGATCTTTTAGTCATCTAAACTTGTAATTTTTTTTTCATCTCAGTTTTAATACATTATTCACCCTTATTCCAAAATAAACAAGCTATTGGACAGGGGATTGAAATCACATTATTGTGATCTGATAGCTTATCAAAGCGTTGTCATAATTCTTAACTTGCTTGTACCAACTTTCTCTCCATCGTTTAATTTCAGAATTACTGTATAAATATATTTTACATCGAAATCTTTCATACATTTCAAGAAAACTTTCATCAACAGAAATTAAAACATAGCACTAAAAGCTAATCTAACTTCGTTTGAAAGAATCCTGCAGAAAATTTAATTTCTTGTGATCTACTGCCTGTAATTTACAGCATATGCAAAGGGATTGTGGGAAGAGGTAAAAATTAGCTATTTATTCGAATACAGCCGACGAAACGTTGAGGGCATATATTCCTTTTGATGCTTTTTTGAATGCTTTGGTGCTTTTTAAACATACATTTACTTAAACATTTCACTAAATAGAATGTAAGGAGACTAGCTTAATCTTTCTAGTTCATTACGACACGCCAACTGAATCTTATTTCATTTTTATCAACTAGAAAAATCGCAAATGAATTCCAAACAAGAATAACATCTTACTTTTTAATTAAGCAAATATTACACCAAGTTATTCACTTTACTTTCAACGCAACGCAATCAAAAATTAAATTTCATTGCTTTAGTAAAATTTAGAAGAATTCCATATTAAACCCTTGCCTTTGCAGTACAGAGTCAACTAAAAATCATAGCATAGCCAAAGAGAAACATTATGAGTTAAAATGATCGTGAAGAAAGAATTTTCACGATTTCTCTTAAAATCAGAACTTTTTTTTCCCGAGAGATTACTGTATTTAACTTTCACATCAAAACAAGACAAAATTAGCAGCATCTATGACTTTGATTTGTTGATATGCTCAAGAAATACTGCATACAGTATAAAAAAATGAGCTAAGTTAAGAAAAATAAGATAACAACTGACTATCAATCTTAATAATAGTTCACATTTAAAAATATAAAATTATTTCAAAGCTACTCAAAGATTTTATACTTACTCTTTATTTGACATTTTCATTCGTAGAATTTTCTTCAGTTTTACATCAACAAAATTTTACCAAAGTGTACATACCACAAATCGAAAGTGCGCAAAGAACCCATACAATGCAAAACAAAATTCTTTCTTTTGATGAAGTTCTGCCACCTTTTTATTTCCTGTTGCCAACAGAAATGTAATATCTTTATTTTTCTAATTCTCATGAATTTCTTTCAATCTTTTTACTAACTGAAAATGTTAGGCTATTTTAAATCCTAAATGTAGTAAACTTTAATTTTTGAACAGTCTGTTACTTTGCTTGCTTCTAAAATTTGCTCTTTCTTCCCATTTTTCCTTTAAAGTTATTTTTATGGTGTTTAATTAAAATCATTTACACACTGAAGTCCTTTGACTTAAGAGATTTGCAAGTCCTGATTAGGAAAATGTTACGCAAAGATGAATGGTAAAAGTAATTTAGTTATATAATGAATGGAAACATCCGATTTTCGCGAAAATCTGTTCGAACTTTTGTTACACTAATTATTAAAAGCATATATTTTCCGTGTTGTTCATTGATATTATTTATTTTTGCCGTGCGTAGTGTAATAATGTTTTCTTAACTTTCCATTAAAAATTTAACTGTATGTCGTAGAAGTACTCCTTTACTTAGCGTCATCTGGTGGCATTTTAGAAAACTAAGATTAGGTATTAAGCAATTCGAAATACACGAAGTGTTTACGCTACTTTTTCGACTTTAACTTTGTTCCGATAGAGGGCAGTACTTTTCACACTGCGAACTGCATCAATCGGCTTTTTAAGAGATTTGAGCAAGTTTACATATTCGTTGATCTGCTCCGATGTGATATGTAATGTGATTACTTCGGATGTTAAGAGTGATAATTATATGTATCATTTTCATAGATAAGAAAACAGTGAATGAATTAATGAATCGGTGAGTGTTATTTTATTTTTTAATCAGATTAATTTTTAAATGATGTAGTAAGTAATAATGATAGAGATACTCGCCCGTTGTAACTTTTTCTGTGATTAGATTTGGTGGGACGCAGCGTGCGCTATGTAGGTCATGTTTTCATGTTTCCCTTTATATGGTAAAATGTAGTGAAAGGGAGAATAAAATTGCTGTTTTCACGTGCTTTGCCTTCAGTTTGTTTATGTTTGATTCACTGAACGAGTACTATTTATTCTCTTATTAACAACTGCAATTTGTCTGATTTCTGCCTTGCTTTTCATGTTACTATCAACTAGCTTTCGATAAATTAATTATTCTCTTGTACTAGATTTATGTATCGTATGTTTTATTTATATGTTTGCACTTTGTAGAATGCAAGAGGTATTCACACAATACATACTCTATGCCCCTCTTATATTACTTTTATTCAAGTTACTGATTTTACTTTCGTTTGCTTATTGTTCCGATATCTTTTCGAGGATGTAGAGTATTTTATAAATTGCAAGATAAATGTATTATTTCTAAGAGTTATTGCAAAATGAATGTTCACAGTTTGTGCTTCAGAAAAATGAATCGGTGATTTGAAAATTATAACTGATATTTATGATATTTAGTAGCCTGTCATTTGAGGCGGGAACGGAAATTAATTTACGATGTATTTTTAATAATTGCTTAAGTTTTAAGTAACGATGATCAAGTGTTATTGTGAAATTATAGATTTATTAAAAATTGTTATTCATCAGATCGTATAAAAATTTATTGTAAAACATCATTTTATAAATTAAATTGTTAATGTAAGATTATCCAAGTTCTCTTACTGATAAAGAAAATCATTGTAATTTGATATTCAGCATGCATAAATTAATTTTTATTTTCGCCTGTGAAATTCAGATTTTAACAAAACAACCCCCCCGCCAAAAAAAACCCCTCTTATTAGTGATGTTTAAATAAATGTGGCTGTTTTAATTTTTGGATGTGCAAATGCATTATACACTTGTAGTGTCTTTTCATAATTTGCTGCAGAAATGAACTGATATAAATATGTACTGCTCTGGTGTGTTCTTAGTTTACCACACTGATGATATAGATCTGGTTTAGTTTTCCTGAGAAAAGTTTTCTGTGTGTATTGTTTATATTTAGACAATAATGCTTTACTTTGTGGTAAATTGTTATATTAAGTTTTTAGTAACAATTTCTTTGTGATAAGTAATTTTTCTTTTCATTTCAATGAAATAATGTGCTAAAAGTTTACTCAACAGCATAAATTATTTAAATATATATTTTAATATATATTTATTAATTATTATATAATAATTATATTTAAATATATATTTTAAATATTTAAATAACTTAAATAATATTGACAAAAATAATAAATCATAATTTGTATAAAATTGTTTAGTCAGAATAATTTATTATATTCAAATAATACATAGCATATTTTAATTAAATAAAAGTAATCATATATATATAGCACATATATTATAATAAAATATTTAATTGACCTATTTGTCATTCTTAATAATAATGCTAGTTTTATGTATGAATTCAAATGAAAATTTGAAATCTAAATGTATGTATTGTACTAATATTTATTAATAATAAATTTAAGAAACAGACACAGTGTCCAAAATTTCTTCATCCTAATCATTATAAATGTTGCAGTTTAAATTTATATAGATATATATTAAAGTTTCTCTGCTTTTTTTTCCCATTACAACTGTGATTTCATTATATGTAATTATTCGAACTGTGCAGGAATATAGTTACATGCATTTTATTATTAATAATAATGGTTGTTAAAACATTTATAGTTGAATCATTAAAAATGTAAGTTAAACAAAATTACGTTGTTTAACTTACATTGCAAATGTAAGTTAAACATTTTTCTCAAGACAGTGTTAAATTTTTTGTATGTTATACAGAAGTTTCAAGAGGGAATAATTAAAATTTTGATGGAATTAAACAGTTTGATGGTCTTTTGGATGCTATTTTTTTAATAAAATAATAAAAATTGGAGACAACCACTGTTATTTCTTATTTTACAAAATTCCACTGTGTTATACTAGAGTTATGACTTCAGTTTTTTTTAAATAAAAATTAAATTGATTAACAAAGTTTAAATCATCCAGATATTTCCGCTCAAATACAAAATGATTGTCTGGTATCGTATGATTGCCATGGCAACGCTGTCTCCAAAACAAAATTTGAATTAGTGTATAAGTTTGTATAATGTCACGACTCATGTAATGTTCTCGCCTTAATTTTTGTCATTTAATATAAAATGAAAAAAAATGACCCATGTTATCATGACTACATTAGCCTTATTTTTTAAGAAAAAATTATCACTTGGAGTTGTGAGACAGCATGAAAAAAGATTTATGATCTTATTGTCAATTTAATCTCTGTAAATTATGTCACAGGATACTCAGAAACATTTTAAACTTGCAATCATCATAAATGCATCAGATTAAATTGAAAGGAATTTACTGTCCCCCCCCCCCCCCAAAGAGAAGTGAAATAGTTCATCAAAACATGAGTGATCAGGATACAAGAACTCCTGTTATATATCTGGTAATATGTTTTTACACTTTTGTTGCACCATAAAGCTAAAATCCAATTCATATAAAATGTTTAAATAATCATTAAAAGCTGCTACAGAATATATGTATACTTCCTGCATATTTTAAAGAAAACTCAAAGCTGCATAGTTATGTATGTAGAAATTTTGAATATGATGGAATAAAGTGATTTTAATTACAGTATTTTCAGTTGTGTTTTATTTTTACCTGTCTTATATTCTGCAAGAATAATTAAATTTGCTGGTAATAAAATTCTTATAATTACAGTATTTTTGTTTGTTTATTATATCCTTCAAGAATTATCATGGACTTTCATGGAAGACATGGAAGAATAATTTTAATTTATTGAACTTGGAAACTGAATGATCTATATTGTGATTGCGCTTGGAAATTTGGGTTGGAATTTTTGGCTGAAAAGTACACGTTACATGAGCATATGCAGTAATAATTATACTTTTTGTAAGCTTCCACTTTAAGAATTACTACTTATTACTAGATTATTAATGAATTAGTTTGTAAAAGTAAGGTATTACTATTATGAACAAACTAGTTCACAAAGCTGACCTATTTTGTATGTAATTTCTTCTTAGCAGTTAGATTATTAATGAAGTAGTTTGTAAAAGTAAGGCATTCTTGTAAGTAATTACTTCTAATTAAGTATATTTTTGCAGTAATATAGTTATTTAATAGTTCCTTATTTTCCATGTATAATTATTTTATCTTCATTTTATTGTGAAATAAATTTGTTATATAGTTTTCTAGAAAGAAAAGATGATCTGATGTTTAATTTAGTGAAAATATTTCATTTTTAAGCAACTTATTGGTCAAACTTTAAGAATATAAACTTAATTGTTTTCTGTATGAGGAAGTAGAATTAATACATAGTATGAAATTAAATACTTTCTATTTGTAGTATTTAGTAAAACATTAGAAAACCTTTTTGTTATGTTATAAGAAGTAAAGCATTTCAGAAGTTTTTTTTTTTTTCTTTCTCATGACTTAGAAGACTTAGTTTATTTCAAAGAATTTTAAAAGAAACGCTTTAAATAAGCTTTAAAAAAAAAGCTTTAGTAATAAATTTTAATAGTTAGAAACCTTAATTTATAATTTTCATAAAAGATTTTTTTTTTGAAAAAAAGAAATGCATATTGTTTTATGAAACAACCCTTATTAAATTTCAGGAGAGGGAGAAGAATATATGTGGAACATACAAAAAAGTTAATAGAAAAAAAGAATATAGGATCTTCCTACCTCTTCAGTGTTGAAATTGTTCCCATAAAGAGAAACTTTGTTGTTGTACATACATGCCTGACTTAGTCAAATTTGTATTACTGAAAACCTAATTTTTGATGAGAATGATAAGTATAACATAAGTAGTCATAAACTTCAAAACTCAGTAAAAGTACATAACATTACTGAATTAAGTATAACATAACTCAGTAATGGGTACAGCTTGAGTATAGGACCCCATTGGCGATTTTCAGTTGACGCACTTTTCGGACGGTATTTTTCTGGTAACCCAGCGAATTCTAGTATACTCCATTTCGGCAACCCTGTCTGTCTTTTCATTAAATCTTGCAAGGAGCAAAATATTGATGTATTCAACAAATTTCTAGAAATTGTAAGGGACATAAACTGGGCAGAGTATAGGATTTCTTTGTAAATTTACCATGATTTTGTAAACTTTACTAAATTTTCAGCATTTCTTTATTTTTAATGTAAACATGTATTCTGAACTTCTGTTTTCAGTTTTACAACTTAAAACTTGCATTTTCAATATTACTGCTTGAAATATGCCTCCATGTACTTGTGTATTTTCAAACTTTTCTTTCTTTTTAATTTTAACATGCATTCTTAACTCTTATTTTCATGTTTTTAATTTAAACATGTATTCTGAACGCCTATTTTCAGTTTTACATCTTAAAATTTGTATTTTCCGTATGACTGCTAAAAATATGCCTCCACTTATTTATTTATTTTCAGTTTTACTATTTAAATATATATTCTAAATTTGTGATTTATTTATTTTCAGTTTTACTATTTAAATATATATTCTAAATTTGTGATTTATTTATTTTCAGTTTTACTATTTAAATATATATTCTAAATTTGTGTTTAAAATTTTTCTTGTTAAAATGTGCATTCTAACTTCTGTTTTCAATTTTAACTGCTTTTCTAAGGCTAAACTTTTATTTTCAATATTACTGTTTAAAATATGCCCCCCCACTTACTTATGTACCTTCAAATTCACTGTTTAAACATATATTCTAAAATTTTTTTCTGGTTAAAAAGTGCTTTCTAACTTGTCAATTTTAACTGCTTTTCCATGGCTTGGCGACATTTTTCGGTCGCCAAGCCAAAAAGTTGCCAATGGCGTGCTATACTCAAGCTGTTCCCAGTAATGTCATAAACTTTAAAGTTTATAACTAAATGTGCAACTTTCAAAGGAACCTTCTTCCCCCCCAAAATCTATATTTGTTACATTTTAAAATTGGTATTTGGATCAAAGGAATCAGTATTGGAAATGTTATATACGGACTGGGTTGGCGAGAAACTCCACGATTTTACTTATCTAAATTTTTTTGTTTATATTTCAAACTTTAAGCCTAAAATGTCTGAAAAAACGCGATTTACGCTTAAAGTCCGAAATAAAAACAAAAAATTTAAATAAGTAAAAGCGGGAAGTTTCTCGCCAAAAATGTTTGACGACAACTTTAAACTAAAATAACAACCATAAATTCCAAACAATTTCAACACAGATGAATTCAAAAATAAAAAAAAATAATAATAACAATAAAAGTTTACAAATTCGGTGCCATTTTTTTTGTTATTGTTTTTTGACGCCAACAATGGCGCCAGGAAGGCACACTTTCAAGATGGCCGCTACACAAAACCAAAATAGAAAGACAAAGAATTGCACAAGCCGCCCCGACGGAATAGTGGTTAGGGGAGCCGACTGCGATACCAACGGGTTCGAGTTCGAATGCCAGAGAAGGCATGGGTGTAAGTGTCCGTCCCTTCATAGGAGGCAAAGGTGGTCCACCTATTAGGTGCCTCCATAATAAAGTGACCACCATGTCTGGCCTTTGTAGTGGCTAAGTCGGCTGAGGGCCCACCATTGGAAAAAAAAAGAATTGCACAAATTCAACATTGCGCACTTGACTTTGTCCATGTACACATCGATCTATTTTTACTTTAAAAAAATCAGGAGAATGATGACGTCATATGAGGTTAAAACAAAGTTACTTATCGCCAAAATTGAACAAAATTTGTCGTCAATCGAAGACTCACCCAATTCCACACTAGAGCCAGAAACAACATAAAATTAAAGCAATGCAACAATTAAAATAACTCTCTACATAATTGAAACAAAAAAGTAAATTCACGTACCATTCAAAATAGTTCTCAAAAAAGCAAAATATTAATTTCAAACAAAAACTTGTAAGGATAGACGTATGACATATATAATACAATATACTTACATTAATAAAACTACGCCAATCACGAAAAGCATGTGAACCAAAATGCCTTGACTTATCTATGTCAGACATCTTTCTACGATTCAAAATTTGAAACGTTACAATAAAAATTTCCTCTAAAGTCAACTTACTGCAGGAAAACCAAAATCGAAACTTTGTTGAGAGAACACAATTTTTCTTCCGAATATTTATATCAGACCCTCACTTCTGACATGTCAAGTTCGGCTTCAAAAATCCTGTATCCCTTTAAAACTGCAAAAATACATGTTGTTACCATGAACAAATGCTTCATTAATAATTGCAACAACACATCTTCTCGAACTAAATCTAGCTTAAATGCACTCTAAAACTCATGGCTGACATCTCTCCACAACTTCCTTCATGGAACTATACGCCATTATTCAAAACTTAACGAAATAACCACCACGACGAAATACACAACATCCCTCACAAAAGTTTCCAAGTAAAAAGGGTTGCCATACAAACAAAATCTCAACTAAATCATGCAACACAAAATATCGCCACACTTGGCGACTACATGTATTCCGGCTGTATACGACATTTGAGCCCAATATTGAATAAAGGTAGACTACTATGAATCTAAATATAAAATTTTAAAAAGAAAAGATCCAGTACTTTTCTGTCATAGAGGCTACCATGGAAGGCGTAAAGTCGTCTCCTCTGCGATTAATCGCCAAGGTTGGACATCGACTGTACACCAGTTTTACGTAACATCTTGCACAAGTCTCGTAACTATTCTAGTTAGCAGTTGTGTCGCACATTTTTTTAAATTGTTACTTAACCGATTCTAGAAGTTCTGCCTGAAAGTACATAAACCGCAATGGTGTTGTATTGGAAGTAGTAGCTAAGAACCATAGAAAAAATTTCCAACACGAATATCTTTTTTTCTTCTACTTCTAATGTAGTTACTTGTAACGTAATTCTCTTCTTTTTTTTTTCTACTTCTAACGTTACATCTCCAAATGCTTTCATCTCTAATATGTAGGAATATAGGTGCATGTAGTACATTTTCACAGAGCAAGTAAAATGGCGTTTCTGTTGAAAGAACTTCGCGTACGGCTCGTTATGGCTTGAGTCATACGTAGCAGAATTTCTCTGGTGCCTGTAGAGAGAAAACGAATAAAATTTCAAAATAATTTTGAAACCATATTAGCAGCAACAGCAGAAATGGTATGCAAGAAATAAATGTAATTTTGTTACATTTTACTTTTTTCACGGGACTCTGCGTATTTCACGTATTACCTGCTAGGCAGTTGTTGACGCCGTGCAGTTGGTGCTTGGCGATTTTTTTTCTCGGTGACTGCTATTCCAGGTAAGTACCAAAAACATTCTTGCTATTTCCCAGAAAATCAAGAATGAAAGTCAGCTAAAGACAGAAACACTTTCCACAAATAATCTAATTCGGAGTTTTATTTTTTGTGAAACGCTGAATAGCCTGAATTAGCAATAAGGACTTTATAACTCACTGACTCAATTATTGGGTAGTTTCCAAATAGTATTAGTATTCACTTATAAAGTATTCAATTAAGTATTCACTTAATTGGGTAATTTCCAAATATAACAGCATTTCGTCATAAAGGTAGTGATGTAGAGAGGATCGAGAAATTTTAAAATCTTGGCCGTGAATTGTTTTTTAAGCATCAAAACTGTTGAAGTTTTTGAAGATTTTCCAATTAACAACATATAACCAAATGATGTAAGACTTTTACGTTACTAAAGAGAGGATTTTTTGGTTGCTGTAGAAGATGTTTGCTTATGTACTCTTCTTTTTTACAATTTGATATATTAATTGTATACTTATATACAAAACAGGTTAATAAATGCATTATCATATAATACATTTTAATTTTAAGGTTATGCAATAACTTTAAATACAACTTACGTATAAGGAAAATCGGAAAGTATTTTATTTTTTCGTCAAATTAAAACAATTTTATAATGTATTTATATTTTGAGTCAATGACGTAATCACCCTTAGTATCAATAGTTTTTTGCCTTGTTTTGGGCAGATTTTCATTTTCGGATATGTAGATAGATCAAAGCTGGTTTTTGATAAGAAAATTTGGAAATTCCGTTTTTGATTTCTTCCACATTTCGAAATCTCCGTAGATCGAAGCAGGTTTTTGATCAGAAAATTTTGAAATTCCGTTTTTGATTTCTTCCACATTTCGAAATCTTTTTTCCGCTCCGGAAATGTCGCAACAACGTAAATAAATAGTAATCAAAGTGTGCGATGTCAGGCGAATAAAGTGAGTGAGGTAACATCTGCCATGCCAGTTTTTTAATTTTTTTGTGCAGTGTGTGGTCTTGCATTGTCATGCCATAGAATGACTCTTTTTTCTGTTGACAACGGCTGAGTACTTTTCAATCAGAGCTTGAATTACTCAATCTAATAGTTGACAAAAGGTTTGTAGTTACGGTTTGAACTGTTTGTAGCTCCTCAAAATATCTAATGGCCCCAAAGAGACAGCAATACTTATAGGAGTAGGTAATAAGGTTTGATGGAGAGATTGCTCGTTTTTTTTGGCTTTCCCTCTACGTTTCTGATTATCATAAAGGACCATTTTCTCATTTCCAGGCCCCATACTATTCAGAAATGCGTCTGCAGTATGTCGTTGCAACAACAAATTACGGGTGTTTGAAAGATTAGCTTTATTTTTGTCTTAACAGAGTGTGTGGAACCAAACACCTGTATTAACTTCGAGTATTCTTGAATGGTCGGGAAAGGTATGTTAAGGTTATCCGATAACGATTCGATCGTTTGACAAAGATTTGCTTCCCCTTCTGTCCGTAAAACATCATCATCAAGAAGGTCTGATGATGATGCTTTACGGACAAGAAGTCTTCACTGGTCTTCCTGAGTAACACGCGTCACAAAGATCAAAACTACCGGACCTGAACCTAGCAAACCATTTTTGACATTTACAGACATCTAAAGAGGCATTTTTGACATTTACGGACATCTGAAGAGGCTGGATAAATATCATAATTATTTTTTGTAGCTTTTATTGCATTACTACGTTTCCGAAATTCGAATAACAGGCAGTGGTGAATATGCAGTTCATTTAGTCTTTGGTGGCTTGATATTTCAAACAAAGATGATATAAAAATTAAATTGACTTTAAAGCTAAAGAAAGGAAGTGACTTGCAAAAATATCTTGAACATCTTCGGTGTAAACTGATTAGTATTAAACGTGTTGATATGTGCCAATACCACATTAAATACTTTTCGGTCCTCTTTATAATGAAGTACATCTGGCTTTTCAGTTATAAAGCATATCTCTCTGGTACTTAAATACAGATGGTAGTCAGGGGCGCAGCTAGAAGGGGACATCTGGGCGCAGCATCCAGGGGCGCCAAATGATGTGAATTTTTAAAATGTTTTCCGTTCCTGGTAAACAGGAGGAGGCTCGAAAATTTCGATTGTTCTTAGGCACTGAAAACCCTAGCTACATTTCTGATGGTAGTAGAATTCTGTGGACATTTCCTTTTCGAAGAGTTTTTGGTTTCTTTTCTTTCACTGATAAATTTAAGAATTTAAAACTTTTAAGAACAAGAAAGGTGGAGAACTAGTTATTTTATAATTTTTAAAGAATGTTATCAAAGCAAGATATTGCCAGTATCAAATTTTATAAAAACAATCTTCGGGAAAATAGCTGTTCCCTAAAACCTTGCATAAAGGGGCCAAAAACGTTGCGTTAGCCTCATAATAAAAGAAACTGAGCTGTCATAGTGTTCACTTGTCTCCTAGGTGGTGGAAATGCGTCATTGGAAAAACTATTTATTACATGATTAATATTTTATTTTTAATATTTATGAACGTTAGTCGTATTTCTTGTGTAGAACACGTATTAACACATTATGAATTCCCAAATCAGCACTTAAGACATTAAAAAGTTTCTGCCCATTTGTCTAGCAAAATTAACGGAGCACATTATTCTTGACTGCATTAATGCCAGTTTTTGGGCATTTTTCTCGGAAGTAACTGATTCTAAATTAGGCGTCTAAAACCTCATAATTAAATATTCATTCGTCTAAGTAAAGCATAGTGGTGATTCTAATGTATGGTATTTAAGTTCTGGAGCCTCTCTCTTCCTCTGTAATTGGCCGCCCGAGGGTCATTGCGCTTTGATGGATAATGGGTGGTGACCACCGCTTAAACTGTTCCGTTTGGGGTGTTCTCGGCCTGTTCTATTTTTGTGTATGATGAGTGGTACTGATGGAAAGTTTTAGTGCTTGAAAAGAGCGTTCAACAGAAGATTGTGTGATGTTTAGTTTTTTCTTGGGAAGGAAGGGAGGCAGTAGTGTATATTGTTGTTGTACGTAAAGGTAAGATATGGTTTTACGGTAAAATTATGCTAGGAATTTTGGTTTGGAATTTTCTTTCGTCTGTACTTTGATTTAAATTGCATTGAATGTCCACTTTTATAAATGTGTGAATTAAAGTAAAACTGGAAAGCGTATTTGTTCTATGCAGTCTTATAACTGAATGTGTTCATTTTCTTTCATAATGTTATGAAGTCCTGATTTTGCGAAATTCAAGGTACCTTGAACTTTGTAATTAAATTGAGAAACTTCAGTTTGAAGCATTATTATATGGTAAGGGTTTTGTTCATACTTTATTCAGAATTGGTTCTACCGTCGATGGAACATGCCTCTTCATGGAACAACAAAATTAGCTTGAGCTATAAGAAATCGAGATGTAAAAATTCAAAACATAATCAAGAAAAAATTAGAAACTAGGTTTCAGGATATCCTGAAATTTTTATATAATAAAAAATTTTATTGTACCAAATATTTCTGAAAAAGTTTAATTATTTAAAATAATGCAGTAGTAATACTAGTTTAATGTTGCGTTGCCATAATTAATAAGATTGCATGATAGTAGTAGTGTAGAGTCATTAGGTTATTTTTGAAGCAGGAGATTTGCAATTCCCTCGCCGGGACTCGAACTCTGGACCCCTCGAATACACGTTGAGTATGCTTTCAATTACACCACGTAGGTACGCGGAAAGGAGGGAAAAGATATACCTTGTTATAGAATACGTTCTATTTGATATTTATTCCGAACTGCGTTATTAACTGTGATCTAATCTTTACAGTGCACGCTTATTTATGAAAATTATTTAGTGAAATAACATGCTGTACTTTTCTAGTTAATAATACTTTTATCCAGAGCTTCATTTCTAAAATTAGAAGTGCCGGAGCCCTATGGAAGACTGTCAGGAAAGAAGAACAAAAATGAATGAATAAATAAAATGGCTAGCAAAGTAATTAATTATTAAAATTAAATAATTAATGATTGGAATAATCTAAAAATTAATATTAAATTTTAATAAAATGTAAAGACATAAATACAATAAAAATATAATAAGTTATTAAGTAAATGGTAAATAATTAAATATTAAAAAAGTATTGGACCCTGTCTTATTTTTGGAGGGGGGGTTCGGCTGGAATTACAATTTTGCCCAAAAAGTAAAAAATAGTTCAATCAGTCTCCGATTTAATTTAAGCTCTAAATGATGTACTACTTCAAAAGATGATAGAAATGATGACCATTCTTTTTCAAGCTCACCAATAAAAAAAAATGTTAAAATCAAAGCATCACTAATGAAAATATAGAGAATGTTATAAACAGTAAAAGAATATGAAGAAAATCTTAACGGACGACCCGTAGGTGTGAAAAAAACAGGAGTCCACAATTTTTCTGATCACTATCTCCTCTCAATATAATTCTAACTGTTAAGCAGAATATGACAGGCGAACAAATTTTCGTCGAATCCGAGGGTAGCTGAAAAAAAGTAACACGTGAGAATTTTCATCCCCCCCAATGTTTGGTTACATTGTTCTAAAAAGTCTGCAGTGCTCTTTTTTGCGGAAAGACACTAGCGTTGGAACGGAAAATTTACCCTCTGTCATAAATTCATCGTACTTGCTGGAGAATAAGCCTTTCACATGTGGGTGAAGGCTTTTCTTTCCTTAAAAGTCTCGACCTCTAGCCAAGGGTTTGTTTCCGAATGAAAGAGAAGCATGCATTCAGAAGTTAGAATCGATTTTTAATATAATTTTATTATTAAAAATAAAATTTTCGAGATCAGATTTCTGCTGAAATTGTTGTTCAGCTACATTAACCCTTTGACGCGCGGTGGTCGCGCCCTAAAACCACCAATTTTCGAGTTTCTCCCCTTCTTTCCGAAATTTTTTAGTGAAAACCGATTATTACGATTGATTATCTTTTACCTCTAAATAACACAAAATGAGTGCAGAATCGTACATTTTTTTAGGTCTTAGTACTTCAAATCGGATGCCCTTTTAAATTCGTTTTCAAGAGACAAAATAACTTCCTTTTATTAATATAAACAAATTTAAATTTCAAAAGTTATCCATCGCACATCATTATTTCTATTATAAACAATGAAAAAATAGCAATAATTAAAATGCATATATAAAAAAAACGTATGTAAATTTATAGCATTTGCTTTGTGGTTTCAGGGCGCTGCTGTTCACAATGGTGTTTCTGTTTTTCAAATAGGAATGTGTATTTTTACCCGGATATAGATAAGGGGTTTTGAAACCCGACAGTTATTTTATTACTAAACAATACACGCACCTGCCCAGTGAAAAGGTCTTTCATTTGCATAGAATTTTCTCTGAGCTCAACGCGCTTGTTTCCTACGCTAGTAATGCGATTTTATAAATTTTTTTCCATTAACATAAAAAATCACACATTTCGTGTGCCAGACAAAAAGAGACTAAATAACGCTGGACATATTCCAGTAAAAGGCAAATCACGCCGGTACATTTTGTAGCACAAGGAAGAAACCTCATAGAACAAGATACATGTCGAAACTTGCGATGTGGGTCTTCAATGTGCTGGGAAGCCACAGCAAACAGTGACTTTTGGTGAATGGAGTTGGATTGCCTGAACGTGTGGAATTGTTCGATTGCTTAAATTCGAGAATTATGAGTGTTAACATTCCCTATAGGTGAAAATGAGACTCATTTGTCACTAATGCATGTACCAAAAAACAAAACATGCTTTCACAAAAAAAAAAAAAAAAGTTTCTTTGACTTTTAAAAAAACAGAGTTTTTTTTTTCAAATCCTTACTTTACGGAGTTTTTTTGTCCATTTATCTGGACGTCCTTAGTATGTGGGTTCTTATGTTTTCACTGCTATAGAAAAATTACATAAATGTTTATTTTTTCATTTTTTATGACGATTTATTTTGTAAAATAATGTGAAAAATTTATATATAATGAAATTCTTAAATACAGTTTTTTTTTCTAAATTCTCAGATTTCGTCATTTATTGGAATTGCGCACGGAAAAAGGTAATTTTTTTCCCCTACCACTCAGTAAGTTTCAAAATCCTAGACACGTGCTGGTTTCACAGTGCAACCACCACCCACGGATCAATGGAGTTTTTTTCTAATTCGTATATTATTTGCCTCTAGGATCATATTATTCAATTTCTAGAATTTTTTAGTTAAAAAATTATAAAAATAATATCGCCCGCTTCAAAGGGTTAAAGAGGGGTCGGAGCCTTCTTATTTAGGGCTCCTGTGCGCTCCGAATAGAATAAAGTTCTAACTACTAAGGAGTGTTAAAGCAGAGCTCCAGTGGGCTCTGCTTCAACGCTCCTTAGTTTAATTTAATTTCAATTTAAGTTCTGCTTTTATTACACAATTATTAAAATTCTAGCTTTTAAAATAAGTTTAACTCTCCAATATATTCTATACATAGGAAAACTATGAGGCTTGGAATAATCGCAAATGAAAATCGGAAGAAGGTGATGTTCAACAGCAAAGCGGAATGTTGCGTAAATACGTGCAGTACAGGGAAAAATATGTGAAAAAAATGAAGTAAAATTTAGAGCCTAATTTGAAGCACTTCCGATGGTGATACTAATAATGAAAATAACAAAGAAAGCAAAGACAAAACTGATTTAAATCTTTTTCTTATGAAGTAAATTAAATGATGAACATTGATACAGCAGGATAGAATCATTGCTGAAGTGATGTTGAGAGACTGTAAATCATAATTCAAAGTGCTTTGGTGAGATCAGAGTGATTTGGTTTTGCCGAAGTTCTGATAACATTAAGTACTGCAGTAGATGTGTATTATATAGGTCATTATAAATTTTACAAAGAGCACTTCTATCATTGAGATCACGGTGGAGACCAGACTGGAAAAAAAGGCTATCGGATCGGCCATTTAAAAAAATATTCTTTACATTTTAAACATTAACTACACTGCCCGAAAGGTTTCTAAAAATGTGTAAACATCCTGTATAATTTAAGACATTCTGAAAAACATCGTGAAATTTGTCACCAGTTCGATTTCAAAACGCCAGCTCTACCAGAACAAGCGATAACATGTATACATAATTACTGAAACTGTAACCGACAAAACAGTAATATACTTCGAATTTCGTAACTGTAGCAGAGTATTGCGATATCTTATATCTTTTCTCAAATGTTACACATTTCTACTTGACGCCATTTTGTCAATAACTTTTATTTGCTTACTTCGAGTCTGTAAGCCACTTTCAAGTCATTCTCGCGCTATTTTAATCATCGGTATTGAAATTAAGCCGAATGATTATCGTCTGAAATTGAGTTCCAAATTTTATCCGTTAAGGGGACATTTACAAGTTTTTACTTAAAATGACCTGGACAAAAGAAATAATTGTTAAAAATTAAAAAAACCCAAAATAAATCCCTTATAATTATATGTTGCACTTTAACCTTTAGAAAACTAAAGCCTTCGCTAACCTAACCTGTGTGCTTGAAATACCGAAACGCCTGTCCCCGTCCGTTACCAACACCTTCGCTTGCTCTGGTCCATTACCAGCGGAAGATTCTTCTGTTAGGAGGTGTTGCTATTACGCGTTCGACCGTTTCCTCCCCTTCCTGTCCATTAACGAACAAAACCCGAATGCAGCGAAACACAGGCTGTGCTATGTTGTCCTTTAAGGACCCCGGCAGTATAGTCCTTGAACTTCAAATAACCCCGCCGGAAAAAGTCGCATCGGGTTAGATTCTAAGAGCCAGGCGGCCACACAAGTGGGAAAAGTGTGACCTATAACCCTATCTTCTATAAAGTGATGATGCAGCAGCCGCTGTAGCTATAGACCAATGTGCGGTGGTGCTCCGGTCTGCATAAAAAGTTACCCGACACCAAAATCTAGCAACTGTCACTGCTGAAGTTGTGGAATGACAAAACTGGTCAGCATATCATATTATTTTTGCGGTCTGTTGGAATAATGTTCCAAAAAATAACGTTTCGCTGATGAAGTCTGCTGTGAAGCCACACCAAACAGTGACTTTTGGTGAATGGAATTGGATTGCCTGAACGTATGGAATTGTTCGATTCCTTAAATTCGAGAATTATGAGTGTTAACATTCCCTATAGGTGAAAATGAGACTCATTTTGTCCATAGAATTCTCCACGATCAAACATCGTTGATCTCCGTCCTGGCAAGAAATGTTACCCTTTATCACAGTCGTCGTGTTTTAATTCCTGCATGCTCTGTGTCTTGTATGGGTAGAGGTGAAGAACATTCTGAAAAATTCGTAATACCGTTGAAAGATTTAAATCCAATTGTCGCGCATTGCATGGCCAACAATAAGAATTCTATCCGTTGGCCATGGCTATTCCCCAGACATTGCTACTACCAGCGGTGGTCCCATGGATGCCATCATGGATTGCAGTTGCAATGTTAGTAACTGTCTGTTCTGACACCGTTTTCCGTCCTCTGCCAAACCGAAATGCTAAGGATCCTGTTTCTACAAACAAAGCACTGAATCATGCTTTTCAGACCGTTGAGTGACAGAGGGCCTTTACGGAGGTTGTTAAGATTTCTAAACTCACTAAGAGCTACGGTTACTGTCTTTATAGACTGAATTACTGACTCTGCTGTCATTTACATAACCGACTATTTGAATTTTGCGTTTCATGCAAATTTTCAGTTGTGTAGACTAGAACAACACCACATTTTCCTCTATCGGCAACTTTCGGAACTTTTTTTTAAATCGCTGAATATGTTTTCCTATGTCGTCATTAGTCCCCCTTTCAAATTTTGGAACATTCTAGCGGATCGATCGAGCTCCAAATGACCCTCATTAAAAAAAAAAAACTGTATATAGATACGGTAGGATACGAACTGCACGAAATTTAATTGAAGACCCCCCTTCTTATCTACTCAGAAGACCCTATTCTTAGTGCCAACTTCCGCACGACGAACAATAGCATCCCCACCTTATAGACGAAGGCTGAAACAGAACAAAGAAAACCCACCAATTGCGAAATTTTGGATTTTGCTTTTCGTGGCAAGAAGGGTGGCGTTGCATTTGCAGTCAAGAAGGGGACATTGACCTTAATTGCGGAGTGGAAAATAAACGGCTGCGTTAGGGATCATAAGGGAGATATATTGTAAAAGATATGTGATTTTAGGTCTCATTCAGCATCAGTATATTAGGAATAAAAACTTGAATGGAGCTACAGAGTTCTCAATTCTTCAGTGTAAGTCAGTAATGTATACAAGGATGTGCATGGTACCAGAATGGAGACAAATTATATAGGGTGTGAAAGTTTTGAAATGCTCTTTTATGTATTATTAAACAGTTTAATTATTGCACTTTTTTGGATTATTAATAACGTATATCTCCTTATAATTGCAATAAATTATAATTATCAAATGAATTTAATGATTATAGTTATTTGTTTATTAACATTTCATTATTACATTATTTTCGTCTAGGAATTTCCTTCTTCCCCTGAGCAATACATGCATATAAGTCAGAGGCTGAAAAGCACTGCTATAAATAAATAATCCGATCCAATTCCAGCTGAGCAGCACTAACTGTTTAAGGAGTATATCCTAGTTTTTGAAAAGCTTCGTATCATCTAACATGAAATTAATTACTTAATCATCGTAAGAATGATTTTGTGTGCTTAATTAATTGAATATGGCAAAACATATGAGGGCTGACAAGGCATGATTTTATGGAGAATATTCTAAGAAAAATGGGCTCATATTTACATACCTTAAGTAAATCCACTAAAATGCTTACACACAGTGGTAGGCTGTAGAAGGGCTCGTTCAGTTCATTTGTTAAATTTGCGTCTAATTTTCAAGTGCCCCTTTTTTTTGGCTACTTTATTCATTCAAAGGAAAATGCATGTTATTCACTGAACTTCTCGCGTTAGTCTGAATAACTTCTAAACCCGATGAACAGTATATTTCTGTGACAAGGAGAGCTGTCTGTACTGTACAATCAATTTTACATTTAGTGAGCTTGTGCCGAATAAGCTTATTCGCTATTTTATGAAATATCTGCAATATTTTGTACTTCTTATATATATTTTTTAAATTTAAATTTAATTTTTTGAAGTTATTTTCTTTTTATTCACAAATATATGTATTTTCTATTTTTCTAAGATGTGAAACATTTAATTAGATTCTAATACTTTGTTTTCAAGATAAAGCACGAAACCTTTGTTAAAATTTTCATTGCTCATTCTACAGTGTATTTCAGTGACCGTATTAATGTGCCATTTTTTTAGTTGAGTCCATTCATCCGATTTGAAATTAGACATAAATTATCAAATCGATCTTTTCATTCATTGGTCCTGTCGACTTGAATACAGTGAGCATGAGTAAAGAGGGAAATATCTTTCGTAAATATGAAATCCATTATAAATGCATTTCTAAATAATAATTTTAAAATATAATTTTGACAGCTGTTTGGCGCTGCTTTCAAAAGATTTATTAATTACAAATATAAATATATATATATTGAAATTTCCGAAGGGAATAACATATATGTATCTCTAATTACGAGAATAAGCATTTCTAATGTATCCAATAGGGCTTGACAAATCTGTATACATAATTTTTTTTCTTCAGCTAAATATGAGAATTTATTGACTATCAGCTTCTTATCGACTGTCGACATCTATTCTCATCAGCGAATGATAACATCCTTGGTTCAAATCCCATTCCGATTCTTTAATATGATTAATGAAATTTTACTTGAATTGTGAAGAATGTGTAAAGAGTTCGAGATTTTCTTGTTATCTATTAAAAAATTTATAGTATTTGAAAACATCAGAATTGTATTATAAGATCCTCGCTGTCAAATTTACAAGTAAATTAAGTTCATCGTTTTCTACATTCACTTCCTGTGTGAGTGTTATTTGTCTTACAGTTTATCGTTCAATAATACATTTTCGTTGTGCAAAATCGCATGTATTCGAAGAATTCAATTTATATTTTCATTTTCTCTGTATAAAATTGAATGCAGAGAAGTTAGATGTTTAAACGACCCCCTCATTTTCTCACGACTCCAAGTGAGGTTATCCCCCCTTTTTTCAGCTTGCCCCGTGAAAAAAGGAGTTCGAAATTTATGACTTGACCGCATATAGGAGCATTCGCAAGAAGGTGGGTGCTACAAAAAGTCATTTATCCGTATTATATATATATATGTATATATATATACACATACACATAATAAGCTTTTTGATTATGTATATATATATATAAAGCAACTTATCAAATATCGGATTTGCAGCGCACCTTAAATCAGTTTTCTTGTCTAAATGTTAACAAATCTTCTTAGTATACAGTAGTTTTAACTTTCAAATTTACCATTTTAGGTAATTTAATTTAAAAATTTCTTGATTAAATCTAAAAATTAGGTTTGTTAAGCGGTTCCAAATTCACACCAATATTATTGTAATTGATGCCCTATTAAGCTTTCCATTTTTAATCATTGAAGTTATTTAAAGTTATTTAGTTAATTTATTATATATTGTTAGTTATTTAATTTTTTTACAAATTCCATATTTTAATAGTAGAAACATTTATATATTTATTTATACTTTTTTCCAATTACTGTAAACGTATTTCACTCTTTTCTTCCTTTGACTTTCGAACTCCCTTTATTCATATCTTGGGATTTCAACTTCCTCTTTATCCATTTCTTTTTCATATATTATTGTATGGTATTCAAGTTTTCATATATCTAGAATTTGTATATTGTTGTATTGTATTTATGCCAACTTATATTGAAATGATAATTTTCATAAACTCGTGCATCATAATTCCAGTTAACGGAAGATGTTTCTAACACCTTAGTACAGATCAATCTTGAATATGCAGCTTATTTTCCAATCTAGTTTCAGGTTTAATTATTTATAAAATTAATATCTTCAGGTTTAATTATTTATAAAATTATTTATTTCAAATTATTTGTAAAGAAAGATGATCGCTAAAGCATGTTGTTTCCCGATTTAAAATATACCTCATTTATAATTTTTATACAACTTTGCGGCAGTATTGGAATTAACAGTAAATACTCCTAATGATATACATCTAGATTATAAGGATTTAAATTGCCATTTCCTTCTTCACTGATGCTTTTATGTTATATTCTTAATATTTCATAATGGCATACACATCAGATAAGTTTAACTCATTTACCAAACATGTAAATCTATAATTCAGCATGCTCTTATTTACGAATATTGTATCTTCTCTTCTCTTTAATATATTTTTCAACATATAGCATCTGATCAGCCTAATTTCAAGAGGTCGTACATCCAGCGACATTAGTAAAGTCGCTAAACATTGGCAGTTCGACCGGAATTTCAAATCCCAATGATACTCCAGCTCCAGCTCTTTCTTTCTTTATACATATTTAATACGGAAAATTGTATTTTAAAATCTCCAGTTTACGAAATAAAAATATTTTAAAAATTTAATCTTTTAAAAAAATACTGCAAAAGTTTATTCATTGGTAATTTTCGCCTTTATCTTAGCATATCACTTTACAAATCCCATTAATAAGAAAATAGTAGATAAAGAAATAAACCCGGTTTCTCTGATTGATACCTTGGTGCAAATTATACGCATGTTTTTCTAAAATCACAGACTTTATACGGATATCAATAACTTATGGATTATTTCTCCATCTAATTTGCGCAACATAATTATTCCGGACTTTTCCTGAAAGTACTATCCTTTAAGATGTTCATTCCGGAACTATACTTTATTACCGAATAAATCGTTCGAACGTCAGTTAACTGTATTAAATTTTCCGGTGTGGTTTAGACACCATGGCTATTATTAGCAAAGAAAGATATTAAATTAATAATAGCATTAACAGATGTAATTTATGAGAAAAATAATTCATATGCTTTACATTTATCTAACTTATAATACTATTATAACATTATTCTCTCTAGTACTGTAATTAATGAAATGTGTTTCCAATGTTAATATGTGTTTTTACCATTGCCTTTTATTTTCTCTGCTGGCTCTTACATTTATCACTATTATTCAAGTAATTAGCTTGCTTAAGATTAGATAATAATTAATCGTAATTACAAGTAAAGTATATCTTTTAAGAATAAGTCGAAGCAAGAGAAAGTAGTGATATTAGATAATTCTTATTAGATATTCTTTACTTGTTCTTGTGATGTATAATCCTATTTCTCCATTTTTCTTTTCCTGTTGGCTGCTTTTGGCTTCGAAAAGTAAAACTAGATAGTAACCCGCAGCTTTATGAAGGGGAGGGGTCTTCTTCGGAAGAAAAAACTTTATTCCCGCCATTGGGTTGTACCGGTAAATACTTCGAGAAAAAATTACTTTAATTCCATTTTTGTTTCCAATAGTTTTTCATTCACAATATTTTGGCAAAACCGATCCTTGTTTGTATTAAGTACAAAATCATAAACAAGTAAACAAGCAATAAGAATATTCTATAATTTATATCTGTGTATGTTTTGGAACTGTGAGTTAAAGGATTTATGAAAAAAATGCACACTGAGAAAACTCACTTTAAGGAATGTAAACTCTTAAAATGGTCATTAAAACATTTCCAGTATTCTAAATATTTATCTTACTGAATTTCACTATGCACCGTATTTCCTCGCCTACCTTTTTCCCGTAGCTTTTTAGCTCAAAGTTCTGAAAATATTTGAAATGTTCGCATTATTTCCCCCTTCCTTTGTTTGACATAGTTAAGAGTTTAATACTTTTTTTAGCACGATTTTCAATAAGGCAACAATCATGAATTTGATTCTTTTTATTATACCACCTCCTTCTGTTCATGTGTATAGCAAATAATTTCCGTTTCTAATGGGGCATAATAAAATTCATTGATAACACACATAGAAATATTTACTGAACTTAAAATAAAAGTATCAAAGAGGAAAAGGTGATATCTTTTTGGTTTTGTGGTATTTGGTTATTAAACAATTGAAACAAATCTGAAAGCTTTCAGATTTTGTATTACGCCCAAAGGTGCGTTTTTTAATGTTTCGTGTGTTAACTTTATTAATTAAACATCATGTTCTTCGCACTTAAATAACGTAAAATTCAGTTTAGCAGCAGTATCACAAAATATTTAAAAACAGCATACCTTTAGAATTTCCGATAGACAATCTCGCGTGCCGGAGATAAAAATGTTTTTTTTTTCTATACAGTTGTGCCATTTTATCTGTACTATGCAGTTTTTCTGCAATTTTTTCTCTACAGTGTTGCCATTGCTCACTTTGAAATTGTCGAGTTTGTTAATCAGAAATATGAAAGTAGAATGATATGAATAACAAAATATGAAACAGAAAATAAAACAAATTCAAAATTCAAAATTGAGGCTTCCAGATGCCCATGTTCGTTCTGGTGGAGGATTACATTGTTCAAAACTTGATGGCTCTGGGAATGCGAGAAACGTATACACAGTCGTGCAGATGCTGCATTATTTAATTTCTTTAAATATAGTACAGTGCGATGATACTTGTGGCAACAATTTAAAAAGTGATTCGCCGTTTATAGTGAAACGTCACATAATGCCGTTTTGAGACTAATAGCCCTTCTCAGCTACCATCTCTTTGGGCTATAAAGAAAAAAGAAAGAAAGAAAATCACTTTTTTTTCCAATTTCGCTCAGTATTTAACATTAATCAGATTACGTGTGTAAACATAGTTTGTCAATATATGCAGTAACATAATTATGTTCTTCATCTACATTGACTTTTAATAAATAACTCAGACTATTAAGAAGTGCAAGAAAATAAACATTGAGGTTGGTATTCCATTTAAAGAGCTGTCAAAATCTTTAAAAGTCTTGTTATGCCATTTATCATAGTGAGATCCTTTCAAAATTTCTTTTCTGTGTAGTAAAGTTATTAAAGTTTATATTTAGTAAAGGAGTGGAAAATTGGTAATTTTCATCCAATTTTTGGGAGAATTAATAATTTTACGAGTATTTGCATAAAAAACAATCGCGTGAACATTTGATACCCCTTTTAGGCATGTATGGATGAATTTTTTTTTCAGTTTAACGAAAGTTGTAACAATGGAGGCTAAGTATTTTCCGTTCCAGTTGTTTATCATTTTAACAAGAAATAATTAAATTTTAAAATTACGTATTTATTATTTAATAAATAAATAATTTGTTTATTACTGCTAATCGAAAATTCTCCTATTTCTTTTCTTTGAACTCAATACCAAAACTAGTACTTCGCAAAATAGATTGCGAACTATTATGGGAATTGTTCTGAAGAGGGGCGACTCTTCTGTGAAGGAGAGTGTCGTAGTCATGACTTCATTATGATATCTGTTGAATGGGAGGTTAAAGGTGCGTTACACTTTACTTGGTTGTTCCGTTAATGAATTATAGTCAAACGTTAGTTTTAGTTGTCTGAAACGAGTAGAAAAAAAAAAAAAAAAAAAAAAAAAAAAAAAAAAACCCGAAACTACTTCCCTGCCAACCCAATAGTTTCCTAAGAACTGAGGGGAGAAGGAAGGGAAATTAATTTGAAAATTATAAATTACAATCAAAAAGCAGTTAGGCATCAGACATTGTCAAAAATACTGAAAAAAGAAAACAAAATCTGAAAGATTTCAGATTTTAAATTACGTCCAAAGGCGCGTTTTTTTAACGCTTCGTGTACTACCTTTTTTTATTAAATATCATGTACTACGTACTCAAACCATAAAATTCAGTTCAAAATCAATATCGCAAAATCATTTTAAAATGAACATATCTTTAGAATTTCCGTAAGTCTCGTGCGCTGGAGATAAAAAAAATTTTTTTTTCCGTGCAGTGTTGCCATTTCTCGCTTTGAAAACATTTAATTTGTTAATCAAAAACTTTTTAAGTATTAACAATTATGAAGCCGATGCCAATCAAATTCAAAATTTGGGCTTCCGTGTGGCTATGTTCGGCTGAAGGATTACGTTATCCAAAATTTGATGGCTCTATACACTTCCCGTACAGTGTTGCCATTGCTCGCTTTGAAATCATTTAGTTTGTTAATCAGAAATTCGTTGAAGTGTTACAAAACATAAAATCGATAATAAAGCAAATTTCAAATTCAAAATTAGGGCTTCCAGATGCCCATATTCGCAGTAGGATTACGTCATTCAAAATTCGATGGCTCTAGGTTTTATCACAATGCGAGAAACATGCATACATTTATGCAGATTTTTCCTTTTTTAAAATTTAAGGCAGAGCGATAACATTTAGTGGCAACAATTTGAAAAGTGATATGCCGTTTTTGTGTTTCCGACGCAAAATCGCAAAGCGAAAGTAATAGTCCTTCGGGACTAAATCCCTTTGGACTAAAAACTGCCTGTTACTTTGCATTGCAAATAGGGAAAGCTATTCTTATGAAGTGTTCATCCTAGTCAAGATTACAACAGTCTAAATATTTGGGAGATTTTGTTCATTCAGTTCATATTTCTACAGGCTACTGAACTCTTGTGTCGCCTACAAATGCAGTGTTTCGAAGAGCATGTTTGCAATGTGAATTCTGTAGAAGTTTTGACAGTTTGCTTTTCAGACAGCGTGACGTATTAATTCCAGATACGTCGTTTGTTTATAATGCAGGGTGTTTATAAAGTCCCGGACCCATTTTGATGTTTAATAACTCATAAATAATAAAGATAGATTAACATTAATAACATAAATGGTTAGAAAGACTCAAAAAGTTTTATTACCCTTGTCAATGAACTTCCACGTGTGCCCCCTTCGTCGCACGGAGAATATCAAGTCGATATTCAATTTCACGCCAGGTACCGGCAAGCATGTCGACATCCACAGAGGCTATTGCGGTTGTAATTCTGGCTTTTAGGTCATCCATGTTCGACACTCTCCTCCTGTAAACGTTGTCCTTTACAAATCCCCAAATGAAAAACTCCAGCGGCGTTATATCAGGTGATCTGGGTGGCCAAGGAATTGGATCTCCTCTCCCAATCCATCATCCTGTAAAATGGTCATTCAAAGAACTACGAACGATGGTACTCCAAAGAGGTGGTGCACCATCTTGCTGCAAAAAGACATGTGGCTGAAGCTCTTCTAGTTGTGGAAGTACGAAGTTTTCCAACATGTCTAAGTATACGACTGATGATACGGTCTTTTCTGTAAAAAAGAAAAGCCCAATGACTCGGTCGTGCATTAGTCCACACTACACATTAACCTTTGGGGAATCGCTTTGTGCCTCACGGTATTCATGGGGTTTTCAGATCCCCATATGCCAAAAACAAAAAAAGAGAAAAATGCAATTAATAAGCAGACGGTATTTAGAAAAGTACAGATATTTAGACTGGAAAATGAAATTATCTGAAATTAACCACACGCGCAGACGATATTTACAAAAGTAAAGATATTCAAACTTGAAAAGGAAAATATATAAGTTATTCTATCAATAAATGCCATAAGTTTGTTTATATCTTCATTATTTTATGAGTTATTAAACATCAAAATGGGTCCGTGACTTTATAAACACCCTGTATGTTGAAAATGCAAATATAATAAAAAACTATGAATAAAAGTCATTTCTCGAAGAATTAGTCAGTTATGTTTTATTAACAATTGAAGCATGATGTAACGAAGGTATCTGATGTAAAGCAGGAAGCGTAATCAAACGTTATATAAATTTTTTGACCATACATTCGTTTGCTTGTGCTGGACTGTGATTAGACTCAGCATAGCGTGGACTCTGAAGCAATCAGGTATCTGACAGTCAAACATCAGCTACAAGTTGTTTCGAAAGGACATTTACCCATTGCTCTAAAGAAGTTGCGTTTAATATGGGATTATCCACTGCATGTATGTTGTAGCTTCATATTTCGTGAGTGCAGAATTGAAATATTCAAATGTTTCATGCTATAGGTAACTTAAATATTCACTCATGCGAAGCTAACATATTTATTCAAAATGACGAGCAGCGAAATTCGTAACTCATTTCAGGATGACGTAAGTTTAGGCCAAGTTCATTGTGCTGGGATTAGGTCTGTAGATAATACGTTGAGGGCAGTGGAGATTTATCGAACGTTATGAAAGCGATTTATCATGAAGTCTTTCGACGCGTTGTATGATAATTCTTTGAAGTTTAATTAATATTTATCTGCGCCCGATGAAAGTGGAACTTTTATTAACAATAGCGGTGGATATTGTTTATTAGTATATTTATTTTTTTCTTTACTGAAGATAAGTAGTTTTGAAGGTTGTTTCCTTCTTAGCCGGTAACTCTTGCATTATTTCATAATCAAGCAGATCAGTGCTGCTGAGATGTTTTGTATTTTAAAATTATCTATCCCTTATTTATAGATCTGCATCCTTGAACTTCCTTCCTTTTAATTTTGCATTATTTCTACTACACATCGTTTCGAATATCTATTTTGCATCTGTTGTTCCAAAGATTGGATGCTTTTATGGTATAGCATGCTCTAGAATTTGAGCAATCCAGGTAGCTTCGGAGATGGTCTGTTAGATATGAATTTAAATAAGGCATCGGTTTGTTTGTATGTTGCTGAATTCTCCCTGTAATTTAATGAAGAGGATGCATTCGCATCGAAATATCTGTAGTTTAATGGTGAAAGGGCGCGGTGTTTTAGCTCTAAAGATTATATTTGTAATGGAAATTTGATAAAGCGGTACGATTTATTCGGACCATTTTATCTTAAAATTACATCGTAGCATTATTCACACCATTTTATCTTAAAATAATATTAAACCATTTTATCTTAAAATTACATCGTACCGTTATTCACACCATTTTATCTTAAAATAATTTTAAACCATTTTATCTTAAATTAAATAAAAATATAAAAAATAAAAATAATAAATTAGTAAAAATAAAATAATAAAAAATAATAATAAATAAAAAAT
>KK114105.1:285139-306327 GCA_000611955.2 Stegodyphus mimosarum | reverse complement strand
AATTACTAATGTAATTTAAAAGGGTGGGACCAATATAAAGCTAGGCAAAACTCTACCATAGTTTGACGTATAGTTTTGGAAAAACTATTGATTTCGAGGGCAATTAGATACAGGTTCCCCTTCTCAAATCCTTGTACATTTAATTATAATAGTTCCAGCAAAATCAAGAAACATAAATTTAACATAATAAATGTGGTACAGATCATAGAAATTGTGAATTCTCTCTTTTATTGCTGTTGATTGTTTTTAACTCGAAATTCTTAACTATCCCTTTGCAAAACTTTTTAACGAGATTCTACTGTTAAGTAGCGATATAATATACAATCGTATATTATATGGCTACTTAACCTGAAAATTTCAGAGAAAAGTAAAGACATTTCTGCTGTTTACTTAAAAATGAATTGTACCGAAATATTTAACTTCCAAATTTCGAATCTTGATTAGATACGAGAAACGTACTTTGAGCAGTTTCTTGCTATACCATTTCTCTTTCGTTAGAAAGTATGTGCGTATATAAAAAATATTAAAAAAAAGCTGTTATTCCAGCTTTGATTAATTGAGGAAATCGAATCTTCTTTTTCTCAGTCATAAATCTACTTTCTACTAAATTTCACTTTTCCGTGTAAATTCAGACAGTATAATAGTGTTTTGGTCTTATTACTGTGGAAGTGTTTGCGGGACTTTCGTAACTGGAGACGAGTCTTGGAAAAATTTGAAATGTTATCTCTGGCTAAGAGATAAAAATGATTTAAAGTCGGAAAAGTAAGGATCATTTTAAACTTTTTTCACATACCAGTTAAGTGCGTTTCGTACAATAAATAAAAAACATCACGGTAGCTGGGCGTTAATTTCCATGATAGAAAGTTGAACTCACTTTCAGGATACAATGACAGCTAATTTAAGTGACCGAAAAATAAAAAAAAGAGGAAAAAGAATAAGACTGAAAGTAAGAATTTAAAATTTTCTCTCATAAAGTATTTTATTGACCAAAGGCGATTTATGCAAATAGAAGCATCCAAAAAAAAACGTGGTCCTAATGGAGCTATTGTTGTTGTAATACAAGTAACTCTGGAGTATACAAAATATTGATATGCGACTTTTAGAGTCATTAGGTTATTTAGAAGCCGGAGAGATGGAGAAAATGAGCAATGCCCTCGCCGAGACTCGAACCACGGACCCTCTCGAATACGCATCGAGTCTGCTGACCCTTACACGACGAAGGCATGCGAAGAAGACGGGAGAAATACCTTATATACTCCCCATTTTAAAGGGCGGCTGGGGATTAGGGGACCCATTCGCCAAATCCTGGTGGTGGAGAATCATAATCCACCACCTTTTAGTTCGGGCTCCACTGTAGAATTATTAGGATTTTTTTTAAAAAAAACAGGAAGCTGAAGAAATGAGCAGTGCCCTCGCCTTGACTCGAACCACGGACCTCTCGAATACTCGCCGAGCGTGCTGACCACTACACCACGAAGGAAGGCGAAGAAGGCGGGAGAACTACCTTATATACTTCCCCTTTTAAAGGGTGACTGGGGATTAACAGACCCAATCATTAAATCTTGGTGGTGGGGAATCATCATCCACCACCTTTTTTTTAGTTCGGGGGCCACTTGTAGACATTAAGGTTTTTTTTTTTTTTTTTAAAGCAGGAGATATCGGCACTCGAACACGGACCTCTCGAATACGCACCGAGCTGCTGACCATTACACCACGAAGGCATGCGAAGAAGACGGAAGAAATACCTTATAGACTAAGCTTTCAGTATTAAGCTTGCGAACTGTTATTTCAGTGCTAGTACAGAAAGTAATTCTTATATTTTAATCATTTACAACAAATAAAAGATATATGTGCGGATTGATGATTCACTTGTATGGGGAGGGAAGGAAGGAAATTAATTATGCAGTGTATAATTGAACTCCCAAAGAAGTTTTGAAAATAAGTGCATATGTCACATTCTAATGTAATGTAATATAATGAAAGTATTTAGTAAAGTGTACTCTTTAAAAGATATTTTTTAACTACATGTGAGGACACATGACCCCCCCCCCAAAAAGCGCTTGAAGAGATTATGTGATACATGATAAAGGAATTGAAAATTTCTTATCTAATTATGTTCCGGGTTATTAATCTTACTTGATCTTTAAATGATCTTCAGGCTTCGCATCCATCGTCTATAGAAAAACGCCTATTTCAGAAGACTAATTGCAGATATTTTTTGGTTTATGTAGAATGGAAAAATACAGTAAAGCTAAATGAAGCATGAATGAATGAAAGAAGGCTATATTTTTATTAATGAAGCACAAGAAGGAAAAGAAAAAAAAAGTGTTCTGTGTCTTTCCGATAAGCAAAGGTGTGTCTACTGAGAGAGCTTATGGTGTTATAGAATTATTCAAATATAACGGCGAAGTAACCCCCAAAAGGTGGTCCCGAAAACAAAATCCACATCGCCTATTAGCAAACCAATCTTTTAGATCTGGTATTTTCTTATGATACATCAGAAGTAAAGTAATGACTTAAATAAAGGCTTCGTCGTGATAAGACTTTCAGTCACAAATCAAGATCATTGGCCGATTTGTAAAGAAATCTCTCAAAGGAAACCACAATGGATATTATTCCATTAATCTAAATCTTTGTATAACCGCATGATGCCTTCCCACAAGTTTTTGGTTTGTTGAAAACAACCATGGGAAGGCGGTGGGCCATTAACATTAGAAGATTTGGACGGGTGCTGTACTGAATGGTCTAAACTTGAGTTTGTCATGAGAAAAATGGTTTTGTTTTTGAAATTTCAGTACATGGTTAAGAAAACGAAATCAGAAATATAGATTTTTTTATATGATAGGAAGATATTAACCATTTTAAATGTGATTTCAAACTGCAAATATTTACTGTTAAAATCGTAATAATAAAAATGTTATTAAAGCCTTTTGAATTGTAAGAACAGTATTCGAATTCTATAAATTAATTTTATATTTTATATTCAAAAGAACTCCGATTACTTTACGTGAGTGCCACCTCTATAGTTGAAGTGCCACCTCTGTAGTGAATAGCCACCTCTATAGTTGAAGACTCAGAAAAAACAGAACGCAGCGCCCAATTTGGATATAAATTTAGGGATATTAATATGGATATCAAAGAAGAACCTATTAAATTTTAAAAAAACGAAGCAAAAGTTAAGGCTGTATTTTTGAAAAGCTCTTAATATATTTAAAATAAACTTATCAGTCATATTAAAATTGTAAAATACAAATTAGATTATTCATATTTTTATGCTCCAGACCGACTTCCCAAGGCGTCATAATTTGAAACATCAAAACCTGAATAATCCAAGAGAAGTGAATCACGTTCTTTACGTTCATTTTATTTATTTTTCTTTTTTTAAAAAAATATTAATTTTTCTTTAAAAAGTTTTTTTAAAATTTATTTTTGAACTTTTTGGAATTAGTACTTAAATTGCATAGTTAGTTGGAATTGGTGTTGACTTCTTTAACTTGAAATTCGTAGTTTTGTGCTAAAATTGCACTTTTAATAGGGGTTATTTTCACTTTATTAATCTGATTATATATATGTAAGATAAACAATATGTAAAGCAAAATTTTAAAAAGTATGTAAATCAGCTTTATTATTTAATTTAATAATAGGCCTCTTAATTCCGCATTTTTAATTTAGGTATTTCCTGTCTATATTCTAAAAGTAGTAATAACTTTTCTGTATTGCGCCATTTCTAGATTAATCTACGGCACATGGCTTGCGTAACGCTGATGGCGTAGCTCATTCGAAACTTGAACTCAAAATTTTGAGAGCTGAAACCTTTCTAACCTAAATCAAAATCTTCTATTCCATATTGGATAAATGCGCACTTCGCTTCTACCTTCTGTGCTGCTTTAACGCTATTTCGCTATGCTCGGACGCTATAGAAAGAATCTTATCTCAGTAATATAAAAAATGTAAATGTTCTTGAATTAGCACGATTAGAGCGCGAAGTAAATAGTTTCCACAAATGTCAATTCAAATAAAAATGGAATTTAATCTGCCTCGACTGCCAAGTTTCTTAGTTATCGTTCGTTAGTTCAAGATTTTAACATTATACGCATTCAGAATTCTTCAGTATGAATCGTACGTGCTACGCCCTAAGCATTGCTACTACGTCGTTTTCTACTTTGTTAATACAATTATTAATATATATGTTTATTTTATATATATATAATTTACGTCTTCTTTCATATTTAAATATATTTAATGCAGAAATTCAAGGGAAAAGGCGCTCTTGCACTTATTTTTTCAGATAAATCGTGTATCATAATTTTAAAGTGAGAAGAGATATTGAATCGAAAAGGAATTCGAGAATTTTCAACCTGGCTTCACAGCCTCGATAGCAACTGCTGTAAAATCTCTTAAAATTCAATTTTCCAAGATGAACGGCCGGCTTGTTGGGAACAATTTATGAGATTTCAGAGCATACCGGCATTTTCTTTATTTTCGTTACGTACCACGTCGTGGAGCGAAGGAGGCTTTTGTTTGCGCTGTAATTTTCTTGTTGGCTAGTTCTTTATGATTCAGATTTAGTCATAAATCTTTTACAGTCTAGTTGTGCATATGCAATTTCAGTAACATTTTCGTCATTATTAGCGTAGCGAAGTAGAGAACATGCTTCGCTATGGACGTGTGGGCGTTTTTCTTTTGAATTGAAATGTTCCGTGTAACGAGAAGCTATTTTTTTACAAAAATGCGATTTAAAAAGTTGAGCTGGTAATACGAATTTTTGCCGAGAAAAACGGCAATTCATGAACGAAAATAGCATATGTAATCTATAAAATATTTATATGTTTGTTTTGTAACCAATTTACATATATATTCATTTATGTTTTTATGCGAAACAAGTTGTTTATATAAGTTTAGTTATATCTAGTACTAAATGAGGTATATGTAGTCTTCGATATGATGTCGTAATTGGAATATTCCATACCTGATTCGTATAATTATTGTTTATTGATAGCGTATAAAATTCAAAATCAAGCATGTTAATGATGTTAAACAGCCGTATGTTATTTGTATTGGATGTCCGAAATAATGATGACTCATTATTTGATGTGCAGAGGATGTTTAAATGTTCTATGCAACGAGAAGCTTTTCTCACATTTTAAAAACAATTTTGGATTAAAAAAAATCTTTTGGAATAAAAAATTTGGCAACAGCTTATTATTTGAAATGAGAAGTATCATCTGCTACTTTTTAAACACCTTTTAGAACAGTTTCTTTTAAAAGAAATCTTTTGGAATAAAAATTTCTGAAATCAGTACCTTTGGGCAATAGCTTGTTACTTGAAATGAGAAGTATCGTCTGCTACTTTCAAATTTTTCTTTCAAAATGTCGTATGTAAACGAGCTGTGGATTGAAGGATATGTTTTTCTGCTTTCCGAAGAGAAAGATTCCTATTCCATAATTCAAAAACGTTCTAAAATGCATGGTATTAAAATTTCTGAGTGAAAAACAAGCAACAGTCGGAAAGGAAAAAGTCATTAATCATGGCTTCCGTATGGAAAGAAGACTCCTAACGCATAAATGCAAAAAGGTATGTACTGTGACTAAAGTTAAATCATTGGTAACAAGAGAAAATCCACCGACGCAAAAATCAATTAGAAAGACTTTAAATACATTTTATAGGAACAATAAATAAAATAGTAAATCAAGTGTCAGGACTTAAAAAAGCTAAAATTGTAATGCTCACCGGATTTCGCAGATGCCTGTTGCTCAAAGTAGAACAATAGAATGAAAACTCTTTATTTGTCATCGAAAATGAAGAGGAAAGCGTGTGCAAACATAAGGCCATCAATGCAAAGAAAGTTCATTAAGGGATTTATAATTCTGGCAAAATTCTCTTACAGTGGGAAATTAAAAATAAGAAGAGTGGAAAAAAATGTTAAAATTAACTCATCGTGCTGTCAAAGAAAGTTTTATATTCGTTATTTACAGAATAAATTCGATTTCTTTATCCACTGACTTTCAAAGAATGAAACTTCAGGAAGACAAAGCAACAAGCCATGCTTCGAAAAGTACTACTGCATTCTTTGAAAAAACGAAGACTGATATAGGTGTTGCATATATACCTTTTCAACGTATTCCTGCCAAGGTCTGTAATGTTTCGCATATGGACTATTGCACTCTTTCTAAGAGCAAACCCACTACGTTTGATAGTCTCTGGAAAGTAGTAGAAATCAATCCCTTGGCAATTTAAAAAAAGCCCTTCTATCATGGAAATCACGATGCGACTTATAGTCCAGAAAAAAAGCTGTCAATTCGAATATGTTTTTAAAAAAGTTCTCTTTATTTTTTCAAACATTAATTAAACAGCCCCGAAATCGTTCTAAAAATGTGTAAACGCCCTCTGTATATCCACATATGTATGTTTTGAACACAAAATTGTTTCTTATATTGTATGAAATAACTTTCAGGCTGTGTTTATAAGCAGTATACGATATGCAAATGGATTTGGTATTGAGAGGTAAGTCATATCCTAAAGATATTTAGTTCTTTATGAAAATATTGTAGAATTCGAAAAAATCCGATCATATTCTGAACATTCTAAAAGATATTCAACCTTATTATATTTTCTTTTATATATGAATCAGTATTTTTTATATGAAGAAAATATAACGTAACTAAAGGAATAATTGTAGGGATTAGTTGCATAGAATTACTTTCTAGAATTATTTTACTAGAATAGTTTGTTTGCGATAGTAATCTGTAGAATCTTTATCAATATCTGTCTAATTATCATCAATGCGTTTATTAATAATAATTTTCGTTCTAACATCCATTTCTGCATCACTGGTGTGATTATTCATTTAAAGCACTCTCCATTTCCTTTATAAAACTCGACTATATTTTGACACAGACCTTGAGATTATTAAGCGAATGAAACAGTATTACTGCAGCTCAAAAGTTATTATCTAAAAGATTTTAAATGTTATCGTTTTTGCATAAATTTGCGAAGGAATATGGTAGTTGTTTTTGTACTCACTATGCAAACTATTAAAACTTTTCTCGTGTGCACATGCACTGCAATGCAGTGTAATCAAAATTGCTTCTTTTTGCTTTGTTAGATACATATTGTGACACTGTAGTGATTTAATGAAAATTAAGGAAAGCAGTCAAAAAGTAAGCTTAATATGACAACAAAAACCCATATTTTATGGTAGACACTTGTTCTATATTTATGCTATTCTTTTCGCACAAAATTATTGCCATGGTGAGAAAAATGATGGCAGTAAGCAGCATCCGGACAGCCTCTAGAGAGGAAGTATGCTCCAAAGAAGAGTGTTTGTTGTACAGCATCCATTTTTGGGGCACTATGGATGAGAAAGTAGCTGTTATTTATTCGGGAATGAGAAGATTGTATTGAGACGGTATTTATCGCTTCAACAGATTTGTGAGTGGCTTATGAAGTTTTTTGACTGATGGAGCTCTCTCCGGCCGGCCTCACACTGTGATTACGCCAGATGCCATTATTATAGTGGAACGAATGTTGCTGGAAAATCTGTAGATAACAATTGAAGTAGCTGGAAAATTGAAAATCATTTCATTGGGTCACATCATTAATGACGTGCTGCAGTAACACAAAATATGTGTACCAAAAGAACTCTTTTACGAACTGCCAGGGTTTCAGAGTTATGTTTCATCATGTGAATGCTGTGAATCCGAAAATGGTGATTTACAGCCTGTTATCATTGGTGACAAATGCTGGGTCCACTATTTCGTACTAGAGACAATGAAACGAAGTAGGTAGAACTAATGCCATTCAGTGTTCACTAAAATGTTTCGTACATGCTGATAAGTGGGGAAAACAATGCCTAACCTCTTTTTAGGCCTAGTTCTGGAAAATTACGTTCTGAGAAGTAGTTACTGATAGCGAATCATGTTATGATTTGCTTCATAATCACTTGAAAGTTGCAGTCTGTTTTTCTGCTGTGCGATTATATACATCCTCGCATAGTTAATGCAACAGCAATGAAAATCATTGACCTGTTTGTAGAATCTCTTCTGTGCCTTAGTATTCACCAGATATCTCTTCGAGTGATTGCCAAATGATTGGTCTCCTGAAGGAGGTTCTTTGTTGGCAAGAAACTCGACACACTTATGCACTGCGTCTGAACTTGCCAGATATTGGTTGTGTAATATCATTTAAAGAAATATTTTCTCTGCCCTAATCTGTGTACTGG
The DNA here is from genome assembly GCA_000611955.2 of Stegodyphus mimosarum. Taxonomy (NCBI): domain Eukaryota; kingdom Metazoa; phylum Arthropoda; class Arachnida; order Araneae; family Eresidae; genus Stegodyphus; species Stegodyphus mimosarum. The sequence continues at coordinate 298,105 of KK114105.1, read as the reverse complement.
TCAGCGACGCAGGGATCATATTGATGGGTCCAGCCTCGAATCCCGAAGTTTGTATGGATGTTTGTCACTGTATAGTGTCTGTAGCATAGGGGCACTTATTTAAGACCTACTTTGCTGCAGTTTTTTTGAAAAGACTGGTGTCAGCGAAAGAGATCCATTGTATGATTCTTATTCAAAACTTCGGAAGAAGCTGGTTTCTAAAAGTTCTAAAGCCCATGGCAATAATGATGCAATCCAGCTAACCTTACCGCTGCAAAAAGTCGTTAATTTGTGATGTTTCATGTCAGATAAGTGATATAATTTACAATAACAGCTGAGGGAAATCATGGTTGCAATGAAATGTTACACTTGCAGTAGATGTGATACTGATTATGTCAAGAAATACTGAATATTTTCAATCCTTTTAAGTCCAAAAATGTTTAAAAATATTCCAAAAATGTCATAATTTATGCCAGTGGCTGCTACATAGTGCAGAAGGTTAATAATATAAATTATAGGAACACTGAATGAAAAGTTTATTGCTTTCTGATAATATTCCAGAAGTTAAAAGGACTCCTCTACTATGGGCACTTTCTGTATATAGTGATCAACTTATAAATTGAAAAGGAGAATTTCCTAAATTTTCCTGTAGAGTATTTTATTTTGCGTATTAAAACATAATTTTAACGATCTTTTATAAACTTCGACGGAAAGTAATCCAGATTATGATGGATGAAATGTGGTTTCGATGGAAAAAACATAGTTCTGTATCTCTTTGTTGTCCGTGTATTAAAAGAAAAGGCGATTATATAAATGTGTGTGTCAAGAAAAAAAAGTTTGAAGTCTGACTGCCAATTTTAATTTATCATTATTTATCTTTCTTTCTTTATTCTTGTACGATTAGTTATCAGTGTGGTGTAGTGAACTTCGCTTTTATGATATGTCAAGGAGAGGTTAAGAACCTTCTTTGACGTTATTGACTCCGTTTTGAATTATTCAAGGAAAATTAAATCGAGGAGGTACACGGCGTTTCGTTGTGAAAGGATTTAGTTTTTTTCATGAACATCTTTTAATTAACTCTCTGAAAAAGTGCTTTTTTTTATTGCTGGTGAATTAAAGTTGATTCTTTTATGATTTGATTAGCCAGTTTATACATGCATATAAGATGTGGAGTTTTCGTGAGAACAGCGTATTGTTTTATGTTTAAATTTATACTTTTGAGTTTAGTATAGCTTAATCATTTTTGAAGTTTTATTAATTATTTTTAATCCTGCGGTTAATAGTGAGGCAAGTATAGCTTCAATTTTAAAAATTCATTGGATAGGTAAAAGATTTTGTATGAATCTTTGTGATTCATAAATGAATTTGTTTTGCAGTTAATGGCCGATTTGTGCACGACTTTATAATGAAGGGCCCATAAATTAATATGAAATTTTTGTATAGGCTAACGATGGAAAAAAAAAGTTATTTCCAATGGTTAGGCAAAAAAGTTACAAAGAACTAAAATCTTACAAACAATAGAACTAAGACCAAAAAGACCGAAGTCATTGCCATTGCCTAAGGAGCGCTCTTGCCTCCCAGTATCTCGACTCCTCTGTAAGACCACGAAGAGCCCGACATCGATGCAGGTGGTCTCTGTCCAATTCTTCTCCAGAATCACAAAGTGAGCAAATAGGATCGCTTGAAATGCCTCTGCGGTGCAGGTGGGCGGCAAGGCAATCATGTCTTGTAGACAGACGCAAAGCCGCAACTGCACTGCGTCTTGGACTATCGAGAATAAGAGGACTTAACATTCTCCAACGTTTTAAGGCTGTCCGAGTCAGAAGATCTCTTAAGATATTAGACGTAAATAAACATTTTAAAAACTGTTTAATCCTCCAATAAGAAATGGCTGTATTAGGATGTTGTAGTAAGCTGGCAACTCGTTTTGCAAGTAATTCCGCTTGTTCATTGCCCAAAGGCCACAATGTCCAACCACTGGAGAACGATTTGTTTCCCCTTTAAATTGAGAGTTCTTAGGAATTCTTGATGTCGCGAAATTTCAGGTGTCAGTGGGTGTTCAACAAACTAATTCATTGAGTGGCTGCGTAAGAAACAGAAAAAATGACTGCCTTTGCAAACTTGTAATGAATAACTAATAATTTCTGTAGGGCTATACAGATGGTTGCTACTTCATCATCAAAGGAGGTACCAATGTATCCTCCAGGGGCATTGAAAGGAAAAAGATTCGAATGATGAAAAATGCGAAATATTATTTTTAATCGGCTATTTTACTTTAATCGGCTATTTTACTTACTTTAATCGGCTATTATTTATTTAAATAATGAAACATGCGCTTTAAGCCAGAGGATCTATATTTTTTAAAAATTTTGTTTTGCATAATTAATGATAAAAAGCATATGTACTATCATGAACGCATTTTCTGATGAAAAATCAGTGCATGCTAAAATGAAGTGTTTATAATCAAAGAATAAAGCATCTTAAATTTATATTATTCAGTTATATTTGAAATTAAACTTTTACATTGTAATAAAGTAGAAATATGCTCTACGATTAGCGTATTTATTACATTATAATAAAATAGAAATATGCTCTACGATTTCCAAATTCTTGGAAAAAATCTGCCACCCTCAGCATTAATCCCAGAGTCGTAATGAGCATATAGCCAGTGTCACGTGACCGCCGCCAAAGATGGCAGTTTATGGGGATGCCAGAAAGGAAGAAAAAATATTGTTAATGAATTTTGTATCTATGTAAATAATTTTAGTGAAATTATATGTGAAAATATTTTTTTGTATAATGTAATATGAAGTGCTTGAAAGAGATGGAGCTGTGCCGGAAAAATATGAGTATTGGGGCGAATTTATTTAACGTTAAGGTAAAAAGGTATCTCATCTTTAGGTATCTATCATATCTTTGAGGTATCTATCATGAATGAGTTAAATTGTAAATGGTGAGATATCGTCAAATTGGCGATGGTTTTGGCGACTAATTTTTATCACCAAATTTGACAATATCTCAAAGTGCCAATCTCGGCAATCATTTGGCCACATTTTGGTCCGGTCCCTGTATAACTATTATTGGTATTGTAATTGACCCTACAAGTAACTGTAACCGTATACGGCCCTCATATGCCTTCCATTAATTTCGAGCAGTGGAAGATACTAGAGATTTATTGGCGACAGAGGTAAAACCATCTAGGCGGAGAGAGCATCAGTTCTCAACTTCTCAGTTCAGAGTCGACTACGGAATATTGAGATGTCTCCGTGTGAGACCCGCTCTTTAGATGCGCTTTGCATTGCGTTGTGTTTAACGCTCGTAGTAGTTTGAAGTGTCACTACTAATTGTGCTCTGTGATGCTGTACGAGTTTTTTGTGGAAAGTTCTAGAAGCGTAAAATGTTTCTTTTTGTAAAATACATTTTTTTCAAGCTATCAATTTTATGTAGATTCGATCTCTTACGAACCCATGCTCAGGCAACAAAGTGCGTGCATCTCAATAATAAAGATTAAAGCAAAAAAATTAAAGAAGCGCCTTTTTCTAACGGGGAGGGACATCCATTTAAACTTTTCGTGTGAAAATTTTACAACCAAAAATAATGCAGTGTGTCATTAGTGGTACATGTATCATAGTTTTATAGTTTTCTATAAATGTCATGCTTATGTCTAATGATACAAAAGTTTGTCTTGAGTTAATCACTTGATTTGCATTTCATCAGCAAATGCGTTATTTCATTAATTATGTCGGGAAATGTAATGTGAAATCTGGTATTATCATGAATGAGTTAAATTAAATATGTAAAAAGCCATGAAATTTGCTTGAGTTCAAATACTTATTCAGTTTAGTTCTTGGTCATTTGGCAATGCAATCAATCTTTGATAACCGACATATTATAATAAACTTGAGCGTTTGCAGTACTCAAGTAGTTGGAAGGAAATTAATTTTTTTTGCTTTGCCTGTTTTACTTAGTGAAGCAGTCGAGATTAGTTATCACTGTAAAAAGCCACGGGTGGGGGAGGTGTCCTTTTTACTTTGGTGTGATTACTTAAATGAAATGGCAGTTTTTATTTAAATGTTGCGAGCTTGCAAAAAGTATTTGCATTTTGCGGCCTTTCGATTGTTACAGTTGATATTTCTTATACTACAGTACAAATGTGTTTATTAGTCCAAAGGGGCAATTTGCCCAGAAGGACTATCAATTTCGTTTTGGCATTTTGCGTTGATTCACTAAAAGCGTTGTTTCACTTCTCAAGTTGTTGCCACCAAATATTATCGCCCTGTATTATATTTATAGAAATTAAACAATGAAGAATGTGCATAAATGTATGTATGTTTCTCGCATTGTGATAAAACAGCGGTACCTAGAGCCATCCAATTTTGAATGATATAGTCCTGTTGCGAATATGGGCATCTGGAAGCCCAAATTTGAAATTCGGAATTTGTTTAATTATCGATTTCATATTTTGTAAAACTTTAATGAATTTTTGATTAACAAACTCAAAGATTTGAAAGCGAGCCATGGCAACGTTGTACAGAAAAAAACATTTTTATCTCCAGCGCGTGAGACTGTGTATCGGGAATTCTAAAGATATGCTGAATTTAAAATTGTTTTGCGATATTTCTCTTGAACTGAATTTTATGATTTAAGTGCGAAGAAGATGATATTTAATAAAGAAAGATAACACAAAAAATGTTAAAAAAAACGCCCCTATGGACGTTATTTAAAATCTGAAACCTTTCAAAAAAATTTTTTTAAACTTTAAAATTTTTTTTAATGACTGCATTCCTCAGTGACGGTCTCAGAGAACCCCCTCCCCCCAAAAAAGATTAAGAAGCCAAGCATATCTCAATGGAACCCTTATACTTCACTAACACCCAAGACTACAGTTTTCATTTATGGTTTATTTAATAGTTAAAGGAGACCATTAGAAAACAGAAAATTTTTTTGAAAATTGGAATTGTGGTTGAATTGAATAGAGTCTCAAAATTAGGCAAAAGTGCATAATATATTGATACACAATATATTATTGCAAATCTTGAGGTTATTGATTATTACAAATAAACGATTATTGATTATTATTGTTTGATCATTACTAATTAACGGTCTCGAGGAATTCAATATTTTAGAAAAATTGAACAGAAGTATGCGACTTACACTTGTGAATGAAGATCCAGTTACTTGTTGTATATATTTAAGAAAACGATTGTTGATGTTATGATGTGAGTCTTGAACAGTAGAAGAAATAATAACCCGTTTGATACCTATTTTGTATTATACTATTTTATTCAAATTGGATTTCAGCAAACAGTTAGCCCTCATATTCTATATTGTTGCGAAAAATTCGGCGGCTGCGCCTGTATGTAAGCTTTCCGACATAGCACTAGGGTTGCCATAAAATAGTTCATGGGAGGGTTGCCAGATTGGCGACTTTATCGCCCATTTGGCGACCAAATTGGCGATATCGCATGGTCCAATCGGGAAGCTTCTAAAATAACTTCCTGTCGAGATATTTTTCGAAACGTGTGGAACCTAAAGAAAAGCTATATAAACCCTTGCGTTTCGGAGAGCCGGCGTTGCGTGTAGTGTGTGATTAGTTGTGAGAAGTGTGAGAATAGCTGCTTACTGTGAGTGCTAAGCTACGCGAGAGTTTTGGTGAACGGAAAGCGATCGAGATAGTGCTTTGCCGTGAAGCTACCTTTACAGTATAGCTTGACAGTGTATTGGTTATTGTTCAACGGTGTTTATTAGAAGTTTAGTGTTGCTGTGAAGCTACCTTTACAGTTACAGCCTGAAGCTGTGTTGCTGATTGCTTCAGCGTATTTATTGTAGATTTTCGACGCTTTTAAAGGTAATTTTGGAACTGTGCTGTAAATAGTGATTCTTGTAAATAAATTGTGCTTTTTGTTGTTCTGCATCGTGTTTTCATCCGATACTCTCAAATCCACGAACCCGTATAACGCAACAATATACTGTTTTGGCCGAATAATAATCGTAAAGAGATAGTAAGTGAGAATAGTGTCATCAGTTATAAACTGAAAGAACGTGCATCGAAAGGGAAGGTTCAAATTTCGTGCTAAACGCTGATTTCAGGGTATATATTTTCACCTTTGAAATAAATGCATTGTTTTTATTTGAAATATAAATTACAGATCGTATGGAGCCAAAGATAATTTCTTAATCACTGAAAATCTTTGGAATTAGTCGTACACATCTGAACCCAGCGGCCGTTTGGAACAAATTTAACAGACAAACCTCCCGTCCATAATTTTTTTTAATAGCCACTCATATTCGGTCATTAAACTTTACGATTGTTGAAAGTTTTCTTTTCTTTTTCTTTCCCCTTCTTCTTCTTTTTTTTTAATACACCTGCTGAAAAATGAAGGGAACGGAAAAAAGTAAAATAACTGCAGGTAAATAGTTTGACGCGTGGCGTTAGAAAAAATAAACGAATGCAATTTCCTTCCATTTTTTTTACATATCGTAATAAAAAAACAAAATGAATACGACCTTGACTGTGTAACTAAGGGCTTGATTGACGGCTTTTTCAACGCCCTTCATATCAAGTGATCAGCAGCAATGTTTAATGGTTCAAGTTTCCGTGTAAAATATGTTTTGACATTGATTATCGAATCTGAAATGTATTTTAATGTTTAAAAATTTTTTACGATTTTCAGTTTAAATCTCTATGCAACATTTATCTTGTAAGATTATTATTTTTTAAATACTTTCAAGTGAACTTGTTTTTTAATGCCAGCTTCGTAGAGGACAACTATTGCAGCCATATAACAGAAAATTTTAGCAACTTGGGTTTGAAGAGAACTTGGAAACCTCTTGTCACGCCGTACGTACCACACGTTGTATTCTAATATGATTCAACAATAAGTCTGTGATTCGAATTTTAGTTTAAGCCCATATTGTCTTAGTGGAAAACCGGGAAAAATGTCTAACCGGCGTAAGTGCAGCGGAATCTTTTTGAGACACCATCTGTGGTTTTTGATGATCTTCAGTGGAGGTGGTGGTTTTATAGAAGATGACTTTTCGCTTAGCTCAGTTCAAAGGAACAGTTTCCTAGCTTAAAGTATGCTGGACGAATCGATGTGCTTGGGGAGAATGCTAGTCAAAGTTTCATTATCTGTAATCAGGCAACAGTATCTTTGCTGAACGTTGGGCAGGGCACTTAAAATTTACCAAATAGAAAGGTGTCTTCTTAGGTGGCCGCAGGCCACGAAACACCGAGTTCCTCGGAGCCCTATTCCAGGCTAACAAGATATGTGATAAACGCAGCATGAAAACATAGCGTAAAAATAGCAGAATAGCTCTTGTAGCAAGTCCTGCACTGATGGAGAAGTGGGAGTGATGAGTTGAGTCAAATCGTACACGTGAAGATTTAATGATTGGCAGGCGGAAGCATAGCTATTGGCCGAAAGTAAGGAAAGCACCAGACACAGATAGATAAAAAGGGTAGGGAATTAGAAATCTTCGGATTCCATCACTGGGCTGTTCGCTTTCAAACCTGGAAAGGGTAACGAAACATGTTTTATATAATTCAGTAATGCAATCCGATCCATTAGAAGAAGCATAGAAATATATGGGAAGGTTCAATGAAAATTTCATGCTACAAAAATTTCAAAAATTCCGTGAAGCAAATGTAGAAAAATGGGAATAAGAGATATTTTAAACACCTCGAAGAAGTGCTTATTGTTTTCAATAAGCCGATTTCGTGTCCTGACAAAATAAAAAGTATTATAGTTCGACCACCTTATCCAAAGAACCTCTATGTACATATTCTTTGCCTTATCCGCGACCATGAGCGCAAACACGCATGCGCCATTCGGACCGAATTATTCTCAGAATAGAGTGGAAGGATGGGGATTTTCTTTTCTTCCAGCATATCTCTTTCCGAAGAAGAGAAGACTTTCACGTGAACTTTCACGTTGCAGCAAGTAATAACACCTCTTTTGGACGAGTCTATTTGTTTTGGCAGAATGCCAGCCAGGGTTGCGTTTGAGACGGTCAAACTATACCATTTGAAGGAAGTATTTTATTGCAAGCCTTGGGCGAAAACAGTCCGGTGAAAATAAATGCGCATTTAAGCCTTTTCTTTATTAAATGCGTGCATAAGTTCCCAAATTCCATTTATTTACAGTGAAGCAAATTCAAAGCAGTTTTGTCCTTTATAGCGTCAGCTTCGTCATTCTGAACAGCTTTGCCATTCTGAAACTTCGATAACAAAATATTTCGAATATTTATCTCATGCATGCATGAATACGATCAGATCACTTCGAGAGTTTTGATAAATATATTTCTGGAATTTCTGGAAAGAAAAAAAGTAGCGTAGTTTTGTTAATTTGGGGGCTGTAACCTTTTTTCTTCTACTTCTTTTTGCATATTATTTAACGTTTGGAACTGTGGAATCTGTTTACGTGATTGCAACACTTGATCATTGGGGGGGGGGGGGAAAAGAATACCAACTAAACATATTGATATCTAATATTAAGTAATGAAGAATCTCTATGTATGTATGCAGGACCGTCGCTGGACAACCGCTCGGTAGTATCGTGGCAGGTCTTAAATTCTATTATTCGGCGCCTCCTTAAATTTTAAAAATTTTGCTGCTGCTAATTTCTACTTCCCAGTGCCTCTACCAAATTCTGAAAATTATGCCATCCTTAAATTCGGAGCTTCACCAAATTAAAAAAAATTTTGTTGTTCTTAAATTTCTCCGCCCGGTGCGGCCGCAGTGGTTGTGCCGTCTCTGCCGCCTTCCTTGTATGTATGGTCATATGTTCCTCGCATTTAGAAACAAAACGACGCCCAGAGCCACGAAATTTTGAACACACGTGTTCTCCACCGGAACATGTGTACCTCGAAGCTGGAATTTATTTTCGAATTCGTTTTTGATTTATTTGATACTAGCGGAAGTACTCGATGCCAGTTAAGTTAGATTGAGAATAATGCATCTAACAACAGAGAGAACCATACCGCTGTAATCCATCTCTAATAACGATGCAAAATGGTGATTCATAGTCATACATTTTTCAGTCTGATGCGATATGGAACCCACATAAAAATTTCGAGAGAAAAATAAACTAATTCTCTCTTCGTTATGTCAGCAACAATGGCACGCAGTTTTTAATGATTTTTAGTCCAAAGGGATTTAGTCCCGAAGGACTATTATCGTCTGCGTGCGTTGCACGGGAAAATAAAAAGGAATTCTAATTACAGTTCTAAATAAATAGCCAAATAAATGCGAAGTTCGTAACAATATTCTCTAAAACTTTAACGAATTTTTCATTAACAAACTCAAGATTTTAAAGTTCAAAGCCAGCAATACCAACGTTGTACAGAAAAACATTTTTATCTCCAGCGCGTGAGAGCGTGTACCGAAATTTCTAAAGTTATGCTCAATTTAAAATTATTTTGCGATATTGCTGTTGAACTGAATTTTATGGTTTAAGTGCCGAAGAACGTGGTATTTAACAAATAAAGGTAAAACACAAAATGTTAAATAAACGCCCCTTTGGACGTAATCTAAAATCTGAAACCTTTCAGTTTTTTTTTTTTTTTTGTTTTATTGTCTTTCTTATCAAATGTTCGTTAAAGTTCAAGTTCTATCCTATATTTCACCCATATTCAATTCTAGTCGATTAAATGTGGCAAAAATTTGATCAGAAGTCAATAACGCAAACAAACAAACATATATTCTTCTTTAATACATATAGATTTCGTAAAATTTACAAATTTTTGATTAACAGACTCTACGATTTGAAAGCGATCAGTAGCAATAATTTTCGAAATAAAGCATTTTTATCTTCAACGCGCGAGACTGTTGGCTTTGGGAAAAGTGAGTGCGAAAAATTAGCGTTTTCGCAGTTTTTAATTAATATCTCATCTTGTACGAAGGTGGGAAATCGATCTTTATCATTGATATCTCAAGTTGTACGAAGATGGGAGTAGTCGAAATGGCTTCGCACGGATTTTTGGAATCGGGAATAATGTATTTAATGTTTAACACTGCTATTTTTATTTCATGGTTAAACTTAGAAATTTTTTATTAACAAACTGTAGGATTTGAAAACGAGCAGTGGCAAAAACTTTCGAAATAAAACAGATTTTCATCTCCAGCTTGCGAGACTGTTGCAAATCGGAAAAATGAAGGCGAAAATTATCGTTTTTACGAGTTTTCAATTAACATCTAAACGTGAATCTAAGATTGGTGATGTATACGTAAACTAGGTGTCGTGAATGTAACCGTTCTAATGTAAACGCCGTAAGTGTGGATTCCGTCTGCTGGTTTTTTCGAAATCTTATGTAGACTGTGACTTTTTGTTTTGAAGGTCTAGTGTCTTTTTGTTTTGAAGGTCTAGTTTCCATCGTTTCATCACGATGGAAATAAAACTGTAGATTTATATGAAAGACAAACGTATGGACATATTTATTTACATAGATTTTGTACCACTCTAATGAATTTTTCTTATTAATAAACAGCGATATGGAAGCGAGAATGGGCAACCTTATTCGAAATAAAACATTTCTTACCTCAAACACGCGAGATTGTTGCCATCCGACTTTCAATTTTAATCAACAAACTCCGCTGTTTAAAAGAACTGTATTACCACCGCTTTTAATAAAATACTTTTATTTTTCACTTGCGAGCTTGTTGCCATTCAGTAAGGCATAATGCATTTAGTTTTAAGATTTAATCTGCCTGTTATTTAGTAAAAAAACTAAGCGATTTAAAAGCAACAAACGCAGTTCTTTAAGAATATATTTTTAAAAATTTTTTAATCTGATTGATCTAAATAAAAATGCGTTAAAGTAACGAAATGTCTAATTAGAAATATTAAGCATTTTTATGAAATTACACTCGATGGATTCATTAAAATCGTTATAATTTTTTTTGGGTTTTTAGGATAACTATTTTAGGTGACTGGCCGCGCAAAACGGCTATTTTTTTAAATAATAAGATCATGCTTCAAACAAAATCTCTCTCCCAATTGTTGTAATTGTTTCTTCTCGATTTGTCTTCTGAAAAATCAAGCCATTTTAGCAGGATATGAATTCGCATAGCGCATAATATTTTAAAATGTTAGCTATCGTACTGTGCAGACGTTACTAATTAAAATATAATTAAAATAATAATTTACTCTTTCATTTGTATTGTATTTTTTGCCCCCATACGCAAGAGTTAATTATATGTGCTTTTGTTTCGTAATGTAGCAAACGATAATTTTTTAAATTTGCCGTCTGTTTCATATGCTACTTTACATTTCTTCTCTCATTATCAGAGTTTGTTTTCGTTTGTGGATTGCCTTCTTGTGCCAGCAGTTCCGGTATCTGTTCTCTTCCTGCATCGTGCTCAGAAAGTCTCATCTCTGCGTGTGGGAGGACGAATGGGACATTCTTGTTTTTTGGTAGTGTTTTAAGATAGTAATGGCGTCATTTTAGCTATTGCTTAGAAAGGTCAGCTTTAATTTTTGATGCCGAATTTTATTTGGAATGTCTGGTCATAAGATCAGACGCCCAGGCAAGTTCCGAAGTAGGTCGGAAGTTCCTTAGTCCTTTCGTGAATACGCCTAATAAATCAATAATTTTTTTTTACATTCATTTCACGTTAGAGCAGTGAAGCTCGTCACAGTGAAGTTTTTTTTTTCTTTCACTCTTTGGTCAAAATACGTGCTGTATTTTTGTGGTGGTTTATTGCTAATGCTCACCTATTTTTGTGCCTCCGTTAATATTCACTAATGTTGTTTTTCACTGAATTTTTTCTTTTGGAAAGGCAACGATCGAATTATATAAATTTTTGGAGTGATGTTATTTCCTAAACAAATAGTCCTCGCTATAATTACATTTTAGTAAAATGTTCTGCATTGACAAAGAGTGTCTCTAAAATCATATACTATTTTTTATATCTATGGCATTGTTCCAATTAATGTGTACTAGGGTCAAGGAATTTCTTATTTCATTAGTTTTGTAAGTTATCATTATGTACTAACAAAAGGAAATTTTCACCGTTCAGAATGTTAGTTAATTTTATATTTTTTCCGAGTTCTTTTCATTAGTTAAAATTTTTGAGACTTTTTTGTGTCGAGGATAAATTTAATTTATATATATCCAAAATTCTTCAGATGAGAATTTGATTTTCGCTTCGCAGATTAAAGTATTAATTAGCTGAGAAATCAATGATCAAATCAAAACAGTAAAGGAATCAGTATTAGTTAGTGTAAAGCGAAGAATTGCATTGCTACAGTTAACAAAAATAAGTAGTATAATCTTCCATACTCAGAAATTCAGTTTTATTAATAACTAAGTTTCTAAACTATATTAATAGCTAATTAAGTAATAACTGAATGTATGTGTGATATACCAGTGTTAGGTGATGCATATTTAATTTTTTTTTCTTTATTAAACGAAATCACACAAATTTTTTTTTACATTCATCATCTTTTAATTTTTTCCTGACACTTGTATATGTATATATTTTCATTCGTTAAAATATCAGGTATATGTATACGTTTACTTTACTCCGTGCATATTTCAGAATTTCTTGATATAGAGCTAAAAACTTTATTTAAGCTTCATGTTCATTTTTTGTATTCGGAAGATCTATATTTTATCTGTATGATTTTGATTGCTGTGGGTTTTGTATTCTTTATGTTTTAATGGGAAATATGGAAAATTTCTAATTTCTGTAGTTGATTTAAACTGTCCTAACAATATCTTAATTATATTGGAATGAAACTCTATTAAAATTTATTATTTCACGATTTCGTTTAAACATGTCTTTTGAATTTCGCCATTGCCTGTCTTGTAGAAGTTAGTAAAAGTAACTGATATATCAGGGATGTCAAACTCATAGGTGCACTTGGGCCAAACAAACAAGGTTTAACTTTAGGCGGGCCGCAGAAAAAAAAAAATCAATATTCATAGAAACGTAGATTTATTTCGAATAATACAATAATAAACATATATATATATATATAAAAA
>KK114105.1:248065-265086 GCA_000611955.2 Stegodyphus mimosarum | reverse complement strand
AGTTTAAAAGAGTAAAAAAAATGTAGAATAAAATTGATAAAGAACATAAATTTAGAGTACATAATTAAATATATACATCAGAGTTCAGGTATAAATAATTGAATAATATAAATAATATATTATTCCTGAAAGTCCCTTTTAAGCTTTGTGTATAATATGTTGTTTCTTTTGTTATCTGTTTATTATGATTTAAGTCAGTTTGGAGTTCTTTCGAAATGGCATCGTCACGCAGAGCAGCGCGAAACTTCCCGGAAATTCCTGGTTTGGCTTATTTCAGTTTTAGCAGCTGTGATGTTTATATTGTCGTGGTTTATACTACAGATATAATTACTGTGGAGGTTTTCACTCTTAAACACCTGAGCAGAAAATTATTGTCCAGAAATGTCATTTTTTTTTATTTAAGCTATTAAATCTGATTCGATTCATAGATTATTTCGAGGAATTAATGGATTAACGTGGGCTTCTCTAAGGATATACAGCTCTTGCTAAAATTTCTTGAAACTTCACAGTTGTATTTGCATAGTCAACATTTTGAATGTTCCATACTTACCGCTTATTCAAAATGGAAAGAATTCAGGGTGAAAGAAAAGCAATCCACATTTCTGTTGAAGTGTTTGCCAGCGAGGGAAGTGAAGTGCTTCCAAATGCTGCTGGAATAGATTAGTGAACTGAATAAAATTGCATACAAAAGAGTTATTAGAAGCTATAGTTCTCGTTGACCTTTCCAGTTGTTACATGACCTGAAAGTATGAGTGTGTTGAAATAGCTTCTGTCAATGCTTCTTTATCATTTTGAATTACTCAGAGCCAACTAAATTTTTTTTTTTTTTTTTTTTTTTTTAAAGTTCAGTTTTAAATAGTCATTCATTTAGACTGAAAGTTGTTTTTTCTGCTAAATTGTTCGAAGGAATTGCTGCTTTTTGGTATGGAAATAATTGGATTATCAGAAGAATGCTGAATGATTTGGAAATGAAATAGCAAATGAAAATGTGTTTGATGCATGGAGCTTTGACCGGGATTCATACAGTGAAGTGCAATCAAACAATCAGTAATTTCTTCCAAAAGGGGGGGGGAATCAAACGTTTTAGATTTCAATTACGTCTAAACGGGCGTGTTTTTTTTTTTTTTTAAATAACATTTTCCGTGTTACCTTTATTTATTAAATATCATGTTCGTCGCACTTAACCATAAAATTCAGTTCAACAGCAAAATCGCAAAATAATTTTAAAATTAAAAAAAGAATTAATTAAATTAACCATAACTTTAGAATTTCCGATACACAATCGCGCACGCTGGAGATAAAAATGTTTTTTCTGTACAACTGTGCCATTGCTCGCTTTGAAATCCTGGAGTTTGTGAATCAAAACTTCGTTAAAGTTTTACGAAATATGAAATCGTTAATAAAAGAACTTTCAAATTTGGGCTTCCAGATGCCCGTATTCGGGTGGAAACATTCAGTATTCAAAATTTGGTGCTTTTAGGTACCGTTGTTTTATCACAATGCGAGAAACATATATATATTTATGCAAATTCTTCAGTATTTAATTTTTTTAAATATAATACAGGGCGGTAACATTTGGTGGCAACAATTTGAAAGTGAAACAACGCTTTTAGTGAATCAACGCGAAATGCCAAAACGAAGTTAATAGTCTTGGGCAAATTGCCTCTTTGGACAACAAGAAGAAGGGGGGGGGGAAACTGAAAAGTTTCAGATTTTAAATTATGTCCAAAGTCCAAATGGGCGTATTTTTAAACTTTTTGTGTGTTACCTTTATTTATTAAATATAATGTTCTTCGTGCTTAAACCATAAAATTCAGTTCAACAGCAATATCGCAAACTAATTTTAAAATCAGCATATTTTTAGAATTTCCGATACACAGTTTCGCGCGCTGGAGATGAAAAGGTTTTTTTTTCCGTAGAGTGCTCCCATTACTCGCTTTTAAATCGTTGAGTTTGTTAATCAAAAATTCGTTAAAGTTTTACAAAATATGAAATAGATAATAAAACAAATTCCAAATTTGGGCTTCCAGATGCCCATATTCGGGTGGAAACGTACGTCATTCAAAATTAGATGGCTCTAGGTACCGTTGTTTTATTACATTTGGAGAAAAATATATACATTTATGCAGGTTCTTCATTATTTAATTTCTTTTAATATAATACAGGGCGATAGCGTTTGGTGGCAACAAGTTGAAAAGTGATACAGCGGTTTGTAGTGGTTCAACTCAAAATCGCAAAACGAAAAAACAGTTCTTCAAGAACAAAGCTCCTTTTGGACTAAAAAAAAATTCCGATCTGATCTTGCTCTGTATCGCAAAGAATTAAGAAGATGCTTTTGAAAGATGAGAAAAAAGTTCACAAATTCATTTATTCTCAACATATATATTTATCAACGTTATGGTATTGTTCTCTTACAGGGTTTTTATCATAATCTTGACGTTTCGTTTTTTATGCAAGTGACAGTCCTCTTTTCCCCAGTGGCCTTTTGTGAGCTTTGGCCACCACTAAGGCTAGATGTGGTGGTCCCTTTATTACGGATTCACCTAATAGGTGGGCCAAACGTTGCCTTCTGTGAAGGGACGGACATATTACATTCATGGTCATTTTCGGAATTTGAAGCCGAGCCGGTAGTCAGAGTTACTAACCTCTTTCCCGTCTAGGCCCAAGTGAAGGGACATATTACATTCATGGCCATTTCGGGATTCGAAGCCGGGCCGGTAGTCAGAGTTACTAACCTCTTTCCCGTCTGGGCCCAAGTGAAGCTTAGTTTTTTCCAGAAATCGAGAATATCGTTTCCGTAGACTGTTTAACATGCGGGCTACGTAAATAGGATTATATGGAACGAAGAACCGTTAGGTATAACATATAATTAATGGTATAACATAGTCCGTATCTAGCATTTGTGTGAATTGAATCTTTCCTTCATTTCCTACTTTTTCTTACTTAATTTTCAAAATAGCCCTCGTATTTCAGCGGCTGTTAGTCTTTTTGTATGAAAGACTCTTAACTCATATTTTATTTCGGGGATCCGTTAGAGCAATCTGAAGTGTCGAAACTCATTTTATGGTTTACTCAATGTATGTGAGTAATGGCATGAGTGATTTGTTTTAGAATGCTACCAATTACATGCAAATAAATATGTTTCAGTAAGACCAAATTATGTGAAATAAAAAATTGCAATAATGATGTAGCTTATAACAAATGTAAGGATAGCCAATCCCTTCATGAAGTAAGCTGTGTTCTTTAGATTTAAAAATCTGATGTTGACACCACATAGCTTCCATCTACGGCCTATTAAGTTATACACATTTTTTTTGGCTGCATTTCATTTAAACTTATTTCCTCGGAATTTTATTAGAGATATATTTCTCATTCAATTAATTCAGTTCTTACTTCGCGGCAAGGCAAAAATACATAAAAACTCAAAACATCATTAAAAATTGTAAAATACAGAAAAGCATAAAATACCAAATGCAGTTAAAAAGAATTAAGAAACAAATTAACGATTAAAACGTTCCTCTTGGATTTGAGAGCGCTCAAAATGGATATTTTCGTTGAAATATGATACCCGAGATTTTTCGCAATTTCAATACTTTATTTACTTCCTACAAGGAAGTAAAAATGTATTGTTAATGATGCATTCAATAAAATTCTTGTGATTGATGCTGATTCGCGAAATTTTTCCTGATCTGTTTGCAGCTGTGTAATAGATGAATAGATGAAAATAACCTCTGTTAAATTAAAAAACACCCTTACCGGAATCTATTGGAAATGTTTTGACTGTTAAATTGTGTTACGTTATGTTACTATGCAAGTTTTACCGCGTTGCAAGACGTGAGTTCTTTTTATCTTTCATATGGTCTCCTCATTGTCAGTCTTCTGCCATTACCAAAGCGTAAGATTTTGAGTATCGTATTTTTTTAGATTGAATCAGCCTACGATTACTTAACAAAGTTCGCAGATTAAAAATGCTGTATGCATTTGTTTGTAACTTAAATTTTTATTTTATTTTTGTATAATTTGTGTAAGGGAGAGTGATGTAAGTCTGAGTTTGTTGGCGTGAAACTTGCTGCTTTGATTCTGGCGTTTCTGCTTTTTAGCGCAGATATTCTGAGATACGCTCCGCTCCGCAAGTCAAAAGAAGTGTCCATATTGGCGTGCTGTCGCTGTTGAATATTATGCCGTATGTTGCCCAGACTATAGTGGTTAGGGGATCCTGACTGCGACATCAAGGGGCCCGGAGAAGTCATAGATGTAAAATTGTCTGTCCCTTCATAGGAGATAGCGGTGGCCGCCTATTAGGTGCCTCCACAATAAAATGGCCACCACTTCTGGTAGCATGGTTCTGCACTCGGGGTAAGACAAGATGGATACTACTCAGTCTTTTCCCATCATTTAAGATTTAATTATATTTTTCGTTATTTAAGATAATCATGTACTTCCTATGTCGCACCTGTTAAAATACGCATTTTTAGGTACACATAAAAAAATTATTCAAAATAGAGCAGTGGATTTTTCACCTTGGAATTTCATAATTGTTTTCTATCAATTTAACTTAATTTTACTTTCATAGGCATAAACAGATATACGAACAAAGTTTGCCGGCCATTTTAATACATTATTGATGTGAAGTTACCGGTCGCATTCATACATGTTTCAGCAGTAACTAAAACTCAACGTTTCTGATACCAATGCTCCAGTCTGTTTTTGCTCTTGTAAATCAAGGACTTTTGATGGGTTTTTAGGAAACTACTATCTCCAGGTAAATGAATTCTATACTACTATATCGTGCAGCAAATTTTCAGCTGGTTTGTTTTTCCTTCAAGACAATACTTCTGTGAAGTAGTTTGGTAGAGCGAAGTCTATTATTACATAATGCGGTTACATAGAACTTAAGCGTCTCTTGTGTAGTACATATTTAACTCCTGGTGATAAAATTTTATTTCGTTCTTCTGGAACGACACGATTTCTTGCTGCTGATGATTTCAAGACCGCAGTGGACGTCTTTTATTCTGATAGCATCTACTCACTAGAATTAAATTAGAAGATGTGGGTTAATATCTTGGGAGAATTCGTTAAAAAAATCATATGATATATTGTATTACATTACTGTAAAGTTATTTTATGTACTCATTTTTCATGTCTCCTGCTTCGAAATAACTTAACCGTTGAGAAATTTTTTGATTTATTAGAGAGTTTGTATGAGAAACACAAATTTTCACCTTGCGATTTATATAATGCTGACGAGACAGAAATAACTAGTATTTCGTAAAAACCCATCAAAAGTTCTTGATTTACAAGAGGAAAAACAGATTGGAGCATTGGTATCAGGAACGTGGAGTGTGTTATTGCTGAAACATGTATGAGGGCGGCCGGTCACTTCATATCATTAATGTGTTTTTTCAGTCGAAAGAAAAATAAAAAAAAACACCATGCCCATTAATGATGATTATCAGGTAGCTTTGCTGAAAATTTCCTTTTTGGATGTAGAGAGAAATTTTTGTACATTGGTTTCGAAAGTTTATAGAGTTTCCTGTGCCATTAAAAAAACCAGCCCTTTTGATGGCCATACCACCCATATGCCTTGATCTGAACAACATGCCCCCCCCCAGAAAACAATGTTACTTTGCTGCCACATTATTCCCTCAAGAATGAGCTTGCCGCCACATTATTCCATCAAGAAGAGAACATCTTTTTGTGGTAACTTAAGAGGGGGGGAGGGCAAGCCTCTGGTCTCTCTTTTTATATTGCATATATTATTAACTCTATTCAACTGTAAATTCACCTTGAAAAAGTAAATTGTGTCCAACGTCCGAAAGATATTCTAGAATGTGCTCTTTTGGGAAAAAGGTTCGGAACACCTGGTCTAGATGAACCAATACAAGAACTCGAAGCGCATAATAGACAAGCTAGTAAACAGTATGCATCAATAAATTGAATCTTACTTTGCTGACATCTTAAATTCGCGCATTGTTTTCATGTTGTCTTAAAGAATACTGCATTTAAAACGAGTATAAGTTCTCATTACGAGTTAGTTCATAACATTGTTATAGAGCGATTTTGGGTTATCCTTGCTTTCGGTTATTCTTGTGCATTTGTGCGTTACTTTAACACGAATGATCGGCCTCTCATCAATAGATCTTCATTACGCTGTGTCCTTCATGTAGCCTGTCAGGGGATAATCCAACTCCCCTGGAGGATACATGAAGAACCATTTGTTGAGAGAGCCGTTATTCTAGTTCCATTTGAGAACTATTGTTCTCTTTATATTTATTTCTAAATTAAATCTTGTAATGTTTGCTTCTTCTCATCCTAATGGTTTTCAGTTATAGATATCATGTTGTAATAAAACCTAGACACAATTAGTAACGACATCAGAATTGTAGTGAGTTAATATCATACGCTTTAACTTCATTTTACGCCTTGTTAACTGATATATTTTTAACTACCGTTACGTAAGCCTGGTGACTTTTTTAATGGCTTAATCGATTTCGAGGACATACTTTTCATATGATTAGACACACGTAAAACAGTATGTATGGCTACATGGCTACAGCCGTGCTAAGATCAACGATATGACTTATTTCTTATGTAAATAATATTTTTCTGAAGTATGTATTGCAGAAATCAGCATAATTTTTATCTTATGTTCGACTGTATAATTTTTTGAATTATGTTTTTCTTTTATTAAAGAAGCATTTAATTAAAGATTTATCAATAGTTTTGATTATATGAAGAAAAATTTATTAAAATTAAATCAAAGGATTCCGTACTTAGATATGCAATAAATAGTGTTTGAAATTTTTTTTCATTAATTACAGTAATGGTGCAAGTTTTCATACAAATTATCGTTTACGTTTAATTGAAATCTCGTAAATTTTATCACTCAGGTATGTTATTACAAAAATTAAATAAAAGCTGTTCAAAAGTGGGTTTATTGCTTGTAAATTGCCCACCTTATTAAACTGTTATAGAAACAGGAAGATTTTTGATAGGTTTATATCATTCAGATTTAATGTGGAATGGCAACTAGGCCACGTGAAAGATAGGTTAAAGGTCTTATATGACGCGCAGTGGCAACACCTATGAGATAGCAGGGTTGGTATCTGCCTAATAATGTAATGTAATAAAACATAAACAGCTAGATTTTTCTAAGTTTTTTTTTTTTTTTTTTAAAGAAGAAAAAGAAAATTTTAAATCTAATGTCGTAGTTGATTTTTTTTTTAAAGAAACTTTAGTCCAGAGTTTCCTGTTGGTTGAAAATTTTAATCAGGATCTTATCTAAATTCTACTGGTCGTAGGCATTCTATACATAACATTATAGTTTGAAATGTTTTCTTTTCTTCATTTGATTCCCACTGTTTTGGAACCACTGTAATCTATCGCCTCAAAATTACCATTTTATTGTCATCAGTTGTGAATCTAAACGTTTCAAAATTTTTCAGCTTGTATGTATAATTATGTTTTCGTTTTTCATTGCTGACAACTTGCATTTGATTTGAAGTTCATTGGATATTATGAACATAATTTTCTTGCTGCAGTAAATTTCTTTTTTTACGTTGTAATTTTTTAATGAAAATTTTACGTGGAGGCTGTAGCCTTATCCTCAACGCTCTTAACATTGATGTTTATTATTTACTATAGACTTTTGTGATCTGTAACCATTATATGTTTTTTAGATTGGATTTGTAACAACGCTTCTTTTGAAGCATAATAAGCGTTTTAAGTTCTATGAGAACAGAAGTCCTTTAATTCATCTGTGTTCTGACGTGTATTGCAGTTCGAATTTCTAACTGCATTTGTACGTATTATTCGTTGTAGGAACGTAAATATTTTTCTTTCTTATTGCTTACTGGCTGAGTTGTTGCTTATTCTGTTTAATAACACATTTCCCCCTGTTTTTAAGGAACGTTGATTATCTACAACAATAAAAACATTTATCTTTACTATTTTATTGCAAGGCAAGATGGTTATCACGTGGAATATTTTTGCAATGTGTTTATGAATCAGGAGAGAATTAGAAAATTGCCACTTTTCTAGGAGAGAAAATCCGACATGAAGCTGAGAAGTTTCGAGATGATTTATTCGTGATGAAATTTGAGCTACTTGGTCGGTATATTCGAGAAATTAAATACCTTGAATCTTTAGCTCCAAGGAGCAAATATACAAATGTTGGAGACGAGTGATAAAATTAATGTTTTTTGCAGAAAACTGTAATTATGGAGCAGAAATTTAAAGCAAAAAAACCTAGAAATGTTTGAAAATGTGAATAAATTTACAAGGCATGTGAAACAACATGTAAAAGTTGTTTTTGAAACCATTGAAAATCAATTAGCCATGCTAGCAAAGAATTTTAAAAAGTATTTTCTTGCTGACGACAACTTGATAGCAAGTTAAGAGTGAATTAAAGATCCATTTCAAAATATTCCAGAAGGGCTGTCAACTGCCGAAGAAGAAATTTTCATGGATTTCACGTTAAGTGGCGAAATCAATTGGCAATTTAGTAATAAACCAGTCTTTGAATTTTGGGCAGGGGTGTATGATGAATTTTCTGAAGTGAAAACGAAAGCATTTCGTATACTATTACCCTTTTCAACATCCTACCTTTGTGAAACCGGATTTTCTGCGATGGCTGCTCTGTAGACAAAATATAGATCTCAGTTAAATGTAGAAAAAGAACTTAAGAGTGTCAATTTCTAGTATTAAACTTTTTCTTTGAATAACTTTGTCGTGCAAGACAAGCTTATGGGAGTCACTAGTAATTATTAAACTTGTTCTTGATTTAGTATCGATTAATTAATTATCAAATACATTGTGCAGTACTGATACATTTATAAGTACTTTGTGTCAGTATACTTGTGTATTTTATTTTTTATTACGTCAGAATGTATTTTGTTTTGCTTCTTTTCACGCGCTCACAGTTTTGAGAATCGCTGCTCTAGACATCTTATAGACACTCTTCGAGAGCCTGTTGGGTAGGCAGACTTAAATTTGAGAAGACGCCAACAAGCAAAAAAGTTTCATGAAATCTTTTCCCATTTCTTTTAAATATCTGCAGGATCCATTAGCAGCTGGTCGCTGAACAGTGGTAGTTCGGTTCAGGGCTCGAATGCCTGCGAACTGGTTAATTATTACATGGGCTTTTTCGTGGTTTTCCTTACGTGTGTATACAAGCCATACAAGCCAGTTTCCCTTAGAAAGCCCTTTACGAAGGCATTCCTTCTAAGGCAGATAGCCCTCTGTGCTTTGCTATAATAAAATAAACCAAACCAAATATGTATGTGCAGCTCTAAACGTTTTCATTTGAAATCAGCCTTAATGTAAAGTTGAATTATGCTGGTTTAAAAAATAGTAGAGTTTGTTGAAATTTGAAGGAAGTATGCGTTTAAGATTACATAATTTTTTTAATTGATTCTTCGAATCTCTATAACTATAAGTGTTCTTTTGTGTTCTAAAAGATACATATTTGAACCTTTGCATCAGAGTCCCAAGTTTGCTTTGGTCGTTCATGCTCCGAACTATTAAAAATTATTTTAAATAATTCTTTCATACTTTACTGTGTTTTATATTTATAAAATATTCTCATTAGGCGCCGCTTTTCGAAAATCACCAATTAATACAACCTCATAAATCGTTTTGCTAATATTGGCAAAGCTGCGATATAGATAAAAGGAAAAGGAAAATATGTTAATTTCTGAAACACTTTATTGCGTAGAAAACAAGCGGATCCCTCGAATTGAACTTCGCCTGATGCTTGTTTAATATCCCTCGCAAGTTACATTCTTTCATAAATATAAAGTACTTCAGTTTTTAATGTAAAGTTCCGCCTAACGAGACAACTTTTTTCCACTTCTTGTGTAAGAAAACAAAAATCCAACCCGTTTAAACTAGTTAAAAAGGACTGACTTAATTCTTATTTTTAGAACCCTTGTAGCATCATCGCTTTTTTAAACAAATCCACTGTGGGTCTTTTAGTCACCTGGTCTGCGAAAGACGGAAGGAGAGCCAAACCGTGCGTGAGATTCTTAGAAGCGTTTTTTCCTGAGAACGCCATGCATCACTTCTCACAGTTCACTATTTTTTAAAGAAAGGAGTGGAAACTCAGTCTTACATATTGCCACTCCCTTCGGAATGAATGAATGTAATGTCATGGAGAAGTTGACTGTGTCAAACCACGGACCCTTTCTAGTGCTGTTCAGGTAGCAAGGCCGGGACTTTGTCAAACAAACTTCTGAATTTGTATTTTTATTAATATTATTTTAAGAAATCGACTTGGTGTTGTAGCAGCAGCATCTTTTATCCTAGTAACATCATTCAGTGAAACAGCCTACTCTTTTAAGTCTCAACCTTCTTAGTGTGTAAGAAAATGAATGGCGTGGTACACATAACTTTTTACCTGGAACGGATAAGGAACGTGGTCAAAAACATTAAAAACACTTTATAACATTAAAGAAAGCCTTTCTGTAAACATCAAAACATTCATAATTCAGTTAATTTACGCTTTTATGATGCATTTATTTTTTGTATATTGGGGGTAGGGAGATTTTGGAATGGATGCATGTATTAGATTAGCAAAGCACACTAGGGCTGTATGACTAAGGGGAGGAATGATTTCGTATAGGATTTTATAAGGAAAACTAGCTCGTAGTAACGTTACATATGTGGAAAACCACGAAGACACCCATTTCTCTAACCCGTTCGCGGGAATTTTAACCAGAGTTGAACTTTCAGTGTTCAGCGCTTTAGTCACTGGTGGGCGACGGGTTTTTACTCAGAGCTGACGGATATTAAAAAATTCATCTTTAAAATCTTTTGCTGCTGAAAGAGAATGAAAAGCCTTTCTTTAATATTTATTTCATAGCTTCTGCTTGCCACTAGTGACCCAGTGGTAAAACCGCTGAACACGAGTAGTTCTGTTCATTCTTAGATCCCAAGAACGGTTTAGCATCAAGGAGTTTTTGTAGTTCTCCCCATAAGTAACGTGATTATGTGTCAGTTACCCTTGAAACGTCTTCCACGAAGGCATCCCTGCCGTGGTTTATTTTACCATAATTAAGTATTCCATTTCATTGCTTCTGTTGCAGTAAGATATTGGAAAAACTCGAGCTCATTCACCCCTGAAAAGATATCATATAACTTAATTGTCTGGCATTAAAAAAAATTTTAAAAAGTAAAGAACTTAATGAAGAATCTGCATAAATGTATGTATGCTTCTCTCATTGTGATAAAACAACGGTACGTAGAGCCATCAAATTTTGAATAACGTAATCCTCCTGGGAATATGGGCATCTGGAAGCCCAAATTTAAAATTTGGAATTTGTTTTATTATCGATTTCATATTATGTTAGACCTTTAACGAATTTTTGATGAACGCACTCAAGGATTTCAAAGCGAGCAATAGTAACGTTGTACAGAAAAAATATTTTTATCTTCAGCGCGCGAGACTGGAAAGATATCGGAAATTCTAAAGATATGCTCATTTTAAAATTATTTTACGATATTGCTCTTGAACTGAATTTTATAGTTTAAGTGCGAAGAACATGGTATTTGGTAAATGAACGTAACATACAAAATGTTAAGGGGAGGGGGAAGTTCCTTTGGACGTAATTTAAAATCTGAAACCTTTCGGATTTATTTTATTTTATTTTATTTATTTATTTATTTTTCGTTTAGGTAAAGTTTACAAAAAGAAATCTGATGGCGTCAGATCGTGACCTTCCCGCTATTCCATGTTTTAAACAGCAACGAGCTTAAATAAAGTACTATTTTTTTTCCAGTACTAAGAATTTTGTTTATGTGTATTACTAGCTGTAATATATAAGCAATTTAATTAACACCTGTATTTTAAAACATGGCTTTAGTAGTCTGAATACAGTAGAATGCCCTTAGTCGTTCAATGTTTTAATTCCGTGAATACTTAACCATTAAGCTAATTTTTGCTTTCGAATAAATATATTAAAAAATGATATACTAATTTCATATAGTTGGCTTTCACGTTTTGATTATTTCTTTATGGAGAAATATTATGGAATTTTTTAATGTAGCTTCTTGTGTTGGACAGCCATTTAAAGTTAATATTTATTGTGTGTTTTGTATTTACAGATTGTTGCTGTCTTAAGACGTTTCAAGCAAGCCGAGAGCATGTGTGAGTGAGTGTATCTTCTGTTTTCTGTTATTAATTCAGAGTCAAATTTATTAACTATTCTCTTTTGGTCTGAAAACCATCACATTTTTAAAATTAATATGCTGTATTTTCTTTTACTTCCTATTATTGCCAGTTCGTGTGTGTTTCATCCTTTTTTTTTGTTTTTGTTTGTACTTCATCTTGCCGTCGTCTCTGGTCGATAATATTCCGCTTCTAAAGTTAAAACAATTCCTGGTATTAAACAACGCGGAATTTTTCATTCCGCGACGGACATGCGAACGTCTAAATAATTTTAAGAGAAACTTAAATATGAATGAAATTTTTAGAAATAATTAAAAACCTTACGTTTAGAAATTTTCAATGGGTGACATGTCAGTCGTAGCCGCATTCTTTTAACTTACATCTGTGCATAAGTGAACGTTTTTGAATATTCAGTAAGTAAGTAAGTAAGTACATTTGTACTCCTCTCCTGCAGCTGAATGCAACTGAGGATGTATGGAAACCTGCTGAAATACCCCCATATTAGTCAGGGGGTGGTCACAGTCGATCTGTCACTGAACTATCTCATTTAGTCTGGAGATCTGGGCGACAACTCCAAATCTTAGCCACAGATAAACTTAAAATTCACTTGAGAGCTTTATTAAAAGACTATTTAGTCTGGAGATCCGGGCCCTAATCCGAATTTTCGCCGCAGACATTGAGCAACTCCTAAACCCCCTCCAGTGTGCCGGGTCGCAGGGGTCACCACTCCCTGGTCTCGTTATTTGGTGAGATGTATGACCTGATCTCCTGGAAGTTTGACTGGTTGTTAAATTGCTCCCGCCAGTGCTACGCGGGCTGCTTGTCACTTCGGGGCGCTATCTAGCAAACTCGGTGCCGTCTCACACCGAGCAACAGAACCGTCAGTTCTAGGACTTACGCCAATCCCTCGGGGTCAAACCGTATAAACGATCCAACCTCGAGTTCTGGAACCGCCAGGTTTGTAATTTATATATCCCGGTGGCAGAGATGCCTATGTACAGATCTTAGCCTATAGTTTCACAGAATTCTGTGCGTCGACCCTGCGGGGGGGGGGAAGCAATCAGTAAATAAGTAAGTACTCGAGTACGTGTTCCGCTATCAGTCTTTGTTCTAGCAGCACATGGACTGTTGCCCTCTGAGAACTCTCCGTATGAGGCGGGAGGCCTCATACGGAGTCAGATGTCATTATTCAGTTAAAAAGTTCCCTTGAGAGGAAATGAAAGCGTCACACTTTCTACAGCCCGAGGCCCCCAAACCGAGACGGCAGACTTCTGAAAAGAACTCTCCAATCCACTGCTACACTGGGCTACCGGGTCACCATTCCTGGCGCTCAGAGACTACAGGAGTGGGGAACGATGCATACCTGGAGATTTGATTGGGCGTCAAAATGTTACCCTCGAGTCTGCCCGTGATCGCGGGCTGCCCGTCACATCAGGACATTACCTAGCAAACTCGGTGCCGTCCCAAGACCACGGTGACGTCCCACACCAAGCTACTGAACCGTCAATTCTAGGATTTAGCCCAGTCCCCCGAGGTCAAACCCTATAAATACCAAGGAATAAAACGAGATCTATAAACGATCTGTATAACTATACACTATCCAATTTCGAGATCTGGGACCGTCAGGTTCATGAGTCCAAGACTGCCTAGGTACATATTCTAGCCAGTAGCTTCAGAGAGTTCTCTTCGTCGATTTTTTGGGGGGTAAGCAATTAGAAAGTCATCTTTTTTGCATGCATGATATTAATTTGCTCTATATGTAAGTAACTGGTTTAAAATTTTACTACATATTCGAAATTCATACCGCACTGCTGCTTCGAAGGAGTGTTATTGAGCTGAAGGTTTCGAAAGTTCTTTTTTTTTTTAAAGAAGAATACAATACTTCAGAAATAAATAAATGGATAAAATCATAGCAAAAATAAACAAATAAGTAATATGAATCTGTATTCTATTCTTTCCCCCTTTTTTGTACTTTTTAGAAAGTATGGCTTATTAATGGCAGTCATAGAATGTAATTTTTTATTAAAAAATATTATTTAACGCCTGTCCAAAGAAGTAACCTCTCTGTCTTGGTTGTATATGAATCTATTAGTATGAAATTCTGTCTCTCGTAAAAAGCAAATAAAGAACTCATTATCTGAAAGTGTACGAAGACTGTTTGCTTTGGAAAAGGGACTGATTTCTAACGAATTTATGGGACATTAAATTTATAAATAGGACTGGTTTCCAGACTCGTATTTACGTTACGACGCGGGAAAATCCTGCGGAAACTGTCATACCTCTTGATAAAATAAATGAGGATAACATTTGACGAAGGTATTCTTACATTCTGAATAAATCAATGCCCAGGCGATGCTCTGAAGCATACCATACCGAAAGATATCTATATACATTGGCTTATTTTATTTCGAGCAGTAAATAGGCAAAATGGAGAAAGTAATATAATGAAAATATGTATTTTGTTAGTTTTATGAGGCACTATCGACTCCATTAATCCGAGCACCCTGGGCGGTTATTTATATAGCCCGCCTATTAGTTCGGCACCTAACAATATAAAAGCTTGCGAAAGTAGTGATTTGTTATCAGATTTGGATATATGAAAATTGTTCCCTTCACCTATTTATTTTAGCGCTTTAAACATAAAAATTTGCATTGATTTATTATTCTAAATATGATTAATTTGTTTTTAAGGATGATCTTTAAAGATCTGACTGTTACCGAGAAGTTTGGCTTCACTCAATCAATTATTATTTCAGATCTTATTTGTAATCAAATACAGTGAAAGTCGTTTAACACAAAATTGAGTGGATTGAAATATTTTTTCGTGTTAAAGGATATTGAAGAAAAAAAAACTATATTCAATAAAATTAAGTTTATTAGAGTACATTTTATTTACACAGATATGTATATATGCATGTATTTAATAAAAATCAATGAAGCAAAAACATCCGCAAGAACCTAATTTAATACAAAATTTTCAAGTTTTTTTTAAAAACAAAACATTTATTGAGTTTCTGGAAAAAAATCTGATATTTTTCTTTGCATTGTGTTTTTTATCATCAAATTATCAAACAAATTGTTCGATGTCTTCCATTTTGTTATTTATGTGCGTCTAAATAACTGCGTATACTTTTCTTGATGTTTCTCATTTCGGATGACATGGGAACTGTGGAGCTGCATTATTCATTTCATTTCCGTCATCGGAATCTGCATTTTTTAGCTTTGAACAAACTCCAAAATGTCTCTGTCCGCCGTAATTGGGGCTGTACACGCATTATCATCATCATCTACTTACTGCAACGAATACGATGATACAATAGAACAATCCAATAATACAGAAATTTTCTGAAACATTTCATTAAGTGTCCGCTCAGTTTCAGTATCCTCCTCCTCCATTTCTTTTGGCGCGAGCCAAATTCACTGATTTTTACACACACTGCAATGTACTCGGTACCGAATTTCAAAGATGAGAGATAAGATGTTTTTGTGTGGCGTTTGTAGGGGTGGAGGGTGAAAGTAGCTTAGATAAAAAATATTGGCTCGTGTCACAGGCAATTCCGGGGGTATTTCAAAACCAAGTTAGCGTCCTTTCTATGAAACATGTGAAACCACCTCCCTTTCATTTCACACACCTCTTTAATCTTGCCTGCGCGGCTGATGCGTTCCTTATTTTGTTCATTCCCAGAAGGGAAATCTTTCGGTGTTAAGCGATTTTCGTTTCGTGTTAAAAGGAAAAAAAAATGCATGAAAATACGTAGTAGTTTGTCGGGACCGTTGTAGTATTTCGTGTTAACCGATATTTCGTCTTAAGCGTTTTCGCGTTAAACGTATTTCACTGTATTACAGAGACAAAATTGCTAAATATTTAAACAAAGAATCTTTAGGTTTCCCTCCCACCTATAAAGACAGATATATTGAAAAATCATCCATAGTGTCACGGGTTGTCGAACGGCTTTCCAACTACTAGTTGGTTGGATTGACAGCTACATCATAGGGATGCGTGGGTAGAATTCTGTACTCCCCATTTAAAGAACGGTCGGGAGAAGGATGAATTAACCACCTTGTGCGGAATGAGGCCTGGCTAGGAGTCGAACCCGAAATTTTAATTTATTAGCTTGATCTGCTGAATCCTGTGACATAACAGCCCATGGGACGAATGAATTCTTTTATTTCGCTCTTAAACTGGGGAATGGGGGTCGCCTTAAACCGGGCAACTGGGGGATATAGGTTAAACTTAGTGGGCATCCGCAGTGATGAACTATGGTAGATCACATAGAATAGTAGAAGAATAGAAGAATTTAGAATAGCAGAAGGAAGTGATCAAATTAAAAACAAGATTTAAGAGGCTATTAAAAATTAATATTACTATATATATGCTCAAAAGTCAGAAGACATTTTCTTAAAAGATATTTTTTCGCGTTTTTGTATGTACAAAATTTTTGAATTTTGAATCTTATTTTGGTTTTTGAGTTTTGTTTAAGTTTTAATATTCCTTTCGTAGAGTTGCCAATACAGGTCGAGAAAAGATCTGAGCATTTGAAAGTCTCTAAAAGATGGTCTCTAAATTGAAAATATCTTTCGAATTTTACGGTCCTGAGTTTCAAATGTCTCAGAAGAACGAAACTTGTATTCGAAACTCATTGATCAGCTTGATTTAGGGCTTCAAAATAGTTTTCCCTTGATAAAGTTCTGTTTGAAGCGTTGAACTGAGGGGATCAATATTTATAATTTTTATTATTTTTATTTTTAATTTTTGTTTTTAATTTTTTTGCAATGCTTTGAATATTGTCCAATGATTACTTGTACTACCTTAGGGTGCGACTTTATTCAAGATGCATAATAGTTAGGACCTTCA